>JAOTAY010000006.1:30814278-30827812 GCA_025629805.1 Erythroxylum baracoense | reverse complement strand
TTTGAAAGAAAAACAGAAACAAAAAACTGAAAACAAAAACTTAAAACTACAACAGAAAAACAGAAGTAGAACCAAACGGCCCCTTAATTAACTTGGTAATTTTTACCACCAGTTGTGTCTCTTCTTAAGCTTCAACTAATGGCTTACTAAGCTTATAAATATAGGCACTGGTCATTTAATTTTTTGTACAAGTGAAAAGGTGTAGAATAAAGACAGCAAATATATTTTGTGTGAGTGAAGTAAGAGCGAAAATTTTGCTAAATTTAGAAGTTTTTTGTCATCCAATTTGGTGCTCCACATATTCAACATGCTTTTGGAAATTATAAGTTTTTTTATCATTTCTAAATGGTGGCTTCTAAATCCTTTATGGGTTTATTGGTAGCTACCCATTTGATTTATCTTTGATTGTTAGGCTCCTAAAACTCGACGGCCATGTCTGCCAGAACGATTTCACCCTTCCCAAAACCTCTTCGAGCCATGCCTGATGGCCCGGATCTACAGCGACGTAATGTGAATTCAATCCTTTTGCCCCACTGCAGTTCCTGTTAATAATGACAGCAATCACTGTTTAGCCTCCAAACTGAAGATTGATTAGTTCATAAGAATGTTGTGTTACTATTGGAATTATCTCAACTGATTTACGCTGTAATGTCACCAACTCGTTTGTTTACTACCTGAAAGACTAATAATACATTCCTCTTTAGCCCGTTTGAAGTAGAAAACAATATCATCGCTAATGTCTTCTAGTAGTGAATGATCCATCTTCAGTTGCATTCAATTGCTTATTTTAAGCATATTGTAATTTCTCAAGTAATATAAAGATAAATAAATTTCTGTTCGTAAGGGCAAATATTGTAAGAGAAGTGTCTTTGTAGTATTTTTGAAGAAAAGTTCATGAGCTTGCTTGATACTGCGAGGTGCTGCAGCCTGAAAGACCAAGATGCGTACTGAGAACATCAAATTGCTTAAGTTTGTTGCCGAATAAATTTAGTGATTGATTTAGGGATAAATCAGTCTAAAAAAATTTTGAAATCATAAATATCCTATCAATAATATAGGGTCCTTTAAAAATATAATAATATTTTTTTGATGGAATTTATACAAAAATTTTAAGATTTCATTTAAAATTCAAATAAAATAATTTTTATGATAATCCTAACATTACCAAATACAAAAAGTTAAGATTTAAATTAAATTTTCGTAAAAATATTTATGAAAAATTGTTCATTTTATCTTAAATCAGTAACTGTAATTCAATCTCGATCAAACAAAAGCTGATCACTTAAGTTTTCAGTTATTACATAGAGAAAAGTTATACGTAGGCTTCGATTGCAATACGTTCTTCTGACTAATCCTCTTCTTCACTTTCTGGCCTGTCTTGGTCTCATTTAACAGTGTTATTGAGTCGAAATACCAAGTGGAGACGAGTAAACAGACATCTTAACAAGTCAAATATTACACTCAATATCAGTTAATTGCATCATAGATAGATGGAATATCATTTAATTCAAGTTTGAAACAACATAAAACAAGTGTTCCCAAAAGATATACTTTGGAACACCACGATAAAAAGAAAAAGACAACAGAACAACGTGTACTTCACCTTCTCAACGTTGATTGAATCGAAATCCGGGTCATTTCACATTTGTGACCAAAAATAAAGAAAAAAGCGGTGCCCATCAATTGTCAAGGATGATTATACCCTTTTGCAAAAGGGTAAGAACAAAAGGTCTGCTCAGTTCCTATCCCAATTGGAAATACCTGAATATCAGTTACCATGTTCCGAGATAAAGTTACGGTCATTCAAAGTTGATTCACCTCATATCATTCTAGCAGCCACTAGGCATCACCTTCTTCCTGCATCTCTTGGCTAAAATTCTGCTTCTGCGTCGTGGGACAGCTTGTGAATCAATGAACTGCACTAATGACTGTTTTCAAAAGTTGATGGGGGATTACATATATGTACATATATCTGTTATGTAAGACGTTTCTTTTCTTGGATGCTTTCTTGCCCCATTTCACTTTTGAGCTCAGTAAGTAATTCTGCAGCTGTATGAAATAATGATCGTTTTCATGTAAAAGTTACTTTCGAAGTTAATATCATCAATTCAAACATAAATAAATAGAAAAGAAAGAGGGTGATTCATTTAATTTTCTAATGTCGAACATGGACCTGTTACATTTCACCGTTAAAAAATGAAGCAGATACTTTTTCATGCGTTCCTGCATTTGAAGCTACGAATGGTTTGTGATCTAATTAACATTATAAGTTTATACCGAAAGAAACTAGACGCTCAAGCAATCAAGCTACAAGATCCACCAGGCTAGAGGTGTGTACTATCACATATAAGCACACAACATTTAAGGGCAGATGTGTAGGTGGGGTGGGTCTTGAGCTTTCTTACATGCTAACCACCAACCTGCAGGCTATATGCCAGTAGACAAGCACATGGTTTTGTATCAGCATCACAATCGTTAAAATATATGTTAAAAAAATCCATTGATTTTCTACGTCCAATTTCGTAGCATTTGCTAATTGTTGTTAGTGTAAGATATAGTACGCAATTACAAGCAAACTTTTGGTGGCTTCCAAAAACGTCACCCACTTGCCTTCTTCATCCTCCACCAAGGGTGCATGGTACTGAGATTATAAGGCGTTCTAATCATGCCCTTTTGAGGTATATAAAAAAATTTCTTGGCCGGTCCATTTGGTTGTTTCAAATGTTTTCGCGTATCAATGTGTGAAGTTAAATCTAAGTTGCCCACATTTGGGTAGGACCAAAAGCATGATGACTTTGCAAGTTTTAAAGCCATTTGGATCTGTGTTTTAATAAATAATTACTAAAACCCTTTCAAGCTTGAAATGCTCAACTTAATAAATATTCCATCTATTGAATAATGGAGGATAGAGTGATAAATCCAAAAACAAACCATGACATACGTTCCTTAAAAACTCTTAATTCTTGGGCTAATATAAAAAAATATAATTAATTGTTAATATACAAAATTTAGTACAACCTCGCAAAATCCTTACAAATCCTAGAATTTGATGTATGTTGATCCCACGAGCAAAATCATGGATTAGTACTTATCATTGAATCCTAGATATCATCAAATAAAATCCAGAAGTTAATTTTGCTCTTTTTTTTTTCTTTGAACTCCTATAGGCTATGGCCAATATTGTCTTAACAAGTAAATCTCAATATTCTCTGAGAATCGATTATATTTGATTCTCTCAATCATTTAGTGAAAAAGAAAGGCCTCGATGTTATTATGTATACAGGAATTTCATTTGTGGTTAGTCAAAAGTTCGTGACATATAGTTTATTGTCGATGTTAATATAGTCAGGCGATGATCGGACAAGCTTAAACTTATCTCGATTGAATGTACCTCCTTATCCATTAACATGGTCTATGTTTTGAATTTAAATGGACGATTATATATGATAAAGTCTCATTTTAATTAGGTTTCTGACCCAACTTGTTGCTTCACGATAAAAAGTAAAAGTAATATCTGCAGCCACATTATTTGAGAGCATTTACCATGGCACGTGAAACGTGTCTAGATCTTACCACACATCGTTAGTAAAAATAAGTTCAAGTGTTACCTGCATGGCAGACACAGATTTTACTTTCGTCAGTCTTCGTGTTATCTACAATTACAGCAATAAATTAACAAAACCTACAAAGATACTTACGTTAAGAACGTCAATTAGTAAACTCTTATTAATATTAATGTAAATGAACTGTAGCTAAACTTGCAATTTGAATTAGATGGGTTTTTCTTATAGATCTTGACAGAATTTCTAGTTGAAATTCACAATATATACATCAAACAAGGACTAATCACCATGTTGAATGTGTAAGTTTCATAGTGATTCAATTTTGTATTATATGTTATCATGTAGATATTTCCTCCCATCCAAAAGTTGTTTATGAGACTATTTGGAGATTTCAAAAGGTATGGCCCCTAATAAACACTCGCCTCTTCTTGCATTATAGAATATACCCCAAAAATATATAAAAATCGGGATCTATTATTATTATTTTTTAGTCATTAGGACGATCAGAATGGTGCGTACAATTTGATTTACCTTCAAGCAAGCGGGTCGTTTGCTAGTAATAAAAGCTGCGCTTTGGATTCTTCCGAGTAGATATTAGTAATCATTTAAACATATTATAGCTTATGCAAAACGGTAAACGTCGTTTCAAGCTATTATTAATTATATTATTGACTTTAAACGACATAGATATGGTAAAAAGAAAAAAACTTGTAAATACCTAATCCCCGTATGTACATCTTCGACCTATCCGCAAGCGAACTAGGGAGCCCTTGAAATTGGAAGGAGACAGTAGCAACTTGTTGTAAGTGATTCGTAGAAGAACTCCCTTAAGGAACCAACAAATCATTCAATGCAACCCATCAAACAGGTACTGGCCTACATGACGAACGGTCCAGATTGAATAATAAAATCAGTGGGCCATGTCTTTCGGTAGGTTCATTGACACACACCATCGATCTCAATTTTATGGCCATTTTAATGAATTACTACCCCTGTTCATATTTCTCTATATATATAATATATTAAATTTCATTTGTTGATATATTTAAGAAAAAGAAAAAGTGGAATGATCCACCTGTTTGTCAGAGGCATTGTACACTGGTTTGGACGATGACCAGCATCTGGGTCCCGCCACCTGACCAACACCTGGAACTGATAAGGTCTGGGTCCCACAGTCCGATTAACCCCTACCCTCTCTGAAAAAAATCTTAATCATTGATGCAGTAAAACCCTTGAGATTCATGGCAGAGATTTTTAGAATCAGAATTTAAAAAAAAGCAAGCAGTTTCTTCTTTCAGTTACTTTCTTTAACTCTTAAAAGACAACCAATCGCAGTAAACACTGTTTCATCACTTCCCTTTCCACTACACAAACTTTGTAGTCTCTTTTACCAGTACTACCCAATAAGAAAGGGGGAAACGAAAGACCAGAATTGAATTGCCAGTTAGGTAAGAGGTTTACCACCATAGCCATTAATATTTATTTATTTATATATATATATATATAGAGAGAGAGAGAGAGAGAGTCACTTTCAACAATAAGATTAAGGCAATAAAATTACAAGCAGCGGCTCTGTCAATAAAAGAATTGCACAAACCATGATGATGGGATATTGTGTACTAGTAATCAAAAGCTTAAAAAGAGACATACATGGAAAAGAAGTAGAATCCCAAAGTAAGATAAGGCTTTTTCATGATTGAAACCAGCCAAACTATTGGTGTTAAAATAAATAATGTTTCCTTCTTCTTCTTGTTCTTCTTTCAAACCCTAAAACTCTCCATATATAATTAATCACACGAAAAAAAAATGGGAATAAATTGAAAAGGTTAAAACAAAAGAAAGAAAAAGGCACAAAACTCCAGTTCATCAAGAAGAATCAATCCTCATGTGTGTTACACATGCATATCAAGCTACACAGTTGGAGAAAAAGAAAACCACGATGATGATCGCCATGATGATGCTCTATGAATGATGACTTGCCACATCATGCCGATCATCGCCACCACTACCCCCGTCACCAGCACCGTGATGTGAGTGGGACCCACTCGCTTGTGACTCCGATACACCAGGAGGGCGATAAGGGTTAATTCCGGCGAGAATATTCAAATGCCCTTCATTCATTCCACTGTTACCACCAACACCAGTAATACTGCTAGACCCTAGTTGTTGGCTTGGCAATAAAGCAACAGGAGCAGGAAAATTCATAAAATGCAATCCGCTAGACATGGAGCCCCTATACAAAGCAGCTGCGCTATTATTAACTGACGGAAATGTCCATATAGGGTCTCCGCTCATTACTTGATTATTTGAGTTTGCTAGCATCCAAAAATTCGCCGGAATCTGCCCGTGACTCGCTGGAATCGTCCCACTACTTGACTGCATCAAGTAACTCCCCATCTGCTGCTGTTGTGCTTGTGACAATAAATCTTGCTCTGCCCTTCTCTTCCTGCTCATACTCTCTTCCGTTTCTGTGGATAACTCAAGCGAAGAACTGTCCCTCATCTCTTGCTTTGCTTGCAGGACAGCATTCAGATTACTTGAGCCGAAATTTAGAAATGTTGGCGTCGATGTCGTGTCTAGCCCAATCCCTGGGAACAAGCTCCTACGTTGTTGCATCGAAAAATTCGGATTAAAACTAGCCGATCTTAGCTGAGAAGGCACCGACATGCTTGAGCCTGAGCTGCGAAGAGAAATGTTAAGCGAAGTGAAATTTGCTGGGATTGTGCCTGTTCCTGTGGCTGCGATAACTGCCGGTTCTGCTTGTTGAAGTAGCCACTCAATGGTTTCGCCGTCGGACTTGTGGCCAAGTTCTCGTGTCAGCTGAAAAACCCTAGCAGCGCAGAGAGCTGGCATGCGAATTCTGCGACCACGACCTTCAACCTTTGTGTGTCGGTCCTTAGTTGACGTTCGTTTTGGGGGAGGTTTCTTTGACGGTTCCGGTGCCCCAACCTGGAGTCCTGAAGTTGAGCGGTTTGTGTTGTTACTGTTATTATTGCTGTTGACGCTGTTGTTAGGTTCGATAGAAAGAGAAGGGTAAGGAGAGGAAGAAGAACAAGGGTCTTCGTCTTTCTTCTCAAGCAATTGAAATGGGAAATTTGGACGGTGGTGGTGTTGATGGTGGTGGTGGTGGTGGTGGAGCTGGTGATCATCACTTCCTTCCATGATGGCATGGAAATGTGTGGTTTCTCTCTAATGGCTCTTATTCTTTGTTCAGGTTTGTGACTTGTGATTGAGCAAAGGAGAAGGATGCTTTAGATTAATCTCTTTTGTGGGTCTCCTTTTGTATAAGCTAGCAAGTAGTAGATGATGCCTCTCTCCTACAGAAAGCCCTTTTAAATCCTTTTATTTCCCCTGGAATTCACCTTCAGAATTGATGTTAAGACTTAAGAGAGAGGATAAGGAAAAGAGGGCAGCAAGCTTCAAACAGCAAAGATAATGAGTGGGAATTATACGGGCAACCTTTGCAAAGCGATTTTTTAATAATCTTAACAAAGAAATTGTTTTCTTGATGAGCTAGCTAGGACTAAGATTTAGGATTTTTATGAAAAATTTCTATTTCGCAAAGGGAAAGAAATATGTGAATCTAGAGCTCCTTTTTATTGTTGTTGGACAGCCCCTTTGGTTCAGACTCCACGTGAGGTGCTCTTTTTATCATTCAATCCATAAAGACAATGGTGGCCGAAGTGGGACCCAATCCCAAGTCAAAAAATTGAGAGAACTTAGAAAGGAAAGGTTGTCAGGGTGGGTTCCACCTCATTCAAGTAATCATTTCGTTTTGCCTTTGGACTTTGCCTTTGTTGGGAGCCAGAGACTTTGGGATTCCTCTGGTAAGTAACCAGAATTAGTATTAACATTAGTGATATGTTTTTCCTTTTTGTATTTTGGTTGGGCCTCTGCTGCCCAGGTTTTAGGGTTAGGGTTTCCCTTAAAATGCTTAATCCTTTTGATTCACTGGCCCCCTCCAAGCAAGGACTAGAAAATGACCAACTTGATGCTGTTGGCTGGGATGGAATTAGTTTGGACACGTATTAATAGAGGTTCGTTTGGATTACTTAAGGACGTTCACAATGATATTGACTAGAGCACCCATAAAAGGCGTGGAAAAGTTGGTATTGGATTAAAAAAAATAGTTATGGAAATGATCACTGTCATTCTCAAACACTGTCTTAAGGAGTCTCTTGACTATATCTTCAGCTTTCACACTCAACTGTCACAGTTCTGTCTATGTGTCCACATTTCCACTTTTCAATAAGAATAGCAAAAGGGCCTTCGTTATTAATACTTTGATGCACCCAACACCACAATGCCAGTCCGTAGATTAGATATTTTGAACAATATCTTGAACATGATAATATCTTTTTCAACACAATAACAATACCTCTCTGCTACCTATATACCATGTTTTTTCTTTCTCAGAAATCAAACATCACCAGCTTAATTTTATCATTTCCTTTTTATGGACCAACAGAAGCAAGAAGCGAAAAGAAAGTAACAAATAATCAATAACAAACTATCCAAAGGTATTGTTGCTTACTGGTGTTGAACAAGAGTATGAAAGATATCATTCATGATGTTGAACAAGAGTATGAAAGATATCATTCATGATTATGTTTTATTGCCACTCTTTTCTTCTGTTCTAAGTTGAAAACTATTGATGAATAGGAAACTTTTCTACCCATCCGTAATGGTCTGTATTCATTTCGAAAATGTTACGAGTATAAGTCACCTTGAGAGAACCACACCCCAAAAGTTAGCTTGAAGGAAAATTGTTATGAGTATAAGTCACCTTGGGAGAACCATACTCCAAAAGCTAGCTTGAAGGGAGGGAGAGCCCAAAGCCTTATAAGGCCTGTTCTAGAACCATGCCTCTCCGATATGGGACTCGTAACAGAAAATAAGAATATTATTATTACCTAGCTAGATTTAGTAGTCACGCAGCTACGAGTCATACAGTCGAATACTTCGCTGGTGTGTTTAGGATCAAACTTTCATTTTTCGTGAAACCCTTTCTGTTTTCAATTTGATTCTTAAGTCTCTTTATATGTTCTTATCTTTCTCTCTCTCTCTCCTTTTTTTTCCCTATCAAATTCGTACATAAAATAATAAATATTTATATTATTTTTAGAGTCATTTAAAGTAAAATCTTGATTGAATTTAGAATTATTTTGTTTCTTACTCTTAATCGAAAGGTTTCTTGACACTTACAATATTTTTGTTTTTTTTTTAGAGTTAACATTTAGATATTTCAATTTTAATAATTACAATCATAGTTCAACCATATACTCGTGGGAATTCGGTTCTTAATTATGATTATGATATTCTCTCGGTCTCTGAAACTTAAACATTTTTGTAGGCTAGATGGGAAGTATATTTTACTTTCTTTTTGGGGTAAGGTAATATGAATCTGTTTCTGGTATGTAAATTCCATAATATTTATTAGGCAACGGTTATCTAACCAATTAAATGATGACAACTCTCATATAAAACTTTGATGGACTATGATAGTAAATATTGAGTAAAAGCAACTTGCAACTTGACATTGTACAAAGAACGTCTATATATATATATATAATAAGGCATATGCTTTATATTGGTTGTGGTAGTGGGTCACTTTGGTGAGTTAACTTAAGATCCTGTCTAATTTTGAGGTGTCCAACTCTGTTTATTGCATAAAATGATGTTATTTTGACTATTAAATATGCGTTTAGAAATTTGTCTAATCATATTCAATGGCTAAAACGACATGTTTCAGGTATTGAGCAGAGTTGGATATCATAAATTTGGATGGAAGATTCCACTCCATTTTGGTTCCTTCACACGTGTAGTGTTTGAAACTTCCTTGAGCATGTAAAAGTGAAAATTTAAACTTCGTGTGATTTTTTTCTAGAAGGATTTTTAAAAAAATTCTGAAGCATGCATGTCCCAGAATTATTATTTTAGTTGCTATCACAATAATTCTCATAAGATATGAATTTATATTAGTATCTACCTGTGTAATTGCTTCAATGTCAGTGTAGATCCTTAAGTAACGATGAGTACGTGCCCAGTATACCTTCCATGTATTAACCATGATCTATTATTAAGTATGGAGAATAGAAAGTTGAAAAGCTAATTACCACTTAAAAATAATTATGAGCACTCACTATTAATTTTTGTTTTTGTAGTCATTCGTTGATTATAATTAATATATGATATAATTAGTAATTTATTCACAAAAGATTTTATTTATCTTTATATGTTTTATTAATTATATTTTATTTAAAATGCTAAAAATAAAATTTTTGAATTAATTATTGTTTATTCAAAATTATAATAATGATATTCAATTTATATTTAGGTATTATTATTAAATTATTTACACTTATAGTTTCATCAAAATGAGATATTAATAGACCAGTAAAATTACACATGTTTTGTTTCTTTTTATTAAAAAATAAATATTTAAACAAAAATGTGGATATTTATTAAAGAATAAGTTCATTAGACTGACCTAATTATGAAGATTTCGTATAAAACATACTTGTAACTTGTGTATTTATAGATTTCCTCGTTATAATAGTTGTAAAATTAATCCTTAAATTTAAAACTATCAAAATATCTCATATAAAAATTACTATGTTTTGATGATACGTATAATATATTCTATTGAAGATACACAATGGATAGTAATAACTCAATATAATATGAACTATATAGAAATAATTAAGTAAATAAATAAAAAAATTTGTTACTATAAAATAATTAAGGAGAATATTATGTCGTTCTTAATTAGTAATAATTTAAGGATTTATCTGAATAAGGAGATTTGAGATTATTTTTTTTTAAAATATCAATTATTAATTAATAAGAACAACAATATTAAAATCTTTTTATTTCCTTTTCTTGAATTCTTAGATACTATTGTGGGTCAATCCATATTCATGGATTTAAATAGAGTAAACACTAGTTCTATACTATATGTCTAATTAAAACATTAGATGATGTAATGATTAGACTATATGTTATAACATATTACGTCAAATCACTTTATCGTTCTTAATATTTAAATGGTCATGATTGACGTTAGTCTTAATCTATGATTATAAATTATATAAATTAAAGATAAACTAAAAGGAAATTTAATTTATCATATTCTGATTATGATTTATAATTTAAACTAATGGGTCATATATATGAACTAACTAAAAGAGAAAATTAATTTATACTTAATCTTAAATTTAAAAAAATCTCAAGAGTATAATATGATATATTTAATTTTATTAAAGTTAAATTATAAGTATAATTCAGAGTTCAAGTTTAATTCTAATTACATTTAAAAGAAATTATAGTCTTTCCCTGTAAAAGGGGAAGATTAAAAGAGCTAGTACGTACTCTTGTCGATTCTTACCAAAAATTGAGTTCTCTTTTCTTTATTATGTAAATACTATTATAAGTTGGATATTTTAACAATTTATAATTAACAGTTTCATAGGACAAGATAAATTTATGTGGGATACCAAATCATATTTATATTTAGCTCATTATTTCTTAATTCATATTTTAAGTTATTCTGTTAAACATATTCAATGAGAAACTAGAAAAAAAATATTTTTTTTACTCGTGATTTAACCCCTATTTCTTTCCCAGTACTAAATTTTTTTTAAAAATATTATCATTTAGAAAAAGAAATTGAATTAAAAGTTTTGAGAAATCGATTTATAATTTGATAACTCTCTTCATCTCGTCGTATTGGTAAGTGGTATAACTCTTTCCTTGTGATTTACTAACATGATTTCAACATGGGGAACACTGGGAAATTGAAAGTTGTATGTTTTTGCATATAGGACATATTAGAAACGTAAACTGTCACTCAGAAGTCAGAAAATAATTCAACACTTTAAACACTTAGATTAAGCTGAATTTGGTGGTCAAACCTTAGGCTATAATTGACCAACTCCTTAGGCTGAGTTCAGTCATGTTTAACATTTAAACAATCATGATTATAAGGATTAGATCTAATTCTCACTTTACCATCACTTTTATCTTGTCATTTTTTATTTGGTTTTTTTGTAACTATTTGATTTTATTATTAAATACTGAAATGAATTTGAAATTGCACGTGTGATTATATACAAAAGTATATTGGCCATAGAATCTTGTAAAGCATATAAATCATGATACACGTAGCATTCAACAAGATGTTCTCTGGCCTTCAGTCATTCCTAGAAAGATAACATACATTAATATAAAATCTTATGGTCCATGTAAAGTACGTATATATCTGTATATACAATTGTGGGGCAATTTCCCAAAGACTAAAACCCCCAAGACAACTATATATGGACATGCATATGCCACTGCCTCTTGTCATGAAACCTTATTTCTTGTTGATTTTGATCTTACACAAGTGCCTTTTCATAGGCTAGCTAGTTAGCTAGAATTCACTGAGTGAATAGGAGGTGGGCAACAGAAGGCTACCATGTCGATATATAGATATGGCCATTTTCTGATGAGTTGGATGTTGTGACGACAAACTAATGGTTTCTGTTTTGTTGTCCTTGCATGACAGCATTGTGGACCTGGAATTTGCCATGAAATGTGGATGAGATATTGGCAAGTGCTGCCTTTTCTTGAGACCACATGCCTTTGCCACTTCTGCAACCATCTGAATATGACAGTTTACCCGTCTGATTTAGATAATTATAAAGCTTTATTAATTTCTCTGTTGAGATCGGGATACGGTCTTTTTATCAATTGCCAGCTTCTTTTTATCTATATTCCCACCACATGTCTATCCGAGACAAGGACCACCAAGAGATTGGTTCAGCTGATGTTAACTATATTTTGCAAATCAGATCATAATATCATCTTTCATTTCACGGATTCGGTGCAAAATATAATACTAGTTCTTAAAATTAACCATTTCAAGCCCTAAGGTTTAATATACGGATTTCATTTGCAAAATTTGTAAGTATAATAAAAGTTCTCAGCGAAAGAAGATCCACATTTAATTGTCTTTAAAACATTATTCCCGTTCTGACGGTTGAGACAAGCTTTGAAGGAAATTATTGTCAGAAATAATGGAAGCCATATCTAACCTTAGTTATTACAATGCTCTTTAGAACCTTTAACTTTTTGAATGTCTAAAACGGACATGTTAAGATCGAAACATTTGCGTTATTAGTTTGTTATACATGAAACGTAAAATTGTCGTAGAAGAAGCCATGATTTATTAGCCATGGGGTCGTATATCTTAACAGTACTCAACGTGCATGGCTAGTTGTTAGGTGGCAGATTTTGTGTAAGAACATAGGCTTTGCCACGGCAGAGGAGGTCATTTCAGATCATAGGATGGTTGGTAGTAGCAACTGTTTTCAGGAGTATGGACATGGGGTGGCACGTTTGTGGATCGTGCACAACAAGACAATGAATGCTATCTAGACCTCGATTAATTTGGGTTGCATCCAAATTTTTTAAAATCAACAAATTCCAGAAATTTGTCTAAACTCTCTGGATTATAATAAACAGATTAGCTGTTTTGCTGGTCTATCCGTTAAAGGTAGCAGAATTTATGTGAGAACATATAAAATAGGGGCTTCATAAGTGCTATGTACATGTGATAATTAATAATTAGTACTACTGAGCATCTTTCTTGAAGTAATCACTGATGCAGTGCACTTAATCCTCAGGCAGTAAAATATGGACAAGTAACCTTAAACATTTGGAAAGTATGGTAAAAGCAATGGTATAGTCAAGAAAAAGTTGACATAAGACATTATGATAATTAAGAAGACTAGCAAACGATAATTTTATTATGAAAACCCTTTTTTTTTTAACAAAGGCAAACACTTAGAAACTATTCACCCCTAGGGTGAAACTTACTATCCGACATCAACATCTCTCACATCCCAAGCGGAGGAGATATCATAGTGTGGTACCTCATCATTATACTGTGAGCATGTTTCGCAATAAAGTCTGCACACTGATTTACT
>JAOTAY010000006.1:30803057-30814178 GCA_025629805.1 Erythroxylum baracoense | reverse complement strand
TGTGAAGGAGGGAGCAAGTCACGAAGAAGGAGAGGCAAACATGACAAAAATACTCACTTGGCCTTCAATTTTTAAAATCATCGTGGAAGACTACTAAAAGGGTTGGGTTTTATTAATAAAAGAATGGTTTAAAACATGGTTAGGCAAGTGAATGATGCCATCTGGAATGAATGTAGTGATCGCACGTAGCTCACCCTTATCATAGGATATGTACCGGAATGACCTGCGGGCGTCCCGATGCGTACCCAATGGTAAGAGGGTGCTACATTTGCTAAGGTCAATTTCAACAGCCATTCTCGCATATTTTTCCCTGGATGCATTTTCAATAGAGTAATCGATCTTTATGACATTCCCAAGCAACATACCAATCTTTCAAAGAATGCCTTTATGATAATACTTTAGGGGGATTCCCGAAAGCCTTACCCAGGCAATAACATTATGTATAACATGCTCCTCACCCCTGAACTCCGACGTCTAAGATTGAATGGTAAGGTGATGTCCAAGGATGGTCCAAAGGCCTCCCGATAATACCGACTGCAAATATGTGTTTCTGTTAAATTTGATCAGATAGAAATCATGTACTAGATCAATATTCTTGAAATCTCCCATAGTTTTCCAAAGTGCCTACAGTTTGGATCATAGTGCCAAGTAACCAATTCGACGGTCGAGTAACTTCACTATAATGGTGTTTCTCTATGGTCTTTCCAGCAGACCGTGTATCTTTGCAGAAAACTGGATTGATGGAATAAACCCTTAATTGTTAATTGTTACATCCTCATCCGTCAACTCTATATCTAACTCATCATTGATCTGAGTGTTTTCCTCTTGGAGACTCGTTTGTAGAAGCATGTCACGAAAAAATCTTGGGAGGGGATTAAGCGTTTCTTCTTAATGGTCCGATCATCCTCTGGCAAAGGAGTTAGGTACTTTAGATACCCACTAAAATCATTCATCAGAATACTTTTTTCAGAGAACTAGTATTTCTCTTTGTTGTGAAAAACAATTCTGGAATAAAAGGAAAAGAAAAATAAAACAGAAAAGGGTAGAATGGGCAGTTGGAATCGTATGAAATATTGGGGGGGGGGGGAGAAATTGAAACTAAGAAGAAGTTGAGTCACATCAAGCCCCGGACTCGAATGCTTCACACAAGTTAAGACTTCACAGTCATTATTCTCCAAAAGAAGCAATTCCCCCACTTGCTCTCAATTCTTTGTTTACTACTATTGCTACCTTTTTAGATATTATACATAAAGCATGCAACAAATATGCTTATGTCTCTCAAATCTATGATCACCCACTGCTCATCAGCCATCAAGTGCACTACACGCCTTATCCTCCTCTTTCTACTCTTTTTCCTTTTTCTTCTTTACAATTTTAGATTGGCTGAAGTAACAAGCAGAGCTTTAATTTACGAAATAAAATTATAATTATACCTTAATATTATAGTTACAATTAGAATCTTTGTCACAATTATACCCCTAATTACAATCACATTTTGTTTGTGGCAAGTAAATCAAGGGGGATCGTGAGCTCATTTTAGTCGAAATGCACCACGTGATAGCTTGATTCCTTGTACTCCAATGTGTTTGGATGCCAATGGTTTCTTCCCAGTTTTATATTTCACATTCTTTTCCCTTTTTTTCCATTAGTTGCATCTTTTTCACACTTAGTAAGATCGGTAAATTTTTTACTCTTATATTGAATAAGTTAGTAGAAAGTATGAACTTGGCGAGTGAAAATAATAATTAATGAAGTGCTTTTAAGTGAAAACAATTGAGTGTATTTGAACAATGAGTTTGAGTACATAGATATATTTGGGAATGGTTATTCTCAAATGTCTTCAATTTTAACCTGTTGTGCAAATTGAGACAAACTATATTTAGCGTTTGAGTATGTTATCCAAGCAATCTTATAGGGGACAAATCGCAGCTCACCAGCTGAGCATGATATAGACTATCAACAAAATGAAAACTAAGATTAAAAAAGGCGATAATCTAGGACTTAAGAGGTTCGACGCATACGGTCGGATTGGACCACCTTGATTCCCATGTTTATAAAAGCACCAAAACAACAGTTCCAAACCTCCTATATCTTCTACATGTGATTAAATATACTTCAGCTTTACGAGTACCTACTCGAGTGGTTTCTTTGGCTAAAGAAGTTATTTAAAAAATTAAAAAACAAGTTAATTTACCTCAGAACTCCAAACAAGGTTATTTTTAGTACATGGCTAGATTATATAGACAAGTCCAAATTTGTTCATACCAGAACTCAATTATCAACTTCGCCAAATTTTGCACGTGGAAAAGCAAATATTTTTACTTTGCAGGAACAGAATTCACCCTTCTTTAAGGGGTTAAGACAAAAAAAAATTTCATGTTCATTTTGATGATTATATTATCTCCCACAGTTACTCAAAGAATCCATTCATATTCTTGGTCTCACCAAGAGTTATGCTATTTCCACCCTTACAGAATTAGTCTCCAAGTAACAAAAGTTTTATATTTTAAAATTTTATAATATTAATTAAAAGTATAAATATTATAAAATTTAAGATATTACAAAATATAACTTAAATGTTAACTCTAATTTCGTTGACACGGTAGGTTGCATAGGCTCAACCTATTTACATCAAGGTACACATGAAATTTTTTAATTAATAAATTACTATATTTTCAATTAAAAAAAACCACCGATTCGTTAGTGTAGAGAATAATTCTCAAATATTAGAATTCAATTTATTAAATATTTAGTTTATTAAAATTTTATCTAGAAGACAACTCTCAAATATTAAAATTTTTATTTATTAAATATTTGGTTTATTATTTCATCTATTATTTAATATTAATGTCAACAAGATTAATGGCAAGAGTTAACAGTTAGTTAAATTTGTAATAAATTAAAAATTTTAAATTTGATTAATATTTTGACAGTTTTGTCTAGTACATAAAATTGGTAAAATTTTTAATATAAAATATAATACAACATTTGATATGTATGATATATTGGTCAAAGAAAAATGATAAACTGTTTGACGATTAGTTTTGTATTACTTACGATGCAGGCTCATGGTGGTATGAATTAGTTTGCTGTTTTGAAATTAAATAGCTCCAATTATCAATATTTAAGGTGATGCAATTCAAGCCTATCTCCAGGGGCAAGGTTGCTAAGAAAATAAATTGAGATGCTCTCACATTCAACAAATCTGTATTAACTAACTTAGAAAAAGCTTCCTTCCAGCGTCTTCTGGGGAAAAAATGGCAAAGATCATAGTAGTTGAATGTGAGAAGTAACATTGAGTGAACTTCTCCTATCATAAAAAAAAAAATTAATGCATAACGTTATAACATAAAACAAGAAGAGAGAACCGTCGCAAGGTTGGAGTTTCATTGCCATTGAACATGGTTTCACTTGACAGTTTTTTGTTTACCAGAATTCAGGTGGGTTCTCAGGATAGACGTTGAAGCCGGATGTCTTTGCGGGTTGGGTTCTCAAGTGAATAGGCGCTAACAGAAAGATGCTTTTGATTGGATGGATTGACACACGCTTGTCTTCTTTCAAAAGGATGCAACGTTAACTTCATTTTATTGATAAAAGAACGTTGGGCCACAATATGTAAACAAACACGAATGTTACGGCCATAACTGCACCACGTAGCTTTGATAATATCAGAACAGGTACCTATCCCGTTGCTTATGCTTCGCTCTCAATTTTCAAAGGGTCAACCTTACTTGGCAAAAAACAAGAAAACACGACAAGACTCAAAAATGACTTTTTATCTCGATTCAGAAGTATCATAACTCCCCAAGTTGGCTTCAAGTCTGCAACCGGTGACTAAAATGCCAATACCTTGATTTTCAAGATTAAAATATATTGTGTAGACTAATGTCAAGAAATATTGAGGACGAGCTACGAAGGCATAAGCAACCAAATGCTAAGAAAACCGACACTTAGCGAAGCAGGTAACTACTGGTAAGAATCTAAACCCAACATGACACATTTAAATAATATATTACATAGATATGTACTCTTTTCCGTCACGAAAGGAAATAATCTATTTTTCTTCCAACACAACACTTTCTCTAAAAAGCCTGCATGTCACACAAAAAGGGAAGAAAGAAGTTGAAGATTAACAAAGAAAAAAAGGCCTTGACTGAAACGGAAACAAGTCAGAGTACCAACAACCAACTACAGTTCAGTCAGCCGCCTACAAAGTTGATATAACTATTATAAGTTGCTTTTGGCTATCGTCCAAATCACCTGCTACTTCAGCAACCCTTGGAGACCACTTTACACAAGAAGCTAACCGCCAAGTACAAGGTGATTTTTATAAATTCTATTAAAGAAGAATTCAATCCTCCGCCTCTTCATCATCTTCGTCATCATCTTCACCATCGTCATCTTGCTCATCATCGTCCTCTTCAGACTCATCCCCATCTTTATCCTGCTATAACACCAAAATAAACATTAGAAATGAAGTCAATATCCATTTTAACTGCCAAAAAATAGCTTCAATAAGTTAAAATTAGCCAAGTCTGCTTGAAATCATCCCCACACATCCGTGCAGATCATCAATCACTACAAACTAGCATACATCACTCACAAATCATCACTCATGTTGACACTACAGGTTTTCCAACTACTCCAGTTCAAAGTCACTGAATGTATTCAGCACCAAGTCAGTAAGTTGTTAGAACCAGTTTACAACTTTGACAAACAAGAGAAAGAACCAGCAAAGACTTTTCCAACCTCTAAGTTGGAGCAAATCTTTAAATTCAAAAGAGAAAGATCCTTAAATGCCGTATGCTAAACACAATGAACCTTTAATGGAACTTGCATACGTTGCTGCCTAAATATCAGACAGGACAAAAAAGAGCAAAGTTTTCTTTTCTTGAAGTAAAAACAAAAAATTAACAAAAAGAAGTAACTGTTGGCATGTGAAACTTAATAGTATTAAAGTAGGTCATTACCCCATCATCTCCATCCCCATCAAAATCTTCTTCATCAGGATCCTGCATTGAAGAAGTGCAACACAGTCAATAGCTTTGAAGCCAACTCTAACTACAAAATAAAAAAGGAAGGCAACCACGGGAGAAATGGTTACGTTGTTGAAATAAGACAGCGGGTTGGGCCACAAGTCCTCCTTGATTATGTCTGCAACCTAAAATTTTCACGGAAAAATCAGCAGCTTCAAAAAAAAAAAGAAATCATTTACAGTGTCTCCCACTGTGAATAAAGATTTAGCATGATAGCTACATTTATATGCAACTCACCTCATCCTGCATGTCATCAATCAAGTCTTTCTGTTGAGTATTGCTAAACCAGCTAAAAAAGCTGCAATGAGGAGGTAGATTCAGAGGATGTTCAAAACATATGCATCAAATGCAGGGAAAAGGGAGCCCGTAGTGCATGAAATCCACATTTACGAATTGAGATCTACTTGAGATCCACAAAGCTTTCAAGCCGCTTTTGGAGAAATTTAGTTCCATGATTTGGAACATATATCTTCATGTCACAATAGAATAAATCTTTTCTTAATGCTCAAAGGTTACCCTCTGTTAGTGAAGCTATGAGAAATTCAATATGCCACGAAGTTGAAAAAATCATGTTCTATGAAAAAATGAAATAAAGACATAAAAATAATCATAAATATGGAAAATTAGGCAAAAATATTAAGACCTTCAGATAGAGTATGCCATGCCAGACCTCAAGATTTTCGCATTGGTGAAAATGAGTGCACTAAAATTTTCATATGGAGGCAAATAATGTATTTGATATGTAGAACATCTTTAAGTTACAGCCTTGCACTTCGCCAGAAATAGAAAAGCAATCATTGTTTCATTGAGAAACAAATCTGAGAAGAGATGTCCTTCAAATATGAATATTTTTTCGAAATGGAAATTGATCGGTGTCACTTCAATTTCCAAAATTGAACTCTTTCAAATAGAAGTTAAGTCTTTTTTTCATAACACAGAGAGAGAGAAAGAGAGGGGGGCTCAGTTCAAAAAGTAGAGAAAAGCCAACCTTTCTTCTGCTAGAGGCCTCTTGTTCCCTTTCTTCTCATGACTAATTCCGTTTGGCAGGCCCTTCGTATGTTTATGAACAATATTCAGGATAAGCGGAAAAAAAAAAAAAAACAGAATCAAATTTTCTTTTCGCACAATATATAATTTACCATTCCCTCTTTCCACTTAATATCTGTTGCTGTAATTTCTGTTGACCCTTCATCAAGGAAGGTGAAAGATTTTGTAAGCTTTGTATCCTCAAAATATGGGTTTGGTTCAAAGTTCTGAAGCAAAATGTAGCAGTTAGGACACAAGTATACCGAAAACCAAGATTTCCGAATAAAAGAGCAAACAGGATACTTACAAATGTTATAGAATAACCCAATTTCATATCTTTAAAATCCTCCACTTCCAAAGATTTTAAATGTTTGAATATCTATCAAGAAGCAAGGTAAAACCAAAAGAACAAAGTTACTATAGCACGAAACATTAATTAAAGTAAAACTTTTTCATCTTTACTCTACCACAAAGTAAAGGATTAAAAAACTAACAAATAAACAATAGAAGATGAATAAACTTTTAATGTCAATTTGATAGATACGCAAAGGGTAAAGAAATTTTATATGCAAACCCAAACAGTGTAAATTTGAATATGTGGGAATATAAACTTAACCTTTTGATCATCCTCTGTCAAAAGTGTGCCAAGTACGGGATGGCTTAGGAACTGCATAAAACACCAGGATAAAAGCACAAAGAAGTCATTTTCTAATAAGAAAAGATAGTAAACAAAACATGTAGCTTAAAGATAACAGATGAGAACAGATCACTAACAGCAGTTAACCAGAAATCTGGAATTGATTTGATGATCTCATTCCGCTTATCATACACAGGCTTGCGTATCTCATTGTATTTCTGCTCTACTTCCAAGACCTTATCGCTTGCCTCTTCATTGATCTAGAAGCATACAAATCTAGTTATCATAAATAAAATGCACCCGTTACAAGAGAAACAGACAAAATTAAAATGTTGAGGGGGTAATCAAACTTTTTGTCGTATTTACACATTCCAAGATCCGCTCTTCTTACCAATTCTACCCAATCAATATGTACGGCTAGAATCCAATCGGTCCTCCTTCAAGTGTTAGATCTTTTGTTTCAGTTAGTTAAGAGCAGCCATGAAAAGAATGTTCAAAGTCACAATCAATCCCTTTTAATACATATTACAGGATTCCTATTCTTAGAATAGGGTAGTAAAGTCTTTCAAATTCTATATTTAGAACTTCATATCAGACTTAATTTCATTCTTTTATCAAAGAGGACTGCAAAAGAGATCTCTAATAATTAGGAAAATTGACAAAGACCATTATCTTGTCAAATCTCCAACAAAGTACATAGAAAGGATTTCACATATCTCATTTTAAAAGTGTAAAGACTGTATTGAAAAATAAATTAAAGGACGAAGATATGTTTGATTATAGAGCATCAGTAAACTAAAATATCTGATAATAGAACCAGCAGCAAAAGCATAAACCGTAAAATACGTGGACAAAAAAAACTTGGAATAAAACAAAACTACAAGGAAGTCACAACTAACAAAAGAAGCAAAGATAACATATGTAAGGAAATACTTTATTCAAGCATTACCAAATTGCAGGGGAATTTAAGAAAAATCACTCGCACAAAAATACAGCAATTATTGTGAATCTTCCCTAACACCAATGTAGCTCGAATCCAAAACAAGAGTTAACCCAAAAGTGAAAAAACTTTCCACGATATACGGCAACCCCAATTGAAGTCTAAAGAAGAACATGTAGATAAAACCTAAAAACAAAAAACAACCTTTTCGAGATCGTCTTGGATCTCCTGAAGCTTCTCAATGGAAAGAACAAGCTGTTCGTCGATTTGATTGCTCTCCTCATCGCCTTTCTCTAATACTTTCATCTTCTTCCCTTTGTCTGCAACCATTTTGGTCTTTTTCAGGGCTCTGAGAGTGATTGGCTAAAACCCCTGTGCGGTGAGAGAGAGAAAGAAAGAGTGTGTTAAGTGAGTACAAATGGGTTAGGGTTTTGGGAGTTTGTCTATTCTATGACGAGGTGCAGCGAAAGTTTAATGGTTTGGCCAGTGAGAGAGTGACAGCAGATGGGAGTGGGGACACTTTTGTCGTTTATGGGTTCTGTTTAAAGACATGGATTGTTAGATTCCATGAGGCGGACTTGGGCGGTATCTATCCTGATGTTTGCTCTCTTTCGTAAATTTAGATATTTTTGTGCAAACTCAGCAAAGGCATAAGATTAGCTGTTTAATACATGCCTTTAACTTACAACAATTTGATATTTACTGCCCCAAAAGCTTAAGGCCATGTTTACTTGACAGGAAAGTAAATTAAATTTAGAATTTAGTTTTTTGAAAAATAAATCTATGAAAGTAAAGATATTCACACATTTAGATACTTGTAAGAATTCAAATAGAAAAGTTAAGTGGATTCTTATTATAGTTTTTGGTATTCAACAATATTTTATGGAATGTAATTTAATTTTGACTTATGTTTTTAATTATATCCTTACAAATAGAATAAAAATTGAAATAGTTAAATAATGTTAATTTGTAATAAAAGTTATATTATTAAATGTTAATTGTTTTCATTCCTGATATTCTAATCATATAATATTGTTATATTATAAATATAGTATTAAAAATACTAAAAAAATATCAACCGAGTATAAAGATAAATCTTAAAATTCAAATCAAATATTAAAATTTTTTCTATTAAATTTTTTTTAATATTGAAAATAAAAATACAAATAGTACATTATTATTAAAATTATTATTCTTATTAAATTTAGTATTTTTAATATTATTAATTATTATTATTAATTTTCTACTTATTATTAATTTTATTAATACTAAATTTATTATTTTTATCAATTAAATTTATTTTTATTATTAATATTATTATACATATTTATTATTATTATTATTGTTGTTATTATTATTACTAAATTTATTATTCTTATTTATTTTTTTAATTATTATTATTATTATTGTTATTATTATTATTATTATTATTTCTAAATTTATTATTCTTATTAATTTTTATTATTATTATTATTGTTATTATTATTATTATTATTATTATTATTATTATTATTACTACTACTACTTTTCTACTTATTATTATTCTTATTATAATTAATTTTATTTTTATATTATTATTATTATTATTATTATTATTAGTTTTATTATTCTTATTAATTTTATTATTCGTAATAATAATAATAATAATAGTTAATTTTCTACTAATTATTAATTTTATCAATTATATTTATATTTATTATTATTATTAATTTTATACTTATTATTATTATTCATATTTTTATTAATTTTATTAATTGTATTAATTACATTTATTATTATTGTTATTATTGTTATTATTAAATTCCTTATTATTATAAAAGAGTTGTCGTAAGGTTGAGAGAAAATGAATGGTTGAATTGGCTAATGTATTTTTTAGATTAAATTCTTAAGGAAAACAATCTAAATACCAAGGGGGTAATAGGATTTAGAATCTAAATAAAGTGTTACTACTTTCCCTAGATTAGGAAAGTTTTTACTTTCCTAACTACTCAAAAAAATAAACCAAATATAATAATATAAATTTTAAGAAAAATATTACTTTCCTAAGCAAGAAAAAGATTCCAACTTTGCATCCTTCATTTTATTCACCATTGTATTTTTGAAATATTGCTCAGCACTTTTGATGGGAATTTTCTCTTTATTATAAAAAATTTATTACTCAAATTCTAAACGAAATAAATCGAGTATTAGTAAGGAAAAATTAACTTTTTTAATCTTATTTTCAATCAAACACATTTATAAATGCAAAAATAAAGAGTTCAGATTGAGTGTGTATATATATATATATATAGATATCATGAATTGTAAAATTAAAATTAATTTACATTTAATTTGACCCATTTGAAGTTTTTCATACTTAGTTTAAAATATATATTATGCATAAAATATTGTTACATATGTGTCAATCGAGAGTCAGTATATGGCCGTACCCTAAAGCTAGACCATTTATAGTAAGTTAATTACATTATAGTTATTTTATTTTATCATAAGCGTTACTTTAGTTTTATCATACTTAGTGGGACGTCTTATTAAATAACAGAACTTCGGTAGCTAGTAGAGCTATCACCCATGGTTTAAGCTCCAAATTGTAGTTGTAGTTTGGGCTCCAGGACAATATCCAGTTGCATTAATAGTTTTGAGTAACAACCCAGTAAGCATCAGACGCCCAAAAGTACAAGTCAGTCACGCCGAATCCAATCTTGTGCGGGTATGGTCTTGGAATAGTGATCACAGGTTCCCAGCTCAGCCATTATCAACACGCTTAAACGCAGTTTCATTGAACAGCTCTGGATTTGTCTCATTGGTTTGTTCTACTTTAAAGAGAAGAATCGTTGTTGCCAATATCCAAAATAGTATTAGTTTTAATTTTGGTATCAACAGGTTAATATTAAAAATTATTAAAAATTATTTAAAATGATAAAATAATTTATCAATATATTTTTATAAATGACAACATAAGAGTTAAAAACTGAGAAAACTCGTGTACATCTTTGCACAGAGTCATAAAATCTTCCATGCATCATTAATATTTTGCAATTTAAAAACTATAACGTGTTAGATGATTAAGAATAGCAAGTATGAACATCAATCTTTATAATTTATATAATAGGTTACTTTTGCAATTTGTGTCAAAAAAATATCTTCGAATCATATCATATACGGCAAGGAATGCTAAACTAAAATTCAAAAGACAATAAAGACCAAGTATGTGTATCTTATCTATATTTACGGCCCATCATAAAAAATCACCAAAAAAGTGACTTATCTACTAATCCAATATATGAAGCACATAATTGTTGGTTTATGTCTTACAACTAATCGCTTTGGTTGTAGTATAGCTACAAAATATTTAAAGATATTTTTTTATCTTGTACATGTTTAGATGTATATGATAAAGTCTATGAGATAATTGTATATTGCAAATGAAATTATAATGAGATTATAATTATGAGATTCATATTGCATTTATGTATTATTCCTAA
>JAOTAY010000006.1:30773393-30788528 GCA_025629805.1 Erythroxylum baracoense | reverse complement strand
AGTCTCATATGCATCTGCATTTGTATATTTATGATTATGAAATATATGCTTATGAAATCTTTTCTGAAGTTGTGATGTTAAAGTGATATGCCATGATAATGTGATTGATTGGGTTGTACATGTTCTGAAAGAATGTATGTGATGTGTATGACATTTATTATGTCTTGTTGTGATGGAAAATGTTGCAAAATTGGTTGGTTGTATGATATTTGTGTGTGTGCCTGGAGTGAGATCATTAATGATGGTTTGCTCATTAAGTTTGCAAAACTCATCAAAAAATTGCAACGTGGCTTTTCAAGTACGAGACAGGAGACCTAGATTTCTATATCTTCTAGAAGAACATTTTGGACTAAGATATGGGTCAAAGGTTTATCAGCTGGCATTTGAGGAGTTGTAGTTGTTTTTAATTAGTTTACATATGTCATATAGAACTTGTGTATAAAGGTTGTAAATATTGATTTTAATGTTTACTATCTAAACCTTTATGAATGAAATGAAGAGATGAGGTTTTTAAGTATTGTGTTTTTTTTGTGATGCCATTGAAGAGATTAGGTTTGATCCAGCATACCATTGTCATATGATATGTACTTAAATATCCTCTGGATGTTTGGGTATGTACTTTAAAGTAGTGGAATGCGACAGAGTTTGACCGGGTCAAGAGTAGTTTGAATATGGGCCTGTCTGATCTGAATTTTTATTTTTAAAAAAATTCAAAAAATAACAATGATTTGGGCAAAACGATGTTATTTTGTGGTTACATGTCGGGCCTTGGGTAGGACTTGGTTAGGCCTAGATAGCCTGAGCCCAAGCTCGACCTAAGGTTTAATTGGGCCTGAGGCTCAGTCAACCCAGGTATGCTAGTTGACTTTAAATTGGGTAAGGCCGAGCCCGAGCCCTATTGCCAATAATATGTATATGTAGTTTAGAGGCCCAAATTGAGTTGTGATTATTGGTAAATATAGAAGTGCATTTTCATTGAAGGAATGACCCTTTTTTCGGAAGTGGGGTGTCCATTTTACAAGAAAAATGTTTCCAAATTTTCAATAAGTTCCTCGTAAAGTGTGACATTGTCATTTTTAAATGAAAGTAGAACTCCTTAAAATAAATAACAAATTGAGTTATGGTCTATTCTCGAGGAAATATAAAATTGGTTTATTTTTTACATCCTAACGATCCTCCTTATTTTCTTTCTATAGATCAATCAGGAACATAACCCTCTACTTTGAGACACCAAATTTGACATAAAAGAACGCATTCTACCTATGAGTTAATATTCATGGTTATGATTGTGCATTAGAATTCATTCCCATATTCATTAAGAAAATCACCATCATTATCATATGCACACATGATACTCATACATATGGATTGACACATATAAACATATTTTTGTTGTGCGATGTTATGCTTGTCTTAATATGTGATGATGTGGAGGTTCTTTGTGGTATGAGCCACCTGGTAGGCATACCAGGCTGTGCACATAATAAGTCAGTTGGTCGGGTATAGATTTGGGTTAGTAGTTAATCCATTGATGGATCCATTGATTAAAATACAACAAGTTTACCACTATTCGATCGACGTTACTCTTGAAAGCCAACCGGCATATGGTACATAGTATGGTGGTGTGATTGTGGCGATTCAACCGAGGTCACAATCATGTTGTAGGGAGGCTGTGGTAGTTCGATTGAGGGGACTCTCAAATGGTAGTCCACTACATTTGGACGAAGTGACCATGTGGAACAAGAGAGCCCTTATGGCTAGGGTCTATGAGTAAGGGGAATGTTATAGGATCCTTCGTCAGTTTTTCACTATTATTTGTGATTTTGATGATTATGTGGCATGACATTGATATAGGAAATGAATACATGTTTATAAAAAAAATCATCTTGTAATGAATTTGTATTTATGGATGTGATACATTATATATATATATGTCAATTGAAATCCTTAGGAGTGCTTAAAATAACTATAGTATCAATTCACTTAGTGAGGTCTGACTCCCCTCAACCATTTTTCAGGATCTTCTTTTCAGATCTCTTATAACAAGGTACTTCTTCATTCTTCTTCTTCTCCAACGATTCGATGTATGTTTATTGGTGACCTTTAACTCTAGAGCTGCAGTAGTCTTGTATGTATTAGATTTCCCTTGTATTAACTACCTCAATGTTATAGCATATTGTGGATTGGATATTTTTAGGATTGTTTGATTGTTATAAGTATGAGTTTGATCATTTTGAAATCTTATCTTTATTATGGATATAGGGATTTGATGACATTTTAGGCTTGCTAAGGGTCTAGTAAAGCTTAAGTTTACTACTCCTTTAGTGCTAGTTGTAACAACCCCTATACGAAACCTGTAACCACCTACATACATTTCTATTCATTTATAGGGACTCCCATCACACATCTTTCTGTTTAATGTTATACATATATTACAAAATTTCATATCACTTAACATTATCATTTAAAAGTTTATTACGTCTTTATGTTTACATGATAATCCAAAAAGAAAACATACAATTTCTTTTACTCTTTTATATGTACAATCATCTTAAAGCAAAACACATTCCAAAGGTACTTTTACTCATAACTGTTGGCCTTGGTCCTTACAGATGTTCCCTGTACCTTACTCCTATGACCTGAACCTATATAGATTAACAACCGTGCTAAGCTTGAAAGCTTAGTGGGGAAAACACTTAGTTTGTATGACCACTCACAACAATCATTCGCCAAGCACACACATTTAGAAATATCGCAACTCACATACCATAAGTCCACATTCATAAACTAAACATTGATATTCAATGCTCATGTAAACAATGATGGCATACTTAGCTTCAACATATTATTTATATACCGAAAATGCACATTTATAAGTCAAATATTGATATTCAATACTCATTGATACAAATTATCAAAACAAATGCAAATGCTCATCAATACCAATTATTTATGTTGTATTTCTTATTTATAACCATTTACTTTAGTTTCTATGTTAGGCCTACACATTTTTGTGGGTGTGGATAACAGGGGTTATGGATATTTGAAGATATCAAAATTGTGGATATCAAACTATGGATACCCGAAGACATCAAACTATAGATACTCGAAGGCATCACACTGTGGAGACATTACAATCTTGAAATCATGACGCCATTGGTTTCAAACTGTAGCAATTGTGTTGTATCCCTATAGGCATGCCTATCTATACACCACCAAGACAATGAAGAAGGCACTGTAACATTTTCTTTAACCTTTTCCAATTTCATAATTCATATATTGACAAGCCATATGATATACATTTCAAGCCATAAATATCTTTCTATGTTCATATATGTAAGCCACAACTTACCACCATTAGAAGGGTGTGAAAATCATACTTGTATAATCACACTATACACATATGAGTAATAAATATGCATACAAATCATTAATGTACATGTAAATTTTCTTTGGTAAGCATTATGCTCAATCTTAAATTCCAATGTTCAATCAACCAATTCACATAAGGTAAGTCCTATTTCATTTATTTATAGGTGTTTCAAAAGTCTCATACACATTCGAAAAGGTTCAGATATGATTCGGTAAAAACCAGAAATGAAAACAAACTCAAAATAGTGCAATTTCCTTCCCGTCGTATCCCCCGCCCAGAATTCATACCTCCACTTCCTCTAAGATTTTCATATAAGAAATGTTCTAATTAGGTTTTGAGGTTTGCTTAATATTTTTTTTCCTATGTCTCTATTTTCCAAAGAATTAAAAATAAAGCAATTTGGCCTTCTAAATCATCAGGTATGGACTAAAGATCACAAGATGTTCCAAAATAGGGGCAGCATCAAGTCACCATTTTTATCTCAATTTTCGATGTCATAAAGCTAGAATTAAGTCATATTCTCTTTTAGATATTTCTTTTTATATGTCTTAGTTTTCATATTTAACTAAAATCACCCAATTTACAGGTCAGTAGGATGAGTTTTGACCTAAAAAATGTGACTGGTTCAACAAACCCTAGATAGAATTCCACTTCATAATACTCTCTTGTCATATTCAACCAATTCTATGCAAGATAACACCAAAGCATCATCTTAACAACCATTCCACACCCAAATGAACCTTTTTATCCTTTAAAATATACACACAAAGAGAAATTAGACTAAGTGTAGTCCCAAACCTTAAAATTGGCAAAGTAGTTTTTCTAATGCCTTTCCTTCCCTTCCTCCTTGGCTTTGCTTGACTCACCACCTAAAAAGACCATAAATACACATCTCAATCCCACTTCCAACCTTATAATTTCAGTTCTTCATAAGCAAAGCAAGAAAGATGGAGATGAGAAGACAAACCATAAACATTTACCTTAAATTTCATCTAAGATTAGCTTGATTCCTTATGCAAAAATAGTGTGATTAAGGAGATGGAATGGACAGGAGATAAGAAAATAAAATTCTTCCCTACATACACGTCCCTCTCACCTCTCCTTTATTCCTCTCATGAACAATATGTAACAATCCTATTGGACCATATGTTACGATTCTATTGGACCATATGTTACAATCCTATTGCACCATGTGATACAATGCTATTGGATCATGTGTTACAATTCTATTGGGCCATGTATTACAATTCTATTGAACCATATGTTACAATTCTATTAGTCATACATGCTTTAATCCTATTGGCCACATATGCTTTAATCCAATTGGTCCATAAGTTGACTTTAGGAAAATTGCAAGTTGATCCTTCTTCTTCCTTTAATTCCCACATTGGCATATAATCTCATCAATTAATTTCATTTCTAAGTATGTACATCCATGCCGAAATGAGCAATGTACTCATTTACCTATATCTTTTACATTAAGTACCATTATGTCTCTTACTATACTTAGATGCACTTAATTCGTTGTGATCACTTTTTAATACAACCTAGACGTGCTATAATACTTCATAGGTATATCTTAGGGCCTTACACCAGTCACGATCCAAGGTTGGAGTTGTTACAATCAAGTTCGTCTATATGGTTATAAACTAACATATAATCTTTATTATTTCATATATAATATATCTTTTTTTGCTACAATAAGACTAGGATATGTGAAATACTTCTTAAGAACACTAATCTGAAAGGCAATATTAAGTTATTTCATATAAGAACACTAATCTGAAAGGCAATATTAAGTTTATTGCATACCTTTGAATACATTAGACTCTTAATTGCAAAATTGTAAGGAATGAAACTCTTCCTCTCTTTCTTCAACTTATTCTTAGAATGATACTCCTTGCTCAATTTATGGCCTTTGACTATTAGATCAAAAACCTTCTTAATAATGTGCTTATATATATCCACTCCAAAAATAAACTATATCTCTTTAAGATATTTTATGTCAAACTTCTTCTAAAACATCTCCTTTATTTTCTACAGTATGCTCAAGTCATAGCTAATAAGTAATATGTCATTCATATACATAACTAGAAGTACAAATTTTCTCTTATTGAATTCAAAGTATATATAAAAGTCAAGTGTGTTCTTAAAATCCAAAGTTATGATCACCTTATAGAATTTCAAGTACCACTATTTTGATGTTTGTTTTAATATACAAATCACTTTCTTTGATACACAAACTAGTGCTCATTCCCTTTCACCTAAAAACCTTTAGGTTGTTGAACATATATCTTCTTTACTATATCACTATTCAAGAAAGATGTGTCTTGAAATCTATCTGGTGAATCTCAAGATTAAAATGAGATATTGAGGCTACAATGATCTTGAATGAATCCTTGGTTAAGACCAGTGATAAAGTTTCAATATAGTTATTTTCTTTTTTTTAGTGCACTTACTGGCCATAAGCCTTATTTTAAATATCTTACTCTTGCCTTTAGTATCTCTCTTTGTCTTAAACACTCACTTAACCAATGAATTTAAATCTATTTGGAATGTTGACCAACTTTTAAACATTATTGTTTATAATAGATTGTATCTTCTCTTTTGTAGTTATCATCCTTTTATTAGAATAGTCTCTCTTAATTGGTTTATCGTAGATAAGAGGATCCACAATCTCTCCTAAAACATAGTCGGTCTCAACCATATAAAAAATAAAATCATTAAAAGGAGTAACATTTTCATATCTTTATAAACATCTTAAAATTCCTATAGGATCAAGTTGAGTGTCTACTATAGAATGCTCACTACCAATTGTGTCATCCCTAACATTATATATTCATCCAAATAATTTCCATATGCCTCTAGAAGTACCTTAATAACACTTTTATAAATAATAGTAATGTGCACTAGTATTGTCTCAAGCTCTTTAACTGCTTCAACTCTCAGTAATATACCTTTAACATTATACTCCTAAAACTTTGCACTGAACATCTCTATACTTTTGATATTATGAATTGGATCGTAAAATATGTAGCTTTTCAAAACTTTATGATAGCTTATAGAGAATCTAGTAGTTATCTTAGGATCTACTTCTTTTTTAATGGGTTATTAATTTTTATATTTACTATATAGCTTTAAATCCTTACATCATTCAAACTAGGTTTCCTACTTATCTAATTTAAATGAGTTTTGAGAACTAATTTACTAGGAACACTGTTTAGGATGTAGAGTCTAATCTTTAGTACCTCGTCTAATTGATTACAAAGCTTTGAGCTCTTTATCATGCTTTTTACTATATTCTTTAGTGTGTGATTATGCCTGCTAGTTTGTTTTGTTTAGATGTAATTACAACGTATAATGTGTGATTATGCCACAACTATATAGAAACATAGCAAACGATCTCTTTTCTTGACCCAAATCTCTATGTCAACCATAATACTCTCTGTCATAGTGTGATTTGACAACCATAATGGGTCTACCACATTTAAACTTTACCTTAAATATTTTGAACTTCTTTAGGGCTTTTAACTTATTACTGATGAGTTATATGTAACTATATAGATAATAATCATCAATTAAAATAACAAAACTTCTTTCCATTAATGATTGGGTTCAAGGTCCATTAATATTTGTGTGAATAATATCTAATACTTCACTACTACTAGTGGCACCTTTCTTCTTCCTTTTAATGAATTTACCTTTAGTGTAATCTATATAAGCACTACCAACATTATTATAAACCAAACTAAGGATCACCTTATTCTTGATCAATCTTTTAACCTTTTCCTGTAAAATATGAACATGTCGCTTATGCCATAAAGTAAATGTCTTTTATTTGTTTATACTCTTTCTAATTCTTTGTTTTTAACATTTATAACCAATTCATTATGATCTTTCAAAACTAAATAATAAGACCAATGTTCAACAAATATTAACCAGCGCCAATAATATTAAGGGATGATTAACATTTTTTATTATTGAAAAGAAGTGAAAATATAACATCTTGGTTTTGAAACTGATATCATCCCATAAATGATGTATACAACACTTTATTCACCATTATATTACCATCTAATCTAAACTATAATGCTACATCTTTAATATAATATACTCCTACTCTAGTTCTGTTACCCACAAGCATATGTTCACCTCCCTTTCATTTGACCTCTTTTGATTTCTGAATGCTTATAATGTATTAGAAGTAAGAATTGAGGGACCATTATCTAACCACCAATTTATTAGTTGTACATCTATTAAAGATGACTCAAAGCAAACTAAAACCTCAAAGTTACCTAGTTTGATTTCCTTTTCTTCAAATAAAACTTATACTTTTATAACTCATTCTTTAAGTGCCTCATATTATCTTAATGCTAACACTTGGTATTTTTCTTCTTAACCTAGCTAGGTGGTTCAATAGATTTGATTTTGTCCTTATGAAAACCTTATTTCTTTTTCTGCTTCTTAGTTTTCTCCCATAACTTCCTTGCCTTCTTTTCTTCTCTTATTAGGCACAAATTGAGATTAACTCATTCATTGTTTGTACCTCCTTCCTGACATATATTATCTTCAAAGAACTAAAATCGAAGGATAAAAATTTCAACACTTAATTTATCAAGAAAGAATTTGAGACTTATATTCCATTTAGCCAATTAGCTATGTCCTAGATTTTCATAATGTAAGCTTTAACCCTATATGCTCCATCATACCTCTAATAAGTTTAAATATGCATAAGTAATCTAGATTTAACTTTCTCACATTTGGTGAAACTTTTCCTTCAAAGTTGTCATAAACCTCTTTGCATTAGTTTTAGTTGATAATCCCCCTTAAGAATGGTGAAATGGAATTCTTAATGACTATGATGCCCATATTATTTGATCTTTCCTACTTCTTTAAGTGAACCTTACGCTTTATTATGCTTCTTTTACTATAAGCATAGACTCATCCTTGATAAGAGTTATATCTAAATCTACAAAATATAAAGCCAACTCTACATCACTTTTTAAGCCTCAAAATTATTCCTAGCTAAGATCTCAATTAGACTTATTGTTTATGCTATTTGATTCATTGGACTAATTAATAAGACACCTTTCATAAGAGATTAAAAATAACTTAAAATTTCATAAAATTGATGTTGGTCAAAATAAGTAATGCAAACAAGAATTTAAATAAATTAAATAAGAAACAACATACAAACCATTGTTCAATTTGGGCATAAAACAGTTTATAAAGTAAACTTACAACACCACTTATCATTATATGATATCATTAAACTTATACAGAATTATCCCTTTGAAAAATGTAACAATTAAGTTAAAAGATTAAAATTTCTTTAGAGGAGATAAAAATGATTAAATCAGCCAAACTTAAGCAAAATTGCATAAAAATAAAAATTGAAATAACTCTTATTCAGCCAACTGATAGTTGATAAAACTATGGTTTCAATTGACTGAATGGTCAACTAAATCCTTCCTAGCAATTAATGTGAGATGTTGCCCTCGGTAGCTAAGGGTTCAGTTAATATAATATTGTCTAGTCGACCAATAAGGCAATATCCAAAATTATAGAAACATAAAATGAATTACCAAAAGGGCCAAAAAATATCTAGAACACAAGATTTAAACATAATCAAGTCATAAAATTGATGAAATACTCATTTTAATGTAGTTATTGGCTAATTACATAACTCATTCATAAAAATAACATGATTTAACCAATAATAAGTTACAAAATTGATTAATAATCCTCTTTGATTTAATTATTAACTAACCTTATATCTTAAGCATAAAAACAGTAAACATCTATATGGTTTCATGCAAATAGGATTTGGGTATTTTCTAAAATCTTAAGATCTTCGATTTAAGTTTTTCTAATAAAAATTTATATATTCAAACTATTAAACGTCTATAATATCTATTGAAAATATGCTTTAATACCATATATAAAATTATATATCGAACAGAAATGATTATATGATCTTATAGCATTCTATGACCTTAATAATTAATATATCACTACACCAAAATAAGGAGGTTTTAGACACTTATGTCTAGACACATCTAATAATTGTCTTAAATAATCTAAGAATTGGTGGAGTTTTTAGACATTTATTTAAGACAACAAAATTTGTCTAAAAAATATACTAAAGAATAGTCTAAAACTTCTAAAATTTCCAATTGGCAGGATAAGAATTAGTGCCTTTTATGATTTGTAGCAAGTAATTAATATAAAAAAATCGTTGATACTGCGTAACTTTTTCTTTTTGTTTCCTCTGTAACAGCTGCGCCTTATGCATACTTGCCTCTCACCTCCTCTCTCCCCCTTCTAATCTCTTATTGTTCATCATTTCAATTACCAGCACTTAAATTCTCATTAGATCAATCATTCTTTGACGAAATACTTTCAATCTCTTCTTCAATTGAGCTTTTTTTTCCATTTTAAGATACTCACTCCTCAAAATTGTTTACGAGAGAAACCCTAACAATCCCTCCTCTTTCCTTTTTAATTATTCTGATTTTCCATTTAGAATGGTGCTTCACATTCTAGGTTTACTTATTAGAGTTTTTGTTTGTGACTACTTGTTAATAGTTTCTATTTGATAAGTTTCTACTTTCTGATATCTTCCTAATCCCTTTCGCTCTTTTACGTTGCCAATAATTTGCATCATAAAGTTAATTTCCTTTTCATTTCTATTTTTCATGTCAAAAATAAATTTTTATCTTCTATGCGTTTTGGTTTCAGGATCAACTGCTTTTAGGCCTTTGTGATTGTAGATTACAAGTTTGGCTCCACCAATCGTAAGTTTTTTTGAATTATCAGCTTTATGCTCTATATTTTACCATGTTTGTATAAGTATTTAGAAAGTTGTGAAACTACTTTTCTTATTTTCTTACTTTAATTTATTGATCGGTGTTGTTGTGATATTTTTTTTCTCTTTCTTTGTCACTATTGTATATTGAGTCATAAAACTTATAATTTTCTACCTTTCTTGTTAGGAGGAGTTTTAGACATAAGCTATCCAAGACTAGGTGCCAAATCTATCTAGCAAGGAGCTATCCGTAGAGCTTTGCCATAGATTTTTAGTTTTTCTGTTAATAAATTCAAAAAACAGATCTTGCTATTTCTTTCTTTTTATCCTATATTTTCCACATTACATTCTTTTTGCTCTGTTTTTGTAAGTTTGTTGATTCTTTCATGTAAGTCGAGAAAATTTGATTTCTTTATAAAATGGTTACCTTTTTCATCATTGTATGATATGTTTATATTGTATTCTTTTGTGTGTATTCAGGGTTCAAAACGTTAATGCAGGGTTACATCAAACAGTGTCCTTCGTTTGTTGTTCTACTGTGAAGTCCAACTGATGATAGCAATGGTTTTTAATTTACTTTTTTGGTGACCAAATGTTTAATAAACCCCTTATCTTATTACAATTTCATTATCATGTTTGAGGAGTGAATTAGGACAAGTTGGATTCTAAGTAGGCAATGATGACTGGTTAAGATAATAGTATACCATTATAGTAAACAACTGGACAAGTCTGTCATACCTACATAGAAACTTCAAACGTTCTGCATTCATAAGAAACCTGGTAAAAAGAGCAAATTTGACTTTAACGTTTATATTCAAATACAATTTGAATTTAAAACACATTATCAACTGAGTATTGGTGCTTTAGAGAAGAGGACTCGTGTGATAGTGGGGTGATTTTAAAACAGTTTGCAAGTACTACACGTGGCTTGTGGTTGCAACTTCAGTAACTTTCGATTCTGTTTTAAAAGTCTTACAGGTTGGTACTATTACTTTTCTATTTTCTTCTGTTATTTGTATACTATTTATGCTTTTAAGGAGTAAGATTGATAATTAATACGCTTGCTTTGTTATGAACCAGTTTTCATGCTCCTTTAATTATAGGAACTTAAACTTCCAAAATCAGTTGACAATTTTCTCATCCTTTTTCTTATTGTTATCTTTACCTATTAATTCATCGTTGTACATGTGAATGAGTATATTAACATTTTGGCTTATTTGGCATTTGTCATTTGTATACGTTTCTTCCATTGTAAATTGATGTGGACTGTTATTAATTTCACTTTGTCTATGAGGAAAAAATTATATAGACTATTATCATTCATTAATTTTATGCCTTTGATTTTCCATTCATTTATTTCTAAGAATAGAATTGTCGACGAGCATGAAATTGTAATCTATTTGTTTGTTTGTATTTTGAATTGTCGACGAGCATGAAATTGTAATCTATTTGTTTGTTTGTATTTTTTAAAAATACATGTGAAGGTTGATACTTGCGAATCTATAGGATCAATGTCCACGAATATGGATAAGGGTTGGATAAATCAACCAAGAAATAACGAGTCTTATATCCAAGGGATTTGTGATTTCATGGAATTTGGAAAACAAGGTGCCCAAAATTGGAAGATTAAATGTCCTTGTAATATTTGTCAACTAGATAGGAAGAAATTCTTCCCACTAAAGGAGGTACAAAGTCATATTTTGTTTAAAGGATTTTATAAGGACTATAAAGATTGGATATTCTATGAGCCAAACACTCTTGTTGAAAATGTTGTTGAACAAATGGGTCATACCGTTATAATGCCTAATCACCTCAGATTGATAGGTTAAGATGATGTTTTATGGTTATTGATGGATGCTATTGGATTTAGTATTCCTTGTGAAGGTGAACCTATCTCTGAACCCTATGAGCAACTAGACACTGATGGCATGATGGATGACCCTAGTTTGGCCAATGAGCCCCATGATAAAGAACCTAACATATTCACTAGCGAGGAAGAGGCTAAGTTTAAGACGATACTTGATGCTTCATGTGAAGAGCTTTATGCAGGATGTACCACTCACTATAAGTTTTTGTTTCTTCTACATCTTTTTCACATCAAATGCATGTTTGATTGGCCAGATAAGTCTTTCTTGATGTTGCTTAATCTTTTACTAGATGCAATTTCTATAAATAACCAATTTTCCTTCCTCGTACCATCAATCTAAGAAACTGATAACAAATTTGGGTCTTGAATATGAAAAGATACATGCTTTTCCAAATTATTGTACATCGTATTGAGGTGAAAAGTCAAGGGAAAATTTTTTCCCTTCATGTCACGTCTCAAGATGGAAGAATGATAAAAAGAACTTTCCGACTAAAGTGATGAGATACTTTCCTTTGATTTAGAGATTAAAGAGGATGTCTATGTCATCTAAGATAGCCGAAGACATGAGATGGCATGATAAGGAAAGAAAAAAGGATGAATTTCTAAGGCATCTGGAGGTTAAGCTAGGTTTGGCTAGTGATTGGTTCAATCCATATCATCTCATGAACACTACTTATAGCACATAGCTAGTGATTTTGATCCCTTATAACTTGCCACCATGGGCATGTATGAAAGCATCTTCGTTCATTTTGTCCATAACTATTTCGGGTAGAAATGGACCAGGAAATAATATTGATGTATATTTGTAGCCTTTAGTGCATAAGTTGAAGTTATTATAGGAAGCTGTTGATGCATTTAGCTCATATGCTAAGGAAAAATTCAAGATGCAAACTGCTCTAATATGGACCATCAATGACTTTCTAGTTTATGCCATGTTGTCTGGATGGAGTACAAAGGGCTATAATGCTTGCCCATTTTATACTTACTCAACACCCTCAGTTAGGATTGGGAATAAGATGTGTTATATTAGGCATCACAAATGGTTGGCTCATGATCATCCTTTCAGGCATCTTGAGAGAGCAAGAAAAGATAGGTAAAATGGTTAAAACCTTGAAGAAAAAAAGGGACACCATAGGGGTATAACGATTAGTGAGGTGAACATGAGTGAGGATAAGATTCTTTGGACCAAAAGGAGCATAATTTATGACTTGCCTTATTGGCAGCATAACCTTCTTCGTCATAACTTAGATGTCATACATATAGAGAAGAATGTGTCTGACAATCTACTCGTAACCCTCATGAATATTGATGGTAAAACTAGAGATAATGAGAAAGCTTGTATATTCCTTAAGGAGAGGAATGTGAAGCCCCATCTTTGGCTCAAACATCAAGAAGGTGGAAAATTGTTCATGCCAGTAACTCCATATTGTATGTCATCTAAGGATAAGGGGTTATTTTTGAAAGTATTGTAGAATCTTAAAGTCTCGGATGGATATGGATCCAACCTCTCTAGATATGTGAATATGAAAAGAAAAAACCTCATAAATCTTAAGAGTCATGACAATCATATTCTAATGCAATAAATCTTTCTAATGGCATTGAAAGCATCGTAATCCTCATGAGTGACTGACCTCCTTCATGATTTGTCTTCATTTTTCAAATCTTTTTGCTCCAGATGCCTTGATCCTGAACATTTGGATGCTTTATAATCAAATATCATAGAAATACTTTTCCACATAGAGATTGAATTTCTTCCTCCCTTTTTTATGATCATGATTCATTTACTAATTCATTTAGTGAAGGAGATTGAGCTTGACGAACCCGTACACTATAGATGGATGTATCCAATTGAAAGGTTAGCATTATTTTTTTCTAAATAACGTGTTCATTTTACCTTTTAATGTCATTTTATCTCTTTTTTCCAATAGTGGCTAACTATATATTAACTTATATAAAAGGTATTTGGCCCATCTAAAAACATACGATAGAAATAAAGCTCAATTAGAAGGTTCCATTGTTAAGGGTTATATTCTCAAGGAGATTGTTACCTTTTGTTCAAGATATCTAGAAGGTGTTAAGACTATTTTCAATCGAGCATGTAGGAATGATGATGATAATCCTCAATCAGAACGATATTTGCTTAATTTTGGTGGTCGAGTAATAGGGGAGAAAAAATCACTCGTACGTCTGATCGAAGTTTGGCACAACTACATCGTTATGTGCTCAGCCAATTTGAGGAATTGATGAAGCCATTTTATAAGTAAGTGTTAATCTTATATGATAAATCATATGGTTGAGTACTTTTTTTTTAATTTGAATATCACTAAAAGTACTAGATATCCTTCACTATATACAGTGCATTCATATATCAAAAGTAGAGAGAGAATTGGAGAATTAGAGTTGATGAAGCTTTGGTAAACAAATTGAAAGTTGATGAATTTTCAAATTGGTTCAAATCGCATGTTATCCATTTGTACATACATTTTTAGTATTTTTTGTTTGAATCTTGTGCTTGAATGATATTTGATTCCTTTTTAATGAGTTCGCAAAATCATTTTTGATAGGTATGCAAGATTAATGAGGACACTCAAGAATGAAGGTTTATAAGAGCCTTAGCTTTTGGTCCGACTCCTTTTGTAGCAAAAGTAAAGGGCTATGTGGTCAACGGCATCAAGTTCAATATAACTACTCTCAAAAGAACTAGGAAGACATAAAACAGTGGAGAATGGTGCTTACAGATGTAGAAAAATATTATGAAAAATTGACTAATATTTTTGAAGTAGATTACAATGGAGCATATAGGGTAGTTGTTTTTCGTTGTGACTGGGTGTAATAAGCTAAAGGGGTAAAGCTAGAAAGAAATAATGAACCTTGTGTTAACTTTTCTAAGTTAATCTATACAGGTCGATTCTTAAAAGATGAGCCATTTATTATTTCCAGTCAGGCAAGATAAGTTTTCTATGTCTTCAACAAAAAATAAAAGGTTGGCATCATATTATTGAAACTAAGCCAAGGGATTTGTATGATCTAGGAGATGATCAATAGTCTTGTAATTGTGATCTTATGGTTTATGAAACTTTAAATTTT
>JAOTAY010000006.1:30737907-30758951 GCA_025629805.1 Erythroxylum baracoense | reverse complement strand
ATTCCTCATCATTTTCATCTCCATTTTAACTTAAAAACACTCTTGAAACACATCATAAATCATTGTTCATCTTATATACAAAAACAAGACATCCAAGAATCCATACATTCATAAACGTTTCAAAACACATTCAACTTCATTATTAACTTCACTTTATCTCTAAACTATCATCTTATTTCTTCTCTTTTCAGGATATTACACTTGCCTTTTCTTTAACTTCAAACTCATTCTAGTTTATCTTTATAATAACTACTAAAATCCATGTTATTATAAATCAAAAACAGAACATAAAATATCATCCCTTTATAAAATTTCTACATTCTTTCTACACCATTATAAAGATCATTCTATCTTCTATATCAACTCATGAATTATTATTCATCATATATTCAAGAATAAGACATCAATGTATACATTAGTTCATCAATAATCAAACACTCTTTCTACTCCCTTATCTCCATTAATCTTTCTCTAAAACAACCAATAAAACCCACTTTTTATATCTCTAAAATGGAACATGTTTATCCTTTCATTCATCAATTTATCATCATATATGTGTCATTTAACAAATTAAGAAGAATAATATTCTATTTACTTGATTAGCTCAACTCTTCTTTAAAAATCACCATAAAACCCTAGCCTCCTAGCTTTACACGATCATCATTTTACCAAGGTCGAATAGGTGGGTTTCATCAGGAAGAAGAGATTTCAAAGATTTTGAAGTAGCTAGTGATGGAAGATGCTAGCAAGGATCAACGTAGAATGGTGAGAAGAGAATGTCGTAGATGAGAGATCAAAGTAGAAGAGAAGAACGAAATGAAGAGAGCATTTGGCAAAGGTAAAAGACAATTAAAGTGAAGATGGTCTTTTAATTTAGTTAATATCATGGAAATAAATATGTCGCAAGGCAAGTGACATTTGTCACTTGCCACATGTCTACTTCTAATAGTTCCCATTTGGTTCTTTTAATCCATTTGTCTCCTAATTTCTAATCCAATTGTCACTCAATTTTCTATGACACTTGTCATTAAATCCTAATGTCACTTATCAATAATTTCTACTACAATTTGACACTTATTTTTACTACTATTTATCAATTTGTCATGCCACTCAGCATTTTTCTTAGTCCAAAAATACCCATAATTTCATAATTTTTCAATTTTTACCATAAATTTTAAATCAATAATATAATTCACCAAATCAATTTTCAAGATAAAATATTCACTATTTACATCATAATCACTTTAAAAATCATTTATACCTCAGAATATGTTAAATGAGTGCATAAACAATCATTGTAATGTGTACAAAAATTAATTCGCGTGTGTGTATGCTACTGATATGCATGAGTATTCAATGCACCTTATAATTTCTCAATACTGTTTTCATATACAGAAATCTAGGTTTCTAACCCTTAATATGGGAAAACAGGATACTACACTTTTCCCTTTCTTCATTCTCTAAGTTTCACCTTCATCTTCCCATCCGTTTCATTCTTGCTCATCTTTTTAATCTTCCCCTTGGCTGTCTTTGCAAGGGCTAAAAGGTCTTTTCTCCTTTCTTGCACTCTCCTGCCCACTCCACTTTCCTCTTTTAGCACCTGCATCTTCCACCCAACCCCCTTAACAAAAGTTGTCCTACTATTTTTACTATGCAGACATCCCAACCTACTACACAACAGAACCATATTAGGAAGGATTTTCCTCCTTTACCCTTACCCTCATCCTCTATAGCAACACCGAAACCTTCTCCCCCTTTACTACAAACTACTCTTGAACCTCTCTCCCACTCCACCACTACTTTAACCCAAGCTTTGCCATCTTCTTCTTTAACCATACCATCAACTAAAAGGAGCACGTGGAAGTAGGTAGTAGGAGGTTTCCCAAGCCTCTCACTGCATTTTTACCCTTTTAAGACAGAAGCTAGACGTGCTATTGTCTCTCCAAATATGGAATTTCTATAAGAAGGGGTCACATCTTGGGAGAACTCCCTTGTAGGCTTCTTCTGGGACAAAAGACTTGCATTCTCTGTTATTTAAAAATGGGCACAATTAGGATGGAAAATTAAAGGCTTTATTGAAGCATTAATAACATAAGATAAATACAACATATTCAACTTTTCCTTTAAAGATTAAGCTTTAAAGATCATAGAAAAAGGGTCGTGGCATGTATCAAATTTCCCACTCGTTCTGTAGCTTTGGCAGCCTGGTTTTCATATCGATTGCAAAAAAAAGAGACTTATCCCAATGTGGGTAAACCTCTACAATGTTCCTCTTGAATATTGGACAACAAAAGGCTTAAGTATGATTGCTAGCTTTCTAGGCAAACCCCTATGTTTGGATGATAATACAATGAAAAGGCAGAGGTTGGTTATGCTAAAATCTACGTTAATATGGAACTCTCTAATGATTTACCAAAAATTATCCCAATTATGTGATTGGAACTTGATTGATCTCTATACGAGGATAATGTGTCAGTTCAATACCAATGGAAGCCCTTATTTACTTCTCAAGGTAAAAGATGAATTCTTATGGGTAAAACTTTCTAAGGGACGATTATGAGGAGCTAATAGGCGATGTGATCATCAACTAAGAGGATGGATTGGTTGAGGAATCTGTACCTTGCCATAATACAACTATAGGACATAAGGAAAATGATATAGAAACTGTTGGAAAAGAGGTATTTGTTGTAGTTGATGGTGGAAAAGAGGTATTTGTTGAAGTTGATGGTAGAAAAAAGGCTATAAGGTTAGCTGCTGATAGTAAATCAATTTTTGTGGATGATACTTCTAGAGAGGAGACTACTGTGGATGAAAAGCCAGCTAACTCTAACAATCCTCTCAATGGTCTTGACCAGATGGTTAAAAATTCTTCACCTTCTGATGCAAATAAGGATAATGATCCTCTTAATGGGGAATTTGACAGCTACTAAAAAGAAATCCAATAGGATTAAAGGTAAGGGATCTAAAAATAAGATCTTTTGATTTATTAAAGTCATCATATGGGATATGAAGGGGATCAACTGCCCTAAAAAGATTTCTGCTTAAAATGATTGTGCCTATAATGTAAAACAATGGATTTTTGCTCTTTTTGCAACCAAAATCAGACTTGAGAATATTAGACTTCTTAATAAACTAGGCTCTAGGTTGAATTTTATCTCGAACCATCAAACTTATAGTTTGGGAGAATCATTATTGGATATGACCTTTCTTTGGTGGATGTCCATGTTTTTGAGACAGAGATGCAAGTTATTCACCAGAAATGTAAACTTCTTTAGGTAAATGTTGATTTCTTTTCCTCTTTTATCTATGTTTTAATTATGTTTTCCAAAGGAAACTTTTATGGGTCAGCTTATTAGAGTTCCAATAGATAGTCAATAGACCTTGGCTTCTACGTAGAGATTTCAATTTTATCTTATATAGAACTGAATTTGATGGAAACTAAAGCTTAAGAAACTTCTCATCTGATTCAATGACTGTGTGGCTAAATTGGGAATTTTTGACTTAAAATCTCAGGGCTATTTCTACACTTAGAGTAATAAACAAGTTGGTAAATGGACTTTAAGAAAAAATTGGATTGTACATTGGTGAACTAAAAATGGATTACACAATTTCCTAATAGTGTATCTACTTTCCTGAATCAATTATTCTCATATCAAACACCTACGCTGATAAAGAATCTCTTTTAAAGCCAAGGTAGAAAAGGTCCTTTCAGGTTTAACAATCTTTTGATTGATGGTGATGGATTTACAGAGGCTCTCTAGAAGGGTTTGGAGGTTACAATTGAGGGAATACACCAATTCATTTGTGTCCAGAAGCTTAAGGCTATCAAAATGGAGATGAAGACCTTATGAGCAGAAGAACTTCATCCAAACAACTAGCTGTTGCTAAAGCTAAAGAAAAATTGGAAGCGCTACAACATAAGCTTACTCGAGATCCTGCTAATTATATCTTATTGAGTACTAAGAAGAATTTTTTGAGGTCTTATTTATCAAAAACCAAGGATCATGATAGCCTTATGGAACAACGGGCCAAAGTCAATTGTCTAAAAGATGGTGAAAGGTGCTCTAAATTCTTCTTTAACTCTATTTTAGCCAGGAAAAACACAAATAGAATTTATTCCCTTAAGCTTCAAGATGGTGAGGAAATTACTCAGCAAAAAGACCTTTTAATGGAAGCTGAGAGATACTTTAAGAGCTTTTATGTTGTTTACATACTTAAGCAACTACTCCTCCTCTTTGCTCTTTCATTCAAAAGACGATCTTTCAGGAGCATGCTACACACTCATTAAAACAATGGAGGATAAAGAGACAGCAGAGGTGGTTTTTCAAATGCATCGTAACAAATCTCCAGGACTCGATGGCTTTAGTGGCTACTTCTTTAAAAAGACCTGGTAGGTAGCTGGCCCTATAGTAAAGAGAGCAGTCTTAGAATTTTTCTCAAGGGGAATACTACTGAAGGAGATTAATAAAACTTATATTTGCATGCACCAACATCATCTACATGGTAATTTCTAAACTTTTAGGAAACAAGCTGAAGCTTGTATTGGATTTACTGATCTCTGATAACCAAAGTGCCTTTTTATATGGTAAACAGATTGGGGATAATATCTCTATTGTTCAAGAACTGATCAAAGGGTATTAAAGGAAGAATATCCCTCCTAATTGTATCATAAAAGTGGATTTCAAGAAGGCTTTTGATTATGTGGAATGGGACTTTATCCTTCAGACTCTAAGGCTTTTGGTATTCCTAAATGTGTTTGTTAGATAGGTTGAGGCCTATATTACCACTGCATCTTACTCCGTTCTTGTTAATGATATGCCAACTGATATCTTTAAGAGTTTTAGAGGATGGAGATAAGGAGATCTCATCTCCCCTTATCTTTTTATCATATGTTTGGAGGTTCTAAGTCAATTGATTCTTTAGAAGGTGGGACGTAATAGCCAAGACTACAAATTTCATAGCAAATGCAAGAAGGTAAGCTTAATAATTTATGTTTTGTGGATGACCTTTTTCCTTTTTCCTTTTTCCAAGGCCCATAGTAAATCTATTGAATCGCTCATCTCAACTCTATCTTTATTCAAAGACCTTTCAAGTTTGGGGGTAAACCTCAAAAAAAGCCATTTCATTCTAGTTGCCAGTGCAAATATGATGAAAAATAAAATCTCTTTAACCACAGGGATGAGTAGGAAGCCAACTCCTCGGACTTATCTAGGTCTACTTAATACCATAAAAAGGATACAGTTTTTTGAATGTTTTCCCTTGATAAAAAAATATAGAGAAGATTGAGTATGTGGTCTAATGAGGTTCTCTCTTTTGGTGAGAGATTGTAACTCATCAAATATATTATCCCTTCATGTTTACTGGTCCTTTAACATATCCTTAGTCGAAGGAGTCATTAAAACCATCGAGAAGCTATTTAGAAGATTTATGTGGGGAAACTTAAACTCGGACAACCACTTTGCTAAGGTTAATTGGACAGAAGTATACAAAAGAAAAGAAGAGGGGGGTTTAGGATTGACCTTTATTGGCAACTTTAATAGATCAATCTTAATTAAAGATCTATGGAACATCCTATTAGATAAGAAATCTCTACAGATTTGATGGTTCCATAACTATATCCTTAAAGGATCTAGCTTTTGGTCTATTCCTCTAAAACCTTCATTTTCTTAGTCCTTGATTCAACTTTTGAAGTTAATACATATCTTAGAACCTTTGGTGTTTTTTTAAGGTTGGAAATAGAGAAAAGACTTATTTTTGGTTTGATAATTGGACTAGTAAAGGCCCCCTAATTAGACTTCCTCAAGCTCTTTAGTATTGGAATGGAATTCCTATCACCTTGAATATGAATCCATTATGCTAAATGGCCAATGGAACATTCCCTCCGAATTGTAGCATCACACTCCCAATTACCATCCTAACTTAGGAAGAAATGACATATTCCAATGTATTAATCTACCTCCAAACACGTTCAACGTTGCGAAATTCAGAAATTGGCAGAATCAGAATAATCGAAGGCAGATCTGGTTTCTTATTATTTGGCACAAGTCACTCATGCCTAGCTACTCCATTCTTCTGTTGCTTATTGTGCTGAATAAACTAAGCACAACAAACATAATGTATTATATTTCTTCTAATTCTACCTGTGTCCTCTGTGAAATAGAGGTAGAATCTAGAAGCCACTTATTTTTCCTCTACCCTTTCTCCCAATTAATATGGGAGAAGATACAGGAGTTGTGTCTTATCTCTAATGCATGTACCACCCTCATAAAAGTTGTTAATTGGCTTCTAAAGCTGAACATGCTCCTAACTACAACAAGCATATATATATCATCTCCTTCTCCTCCTCCATCAAAGACATTTTGTGAGAGACAAACATTAGGCATTTTCAGAACATTGCACCCTCTAGAAATGAGGTTCTCTACTCTCTAATTGGTGGAATAAGAGAAAAACTCCTTTGTACTCTTAAGGTTTGAAAGAGTCTACCCTAATTTAGCCTCGTCGTGGAGAATCAATTAATATATAGACAGGGCAAACAAGCTCTTGATAGAGTAGATCTATAAACTTTTGCAAGAAAGTACATGGTAGACGAGGAGTAAGGATCCTGGTAAGTCGCAAATCATCTGGAGTCCTCCCCTTTTTTTGATGTGTAGCGCACGAACATAAACTCTGAACACGAACGTTGGTCCATGCAACACGAGAACAACTTCTGATCCACGAGTGGTGAGGACGAGCAACATGAAACTCTGAAAATCAACCATCGACTAGAGCATCTCTTCTAGAACGCAGCGAACGCTTCTATACCCAATCCCTAGTTTGGTTGGGTTTGGTGAATGGGGTAAGACACAATCTGCGCTTACCCCCATTTTGGTCAAATGCCTCATTTTTTGATGTATGTTTATTAGACGTTGTCGTTGCTTTGTTATTAAGCACGTAATTTTACTTGGGACATCCTGTTATTAATACAACTTTACTTTATAAAAAAAACAGTGTAATCACAATGAAATAGACAGCTTAAATAGTTAGGAGGATCAGAAATATTTCGAAAACTATTGGAAGCCCACCGATGCAAACAATAGATTCCCTCAGATTAGTTAGAAATCGGAAAGACATAATGAAGCGCCTCACAACTGTTTTACAGACTGCAAGAGGATATACAGGATGCAATTACTGGATTGCACTCGACCTGTGATTAAATTTAAAGATGGATAAATGACGAACAAAGAAATGGAGTTGGAGGAGAAAATAATCCTCAAAATACCTAAGAAGCTTGGAAAATGGAATAAACCTATGTTTATATCTTCCTCGAGGTAGACAAGATGATGACAGTGGTAACTGCGGAAGCAACATAATATGCGTTGCTACATGCAATATGAGTGAACTGGCATAAATTCGATTTGTTGGACCTGAATCAGACGTAACCTTCCTTACTCAAATTCTCAGGATAATCTTTCTTGTTCGTTATGACGACGTGTTATTCTCATCTTCTTCAGCAATCCAGTACTGTTTAACAGCAAACAACATTTTCTCTGGGACAAGAGGGCCATCCTCATGATCAACTAATTTCGTACTCCATCGCATTCCTCCAACAACTCTCTTCACTTTGATTAGCAAATCCAATTGATCACGGACTATGACTGTTCCTTCCGGCCTTAAAATCCGATCCATCTCCAGCAGAATGTCTTCCATACTGCACCTGCAGTAATCACAAAAATACTTTCTCCAGGTTCCAGGTTAAACAGTATGACAACGAATAACAAATGTTTTTTCTTTTTATGTTTCTCAGTTGCAAGTTTGTATAAGCAAGCTTCCATCACTCTTAATTAGAGGATCATCGCAAACAAAAGATCTGATTTACTACTGTTAGTACTAAGAAGAAAAGATGTAAACTTACTTGTCTTTGTACAAACTAAAAACACTATTTGCATGAATAAGGTCATATGTCCTTGGGTATGTAGAGAAGGCTTCACACCTGGTAAATGAAAGGAGAAGATTATGAATTAGACAATGCCACTAATGAAATAACGAGGCCATGTTCAGTATCATCAGGATCAATTAAGTTCTTTAGAATGGATAACTCACTTTAGTCGCAAGGGTGATACCTGTATTTTTTTTTAGCAATGTCTATAAATTCCATAACATTCTTTTAATTTTGTTACTGAACATTGGATCCAGTTCAAGAAAGGAATGCTAGAGGAGGAATGAGATGGAAAAGAGATATATTATAGGAATTACCAATCATGATATATGCCAATCAAACCACGATCATAAATGACTCCCAAAGTGTCTTTCTCAGCTATTGTTGGCATAACGTTCATAACCCACAATTTTGGAGATTCAAGTGCTGCAGCAAAACCTCCCATACCAGCATTCATATCCATGATATTGCGGTACCTCCCAGAGTCAATGATTTTGTTTGTCCTCTTATAACCATTGACATGTTTCTTCCATGTCCGATTGTCCTCCAGATACGCCTCAACAGATATCCCAGGAATGGAGCCACTGGATATTCTGGGAGGTAGAGCATAAAGTCTTTCAGGAAATGGTATCCAAGCTCCGTTACTATCTGGATAAGGTGTCACGCATGCTTCCATTCTTTTATACCTATTTATGATTCAAAGCCAGACGCTAAGAAACAAAGTGTGGTAATCACAGCTGAAACATGCTACTTTGAATAATTAACATGTGAAACTTTGCCACTGGAGCAACACAACTTCTTTAATAAAACATACGATTCTGACTTTTCCTATTGTGTCCCACAAAATAAAAGAAAAGACCAATGTAATAAGACAAGTGACAAAAAGGACAACGAGCAAGAATTACCATTCCTTTACTCGTTTTGTCCAGGAGAAATAACTTTATATATTACCATTACTTAGAATCATGTTCTTCTCAGAAGAAAATGATTGTTTTTTGTCCAAGAAAGTGCAACAAACGACCTCGAATTCACAAAGAAATGCCTTGGAATTGTTCTCACCAGACATCATCAGAATTTATGGACTGACAAATTGTTGGTTGGTGCCAAGGGCAAGAATCTTTGTTTATTCTCTTCTGCCAGATTGCTATTTCACCAATCTCCTGTTTTTTTTCCCAACAAAGGAGTTTGGCAACGTCTTCAATCTTCTTCTGCTCCTCCTCAAGCTCCTCTTTAGGACGCTGCCATGCTTGGTAATCTATCCTCCAGTTAATAGGAGGACCAGAAAGGACCCAATAGCCACCAGGTCTGAGAACACGATCAACTTCCATCATGTACATCCCACCTGTAAAAAAAAGAACCAAGTCATGATCTTATCTGAAACTTCCGTCACTACTATCCCCAAAGGAGAAAGACATTAATCCTAACAAAGGTTAGGACCAGAAAACCATTTCAAATGTAAGTCATCCATCACCATCTGATTGAAAATGGTTTCCTTATCTTGCCAAGTTCAGAGAGATTAGCATCTGCAAAATTACGGGATATCCAGATACTACACAGAAATTAACAGCTCAAGCTGTTTTAGCTGGACCATACATCAAAATGTTAGAGCAAAAATATTAATTCAGAGGAAATATCATTATATTCAGCATGTGATCATTTCTGCTTTGCTCAAGAAGACGTACATCACACAGTAAACTCAAAGCAATCATCCTCACCGTTGGCACCCCATGGAATCAAACAACGCGAACAGTGGGCCATGTCAAAAGCTCGCGAAGGGTATGGCAGCTTGATAGTTCCAAGAACGCCAATAATGGCTGGAACACCTCGTTCCAATGCAAATTGAATTTGTGCTTCATGAGAATCTCTGGGGGCAAAGGACATCGCTATAACGTTCTTTCTGAAAAGGTACGCCCCCCAACTTGCAACCTATGCACAAAAAGCAAATCGTGAAGAGGAAACCAATAAAGAATGGCACTAGATGTTCAGAAATATAAATGAGAATGAGCAGTTCATATAAGAATGCATTATGGAAGCTAAAGAAAAGTAAGGAACGCATACCCCACATCCAGTGTCCAACGCAGTTCTAACCATTCCATTGTCCATTGGGATCACAGAAGCAAGCTGATTAATGTATGCCTCTGCCCCATGAGGGAATTGAGTTCCTCCACCAGGGAACCTAAACACATTGCCCTCATACTGTATCCAATTCTGAACAGCCTTCTCAACTGTCAAGCTCTTGTAAGGTGCGTTTGCGTATGGTACATAGTCGCGACTCTTTGGCCATGGAAATGGGGTCGCATACCCTTTAGGTGCAGGAATAAGGCAATGCAACTTCTCCTCTTCTGAAGGACAATGTCGTTCCCTATATACCATATTATCTCTCGGAAAAGTCATTGCTCTCATTTGATCATGACAAGGCGTGTAGTCTGTATACTTGGCCTCGCAAGGCTTGACCTCCTTGACTTCTGAATCAGAACCATCAAGCATGCCTCCGTCACCACTTGTCTCGTAATTCAGATTGTTAAGAACAGAACAGTCTTTCCGATTAGTAATCTCCAGAGCTATGCTATCACCCTTCCCAAAACCACTATTTTTCCAGACACCCAATATGTAGAAGAAAAAACACAAGCCAGCTGCAACAGCAATCGACAGAGGCCTCCTACTTCTCCGGTCTCCTGGATTCCCTTTTGTGGCCATGAGGCACCTGAAATGCATTACTTCTTTGTATAACTACATGATAAATAGCTAGAACAAATCACATAAGAAAGATAATACGGAAAAGAAATCCAAATTCAAAGTTTCTACTAGAAGGAGTTATGAGATAATCAAATAAAACCACCCGGTTTATGGTTTCTCAGGGACTAAAAGCCTCGGAGACGAACACTTCCAGGCAAAAGCAATCAAATTTAAAGCCCTGTTTTTATCAAATTGTTTAACGAAGATTCTAAACTCTGCAGATGTATGTTAAAACAATAAGAAAAGATTCGACTATAAATTAGGACAAATTCAATGGCTTGACAAGTCAGCGTTAATACCGTTCCTGCTACACTTCTCTCAAAGAATGATTCAACTGTAAGAAAAATAATAAAACAAATCCATTATAAACAAGGCACCATTAAAGACACCTTAACAGCTATAGAGAGAAACAATAAATGAATAAACATCCACATTAACGAGAAACACAAAAGAAACAAATAATAATACAAAAAATTCAATCTTTTAACATCTCCAAAATGAAGAAAGAGAGTAGCTTCACGTCAAAAATTGTTACTTTCCGTTTCATTGCAGAGAGGAAGAAAAACAGAGAGCACTCAAGGGGTGAAGTAAATTATTCAAGTCCAGCCAAAGTAGTATAGCGTCAAATTTGGACAAAATCATACACAAGACAAACAACTTACTGCAAAGAAATTGAGGAGCAAATGTATCTTGATCTTCACAATGAGATGCTAAGAAAGACAGAATATGGAATGGGAGTGAAAGTGGTAGGAGGAGGATTTAGATTTGCACAATATTAGGAACAAGAATGCCACTTACGCCATTCATTTCTTGCCATTGGACATGGCTGTTATTAATGTAAAACCCATATCTATGAAGAATTTCTTTGGTAGTTATGATAAGTGTGAGTGTCTTGGTACAGTTTTTTTGTTAGATTGTCTGGTGCCCAATCCCGGGCCGCCACTTCAGTTTCCTCTCCATGTCTTCCTCAGAAGTCACACTAACAGGCGTGCTTAGTTTTGCCTTTTCTATTTCTCATGAAAGTACATTAAATTCAGCTACTTATCCATTAGAATTCAACCAAACTAGTTTCAAATTTTCAATTTCATGTTATAGATATTAGATGTTAAAAGATTTAATCTATTTATTACTTTTTCAGATATCAAATTCAAATAGCTAAGAAATCATATATTACTGATTTTTTAAAATTCTGTTTCACTATTTCTATAGAAACCTCCTTTTTAAAAAAAAATTCTACGAGAATTATTTATGTTTTATAAATGTTTAAAATAAATTCTTTTATTAAATTAGGCATCAATTCTAATTCACATTATAATTTTTCAATACACGGACAATCACATCACAAAAGATAATAAAGTGGTATCTGTTAGAAACATTAATTTCAGTGACTTATTAGATTTACATGTACTTAATTTTAAAATATATAATATTTAATATGTAGCATTAATTAATTAATTTTTAATAATATTAATTACTATAATTTATTAGGACTTTCATTATGTTTTTATTTATCTATAATAATACTAATAAATGGTACGATCAATTTTTTTTTATTTTTAATTATACTCTTATAAATCAATACTAATTATCCTATTTATTTTTGTTACATGTCATTACTTATATCAAAAAATATAAACAAATATTTAATATGTAATGTTAAATCATTTTATTGTTGTTATTGTTGTTGTTAATTAATAGTCATTTTAACATGATAGTAAATTAAATCTTTCATTAATATTTTATTTTACCATATAATAATACTTAAAAATAAGATGACCAAATTCTCATTTTTACTTATAACTTATTTTCTATACGTGATTAATAACAATTTGATTAGTTTTTGATCGAGTGTTTGATGTGTGTAAGTTTTAATAAATATCCTTGATAATCCACAAGCGCACTGTTTGTTCATGTAGCACCTAAGGTGTCGATTCCACGAGGAGGGATAATCTAATACTAAAATCTAAGGCTAAACAGGTCGCAGAAATTCAAAATATAACGAAACTAAACACAAGAATTTGATTCAATCAATTGAATCAAACCAAAAATCAATCACGAAAATATTAATAATTCAGTAATTGCAACACATACCTAATAATCAACCTAAGAGAATTAACAATTGAGACAAAGGTAATTTTACCTATCCTTAATACTAACCTAATTGATTACGAATTACCAGATTATTGGTTCTAAACGATCCTAGGGTTAATTACTCTTTCGAATTATAACCATTAACCCTAAATTATAAACCCTAATCAGATTATGAAAATTGCAATCTCTCGATTAACAACCTATTCAAAACCCTAATTAGCTCTGATGTTGTCTAATAAACTATCGGAAACCTATGCAAGATCTCTCTTCACACAATTTACCGATTTGATTTAATTCTTGTTCTATTAAATCACTTAACTCTCGGTAGCCCAATTTAAATTTTTTTCATTCGACTCAATCTCTCTATTTATTACCGATTTATGCAATCACATAATTTAATCACAATAAATCCATTAAACATAAAAGCAATTAGATTTTATTAAATCAAGAATAAAACTCCGAAAATGAGCTTATAACATCCTTAACATTTAGATCCTATCATCAACTATTCAATTTAATTCTATACAATGATAAAAACTGAAAATAACTAGGAAATACAATCGAAATGGAGGATAGGAGGCAGCGACGTCGGGAAACCTCCTAATTTGCGAAGTACGTCGAATCGGCTTCTTCTTCTCTTCCTCAATATCTCGATGAATTCTCTATAGGGTTTCTCAAAAGTGGCTAAAGCAAAAGCTTCTTTTACCTTTTTACCTTGTTCTTTAAATATCTTTTGTGTTTTGAACAACCCTAGGGTTTTTCTAAGGTCTGAAAGATCTAAAAAATCCCTCGAAACTTGACGTTTTTGAGTGTTTACGCATATACCCAACATAGGGCACGATCGTGGGCTACATTCGAGCCTTCTATCACGATCGTTGCATGCAGGCCACGATCATGGGCCATATCCTGGGCTTCTAGCATGATCGTCGCATGTATGCCACAATTGTGGCTTATTGTGCCACGATCATAGATCGTTGTTTTAGCCCAAATGTCTTTGAAACTTTTTTATTCTTTGATATTAACCCTGAAGCACTAACAAACACAGTAAGGTACCTTAAAAATATAATATTTAAGCTCAAAGACTCGTACTAACCTATAAAAACACTTAAACATAAATAATTAACAAACTAACACAATTCTAACCTAAACACATACTAACCGATTGAATTAACAATTAAATATATATCAAACTAAGCCCTAAAACGTGATGCAACTTACACTTATCAACGTCCCTACACTTAAACGTTTGCTTGAAAGTGTACTTGTCTTCAAGCAAACAAAACAATAAACATACAAATATTACAAAGCACACAATGCAATAATGAGACAATAGCTTTAACTTCATGAAATAAATTTAACTCTAAACATAATCAGTCAAGTTGTTCTAACTTATTAACAAGAAAAATTTGCATCTAAGCACCTTGGACTAGATATACAAAATAATAAAAGTTTTAATGTTGAGTCTATTCACCCTTGCACACACAGATTGATAATCATTCAGTTAAAACAAAAGTGTAGCTATTATTTAGTCAATTTTCATGAAAAATCAAGCTACTAACAAGTTTGGTAGGTTTTTATTTGAAAACATTCTTTTTTCTATTTTTTCTTTAAGGACATGAACCTAGTCTTTTAACATGGAGGCAAACATTTATGACAAATGTCGATCTCATTACTCAACTAAGTCATGTTGTTATTAAGCTGCTTGGTTCAAATGTCATTATAGCCTTTTTACACAAAGGCACACATTTGTGATTCGTGTCAATCCGGTTATTCAGCTACATCACGTTCTTAACTGGCTACTAGCTCTATTCATAACCCGAAGGCTAACGGAATAGTTATTTTATTAAAAATTTATACAACTCTTTCTTTTTTTTAACACAAAATTTTGCCTACCTTATTTCTTAGCTAATCATTCTCATGAAAATGTACTATTAATGCCACTTATTTAATTGGTCTAAAATTAAATGACTATAGCAAATTCCTAGGGTGAATGGATTAACATCATATCGTAATTAACCAGCATATTTAACCCTAAGTAACTTAGGTCACTAATTTCATAAGCAAATATATCTTTGCAACTTAAAAGGCTATGTTTAAGGCTAAATCTATCCCGTTAAGTCCTATCCATTGACGCATTCACACATTTTACAATATGTAATCTAAACACACTAAAATAACATTATGCAAAATTCACACTCAAAGAAAAACACACAACCCTCCCTACACTTGAACATCACATTGTCCTTAATATGAGAAAGGTAGACAAACAACCTGGGGAAATAAAACATAATTTACAAAAAACATAAGAAAAAATACTGACAAATATGAAAAGAAAAAGGTTAGAACATGAAACTGTCATAATGACTGAGGTGGTGATGTGTTGGAGGTGGAGACTAAATGCGCTTGATGCCGAGCTGGCTTTCCTATCTTAAAATTGATTCAGAGAGAGTAAGAGAATTAGTAGGGCAATGCATTATGAATCACTGATATTTATTTATGGAAATGAAACAACTTTAATTGCATAACAATTTAAATCTAACCTCAAAATGTTAATTTATGGTCATTAGCTTGACCTTATATCATTGGAAATTTAGTAGGGATCAATTATAAGTTGTTGCTTCTACCTTTTTCGTTCAACATCAATTTTTTAGCCTGTAAGTAAGCTATAAATTGCAAAATGTTCAGAAGGATAATATTGCTAAAGTTGAGAAAACCTATTAATTTTAGTGATGTCCTTTTCACTAACAAACTGTTAATAAAATAGGGAATAACAAAACTTCCTGAATCTTCCATCGAATCTAACAGTTTGTCTTGTAAGAAGGTGAGTTGCTTTCTTTCTTCCTTAATCACCCTCGTCTCCTCTACTTCTTCTGCTTCACAAACAGAGACTTATATAGCTTCTTCAAACTCGATGTCTATTGTCATCTGTTCTTCGTCCTTTTGTTCTTTCAAAGATTCGAGCACATCAAATTTTCTGAATGAGTCATCATCCTCTGGATTCTTTAATACATCATTCATGTTGAATTTCACTTGGTCATCACTAATTCGAATGATGAGGTTATCTTCATGGACATCTACCCTAGTTTTTTTATGTTTAAGCATGGTATACCAAGATCTAGGGAATAATAGGGAGAGTTGTCATTCTTTTCTTCATCCTCTTTCCTCGTCTCTTGGTCTTCTATAAGATAGGGTTCAACATGGTCTTCCACTGGTTCTTCTTGTTCTTCCTTATTTCTAAGTGTGATAACCTCATATTGCTCTCGTTGACTTTTGAGATTCCCCATTGTTTTTCGATGATATCCAAGTTGATGTGTCGTCTACTTTATGCCTAGTTTTTTTTTAAAGAAGGTGAAAAAACCTTAGATTACAATAATTAAACTAATTGCCTCCTTGATAATGGCGCCAAAAACTTGATCGAGTGTTTGATGTTTGTAATTTTTAATAAATATCCTTGATAATCTGCAAGCGCATGGTTCGTTCTTATAGTACCTAAGGTGTCAATCCCACGGGGAGGGATAATCTAATCCTAAAAGCTAAGCCTAAAACAAATCACAGAAATTCAAACTATAATGAAACTAAAACAAGAATTCGATTTAATCAATCAAATAAAATCAAAAAAAAAAATTTAGCACTTGCAGCACACACCCAAGAATCAACCTAAGAGAATTACCAATTGAGAGAAACGAAAATTTACCTGTTCTTAACACTAACCTAATTGATTATGAATTACCAGATTATTGGTTTTAGACGATCCTAGGGTTGATTACTCTCTCTCGAGCTATAACCACTAACCCTAAATTATAAACCATAATCAGATTATGGAAATTGCAATCTCTCGATTAACAACCTATCTAAAACCCTAGTTAACTCTAAAATTGTCTAATAAACTATCGAAAACCTATGTAAGATCTCTCTTCGCACAATTTACCAATTTGATTTAATTCTTGTTCTATTAACTCGCCCAACTCTCATTAGCCCAATTTAATTATTTTTCATTCGATTCACCCTTTCAGTTTATTACCGAATTATGCAATAACATAATTTAATCACAATAAATCCAATAAACATAAAACAATCAGATTTCATTAAATCGAGAATAAAACTCTGAAGGTGAGTATAGAACATCCTCAACATTTAGATCTTATCATCAACTATTCAATCCAATTCTATACAATGATAAAACTAAAAATAAATAAGAAATATAATCGAAATGGAGGACGGGAGGTAGCAACACTAAGAAACCTCCTAATTCGGGAAGTACATTGAATCAGCTTCTTCTCCTTTTCTCTCTTCCTCTTCTCTTCCTCAATCTCGATGAATTCTCTCTAGGGTTTCTCAAAAATGGCTAATGCAAAAGGTCCTTCTGCCTCTTTGTCTTATTTTTTAAATATCCTTTGTGTTCTCAGCAGCCCTAGTGGTTTTTTGTGGTTTGAAAAATCCAAAAAATTCCTCAAAACTTAACATTTTTTAGCGTTTGCGTGTCTGCCCGATATAGGCCACGATCATGGGCCACATCCGAGCCTTCTGTCACGATCATGGCATGCTTGCCACGATCAAGGGCCATTTCTTAGGCTTCTGTCATGATCATGCCAACTCTGCTGCTTCTGTCATAATCGTGGCCTATTGTGCCACGATTGTAAGTCGTCGTTTCGGCCCGAATGTCTCCAAAGCTTCTTCATTCTTCGATGTTGACTTTAAAACACTAACAAAATATCAAGGTACCTTAAAATGTAATGTTTAAGCCCAAAGACTTGTACTAACCCATAAAAACACTTAAACACAAATAATTAACAAACTAACACAATTCTAACCTAAACATATACTAAATGATTAAATTAACAATTAAATACATATCAAACTAAGCTCTAAAACATGATGCAATTTATAATTATTAGTTTTTATTACTAATAAATAAAACTGTAAAAATCTTATTATTTTATTTATGTATTATATTTAAATATCATTATTTATATAAGCATAATATACAATACGTAATATTAATTCATTTTATTAATAATTAATAAATATTATTTATCATTTTTATTAATAACTAATAATATATTTTTTAGTTTTAAATAATAGTAAATTATATATTTTATTATTAAATAATAAGCCTAATAAGTAAGATGATTAATTTCTTTTATGTTGTTATAATACATATTTTAAATTTATAAAAATTAATTTTTTTATTTAATGTTAATAAAAAATTGTTGATCAATTTTTTATCTTATCAACAACCATATTAAGTGTGAATGTTGATAAACCTTTCATGTTATATCATTGTCAGTACTAATTAATTTTTTTATCTTATTGGTGTGTCAAACTTAGTATTAGTGTTAATTAAATTTTCTTATCCTATCTACCTAGTTTTTTCTATTTTACTAGCCTATTGAACTTAATGTTAGCATTGAATAATTACTACTTATAATAAATTATTTATAAATTCATATTTCTAAAACTGTGAATCTTGTTCTTAGTAAAAACAAGAATAAATAATAAATTATTATTGTTACAAAATAATTATTATATCATATTAATCATAATAAGATATATATAATTTACCATTTTATATTTATTAATATATTATCAATAATTAACAAAATACGAACATAAATGCATTTTTGATATAAATATTGATATGTAAATTTGTTAAAATAATATGAATTTTATTTTTTTTCATTTATTAATAGTAAAAACTATTATAGTTAATTATTAAATTATTTATAAAAATAATCTAACAATAAAAAATGATAAATTTTTTATTATTGTTATATGACAAACAAAAATTTAATGAAAAATTTTAATTTACTATCATGTTAATTAAATAAATATATTATTAAAAATAATGATAATAATAATAATATTTACTAATAGTTAAAAATGGATTAATATTACATATTAGTTATTATTATATTTTAATATAAGTCATGAAATCTAAATATGATAAATAATTTAAATCAATCAATTTGTTTGATAAATATCATCCACGGTTTCAAATCACTTGTTTCAGTATCTCTGTTCCTATTCTATTCCATGACTAATTTGACGACTTTTTAATAACTGATACAGTGATGTCGACTTTGCTCTCACCTAAGCCAAGCCAACGCATTCTTTTTCCTTTGATTTTGCTTCCCGCCTTTACTTCCCCTTCTCATCTCTTAATTTTCTTCAATCTTGTGCTAGATGTTGCTTGCCTTCCGGAGTTCCCAATGAATCCCACACTGTTTATGAGAAGAGTTTGGTACGCAAAATCTTTGGTGGTCGCCTCCGTAGTTAGGTACTTTTTGTCCTAAGTTTGTAAATAACATCTTCTCAACTCTTTCCATCCCCTTTTTGGCCATGAAATGTCTCATGAACCCTTTGAGGAGAGGGGTAGTATTACTTTTGGTTCATATCCATTTTTGTTTTTCGAAGAAAACCAGAGCTGATTCCCAAGCCCCTATCTTTTTGTTTTAATAGTTTATGCAAGAAGATTGATGGCCTTAATTTGACATATCATTTTTGGCGTTAGCTTTTTGGGCACTTTCAGTTTCTTAGATACATGATATTTCTCTGAGCTAGTTTTGTTTGTTGTGTTGATTAGCCTGTGGGTGGTGCTGGACCTTCCATTTTTTTGTGTTAATGGCTTTAATTTTCTTTAAGGAGCTATAGTTAAATGATTGAGTTGTCCTGGTTTTGTTGTTACTTGCTTAGATAGTCTTCTTTTTTTAGGTGATTGCTATTGTTATCAATAGTTTAGTTTTCAAATAATCAACTTGATTCAAAAGTTGCGATGCGTGGTCAGTCTTTGTGGACTGAATAAAAGTTGGGATGTAATTTTGGTTTGATGGGTTATCCTTTGGAAGTATGGTTCTTTCTCTTTAAATTTTTGACAAATTCATGCAGAAGCCAAAATACCTAGCTAGCCACACACTAGTGATACTGATTAATTTGAGGGATGAATATGGAGTTGGAACTAGAACCTAAAATTAGTATAGTGTTCATGAGGTTCTTGCCATTCTTTCTAATGCTTGGCAAAAGATTTCTTGTTTCTAATAGCTCTTGTTGTGCTTGATATCTTAATCTATCACCAGCGAATCTATCGAAAGAAAGCAGACTGATTACATATTACCATATCATGATAGTGATTGACATCAGTACTTTCAGTATCAAAAATTTATGCTTTAAATCTTGTCAAGCTATATGATTTATATGAGTTTTCTTTTATATCACACATCCTTTTGGTTCTCTGTAGGACTTTCCCTAAAATCTCAGGAGCTAATAGCTTTGTTTTTGTTTGTTAGACTCTATTCTAGTTTTGTAATGGAATCTGATATCTAAAACACCTTACTCAATTATGCTACATTGTTGACAACCCTTTAGGTTATATATACAATATGATTCAAATTAAGATCCAATTACTTGGAAGACAAGCACAACTTTGCACTTTATTTGGTAGCAACTGTTTTGATTGAAATTTCTATCTTATTCTTTTCAAAGCATCATATTTTTAGTATTGCCACTGTAACATCCCAGACCACCCGCTCACAGATATTGTCCGCTTTGGGTTTGGCCCAGCGAAGCCCTCATAGTTTTGCTCTTCCCATACCTTGGGAAGACGCGTCTATGAGGGAGAGTTTTTTCTAGCCTTATAAGGCCTACTTCGTTCCCCTTTCTGGGAATATAACATTTCACCCCTTTAGAGGCCCAGCATCCTCACTGGCCTACAGGCCTGGATCCACCCCTTTGGAGGCTCAGAGTCCTTGCTAGCACACAGGCCTAGATCCATGCCCCTGGAGGCCCAGCGTCCTTACTGACATACTGATCCGAGTCCTGGCTCTGATATCATTTATAACATCCCAGACCACCAGCTCACAGATATTCCCTGTTTTGGGCCTTGACCTAGCTAAGCCCTCGCGATTTTGCTCTTCCCACATCTTGCGAAGACGCGTCTATGAGGTAGAGGTTTCCATAGCCTTATAAGACCTACTTCGTTCCCCTCCCTAATCGATATGGGAATCTAACATTCCACCCCCTTGGAGGCCCAGCATCCTCGCTGGCCTACCAGGCCTGGATCCACCCCCTTGGAGGCCCAATGTCTTTGCTGGCACACAGGCCTGGATCCACCCCCTAGAGGCCCAACGTCCTTACTGACACATCGATCCGGGTACTAGCTCTGATACCATTTGTAACATCCCAGATCACCCGCTCTCAGACCCGAAACTATATCAGGTACATGACAACTGCCACATACCCGAGCTAAGGATACTCACAGTACCCTTAACCTGAATATGCAAGGCTAATTGGATATCTTTAAAAACAT
>JAOTAY010000006.1:30671463-30718889 GCA_025629805.1 Erythroxylum baracoense | reverse complement strand
GATGGCCGAGTTGGTCTAAGGCGCCAGTTTCAGGTACTGGTCCGAAAGGGCATGGGTTCGAATCCCATTCTTGACAGCATTATTCAGCCTTTTCGTTTTGCTAGTCTTCTTGAAACTTGGCCATCCTTTCAGAAATGAAGTAGCAATGTGAATACTGAATAATGATGGTAATGGGTTATTACGCGAAAAACTAATTTAAGATGCCATAAACTATGACAAAATAGATCCTTTTTATTAGTTTGATGTTCCTGTGTTTTAGGTTTCTTACAATACTAAAGACCAAATTGATCATGATAAATTTCTATTATTTATATAAAAATCAATAAGACAATCATGAATACTCAAATATTTGATGATAAGGAAAGCTAACATTAAAGAAACGTATGTTTATTTTAATATAGTTATAAGTCTAATTTAATAAAATTTGCTTAATTCAATGATAAAATTTTAGCGCCAAGAGGAAAACCCAAAAAAAAGAAGCAAGCCAATGCTAGGATGATGATGAAATAGAGAGGGAAGGATTCATGAAACACGGGTTTACATACTCATCGATGACTGGTGCTTGCTGCTGTGTAGTTGGATGTAATCGGTTCATCATTTGCTGACCGCTACGTGCCCATGTTGGTGTTGCTACTATCTTCATGTTGCTTTGCTCTGTTGCAGAATCACTCGTACTACTATTGTGTATTACAGCTCTTGTATGAGTATGCAGTAGGAGTAGAGGAACCTTCATCTGTAATGAACAGCTCACAGCCTTTCTTCATTCTTTCTTTGTTAAATCACTGCAAGACTCTGATTTCTCTGAAGCAAGTTCACTCCACTGTTTTGAAGACTGGCCTCGACTGTCATCACTCTATCGCCGGGAAACTGCTCTTGCATTGCTCCGTGTTAGTCCCCGATGGTATTGACTACGCTTGCAGGCTTTTTCGTCATACCCCAGAGCCAGATATCTTTATGTACAATACGATGATTCGAGGCCTTGTTGAATCAGATAGACCCAATAATTCTATTGCTTTGTTCGTTGAGATGAGGGAGAAATCGGTTTGTCACGTTCCAGATAGCTTCTCTTTTGTGTTTACCCTCAAAGCGGCTGCCAATCTGAGGTCTTTGAGGTGTGGAATTCAGTTGCATTGTCAAGCTTTAACTATTGGGCTGAATACCCATCCCTTTGTCGGGACTGGTTTGGTGAGTATGTATGGGGAATGTGGGTGTATTGACTTTGCGTGGAATGTGTTTGAGGAAATGCATGAATTGAATGTTGTCGCGTGGAATGCGCTGCTTACGGCATACATGAGGGCTGGAGATGTGAAGGTTGCGAGGCAAATGTTTCTTTTTATGCCTTTTAGGGACTTGACCTCTTGGAATGTGATGCTAGCAGGGCATGTAAAAGCAGGGGAGTTGGAGCTAGCAAGAGAAGTTTTCCTGGAGATGCCAGATAAGGATGACGTTTCTTGGAGTACCGTGATTGGTGGGTGTGCTCATAGTGGATTGTTTGATGAGGCTTTTGAGTATTTTAGAGAGTTGAGAAGAGAGGGGATGAGGGCAAATGAGGTCAGCTTAACCGGGGTGCTCTTAGCTTGTGCACAAGCAGGGGCGTTTGATTTTGCCAATATACTGCATGGATTCATTGAGAAAGCTGGGTTTGGATGGATTGTATCAGTGAACAATGTGTTATTGGATACTTATGCTAAGTGTGGGAATGTTAGAATGGCTCAACTGGTCTTTGAACGACTGCTTGAGAAAAAGAGCATTATTACTTGGACTTCTATGATGGTGGGGCTCGCAATGCATGGTCACGGAGAAGAGGCGATCAGTCTTTTCCATGAGATGGAAGAGTCTGGAATTAAGCCTGATGGGATCACACTGATTTCACTTCTGTATGCTTGTAGCCATGCTGGGTTGGTTGAACAGGGCTGTGAATTTTTCGATAAAATAAAGCACGTGTACAACATGGAGCCATCTATTGAACATTATGGTTGTATGGTTGATCTATATGGTCGAGCAGGCGAGGTCCAAAAGGCCTATGAATTTATATGTCAAATGCCACTGCAGCCAAATGCTATTATCTGGCGGACGCTTCTTGGGGCTTGCAGCATTCATGGTGATGTCAAGTTAGCGGAGAAAGTGAAGGAAAGAGTTTCGGAGTTAGAGCCCAGTGACTCGGGTGACCATATTCTGTTGTCAAATGTTTATGCTGTTGCCGGAAAATGGAAGGATATGGCCTCTGTGAGGAGAGCAATGACTTCCCAGGGAATGAAGAAAACTCCCGGCTGGAGCTCAATTGAAGTTGATAGAATCATATATACTTTTGTAGCTGGTGCAAAACATGATAAGATTACAGAAGAGGCTTATGAGAAGCTAAAGGAGATAATGTTGAGGCTTAGGCCAGGAGGTTATACTCCAGAGCTTGGGAGTGTTTTGCATGACATAGAGCTGGAAGAAAAGGAAAACTCAGTCGCCATGCATAGTGAAAAGCTAGCTGTAGCTTTTGGGATAGCTAGGTTATGCAAAGGAAAGACCATAAGAATAGTAAAGAATTTGAGGATTTGCAGGGATTGCCATATGGTGATGAAACTTATTTCTGAGGTCTATAATTTGGAGATTGTGGTTAGAGATAGAAGCCGCTTTCACACTTATAAGAATGGCTCTTGCTCGTGCAGAGATTACTGGTGAAGGGTGAAACAACAGTATATGCTTCTTGCATCGAGGACACATGAATCTTATAGCCAGGAAGAAGAAAAATCTCAAGAGGCCCACTGAGACATGGTACCATTGGGAAATGGCAGTTGAGGAGAGGCGCAGAAGTCCAGATAACTGGTTCAAATGCTGGGCTGTTTTAAAGGCGACAGTTGAACCCCTATTTTAGAATAGAGAAAGCAAGAAAATGACTTCAAAAGGACAGTGGCAATTCAGTTTTAAGTAAAGCCAATTATTTTGTCTATTGTTCATGGGAGAAAATGATTTGATTTCGAGCGCAACTTTGGAAAGGGGGGTTGCGCTGATGCTATATAAGTAATTCAAAATTTTAAATATGATAATTATATATAAGATAAAATTAAAAATAATTTTTTTATTAACTAAATCTATTTTTATCTAATATTTATTCATCCATTATCAATAAAAATTATTTTATTTTATTAAAATAAATAATTTTAAAATGAAATTTTATTTTAAATACATTTTGATTATTAAATAAAAATTTTAGTTTAAATTTACATATTTTTTGAAGCTATTTTAAATCCAATTATATTTATCAATAACTATCAAATAAGTTATATTTAATTTAATTAAAATTAAATTAAATTATTTATAATTTTTATTAATAATTAATATATTAAATAATATATATTTAATTTATAAAATTAGATTAAATTTTGAAAAATAAAACTAAAAGCAGAACAACCATTTTTTTTACTAAATTTGAAAATAAAAATATAAATAAAAAACAGTTTTTTTAAAAAGTTCTTTTTGGAGAAGATCTATACATCAGTGAGTTTAATTATTTTGTCATTTAAAAAAATTAAATTCTAAAATTTTTTCAAATATTATGAATTGTGATACCATTAATAACAAAATTCTTTATTAAAAAGATACCAAACCAAGCGGTCAATTTTAAAAAGTATGAATTAGAAATTTATTAATTTTCAAATTTAACTTGGACAGTGTAATTTTCTGGAATTGATATGAAGTAAGAACATTAACGAAAACAACAACATTGGGCCGAAGTCGTAACATGTAAATTGTGTAATTCCAAAGATTGCCTGGTTTTTCAACACAAACACCAAAAATCTGAGTGGACTTTATGGCTCTGCTTGTACTGCGTTGACACTTGAAAGTTCGGAACTCTGTTCTACCTCCCCACACCCACAAACCCCATAAACACCAATGGTTTCCTCTGCTATGTTGTCAGCGCCATCCTCTAACGTTTCTTATAGAACTTACAAGCCATTTCACTCTCAAACAGCGGATTTTCTGAGACCCATCTGGGTCAAAGCTTCTTCAACCTCCGTTGAGCACTCTACAGCCTCCATGGCCGATAAAGTTCGCGTAGAATTTAAGGTGCGCTTCAATGCCCATTTTTTATTATGAGCAAAAGGAACTTGATTTTCTGGTTTATGTATCTGTTATGTATTTCTATTGCCTCAAAGCTCATATCTTTTCAGATTTGATGTGGGCTTTCAATAGTTTGTTTGAGAGTTGTCACTATAAACTTGTTCTTAAGAACAGGAAGAACATTTGAGACGAGTTAATTGCTTGATTTAGTCTCGTTCAGTAAAGGTTCGTTTGTGAATTATCTAAGTTGAGATGATAAGGACGTTGGTTTTGATAGTGGAATTGAGAATCTGCACTTTTTTATGTGGAATGAGGTTTGGAATACTCAATTAGTCTCGATTACAATGATCAGATAATAAGATTTTCTTGCGTGTCTGTGAAATTCAGCTTTGAAATTGGGTTACAGAATCATGGGTTGTTCTTTAGAAATTTTCGCATCCTGGTTTTCCATATTTTCTTGCTTCATATTCCAAGTCTAAGATTTCACAAGACCAAACACTGATAATGAATGTCGGCTTTAGATGAAAGTGAAGAGAAATGTAAAACAGAGATCAACTTGATAAGTAGCTGGTTTCTGAATTCTCTATCACTGTGCAAATAGCCATAATTTCTGGATTCGGGAACTAACCTGCCTATTTATTGGCTTTAGCCCCATCAGGAAACAAAACGACACATGTCAATGGGTCGTGCATATAACACAATTGTTTGAGAACCCACAGATCATCAGTTTCTCTCCCGAAACGAACATTAGTTCTTCTGGTTCCCGAATAGCTTCTGTTGGACAAATTTAGTCCTTTTTTCTAAAATGCAGATACAACAATATGATGCAAAGTGAAGAATATGATTAGTTTGTTGTATGATCTATCTATTTTCATCAAGTATCAAACAATCAGCAGGAAGTGAATTGACTTTAGTTTTTGATATTGCTCAAATCGTTGTATAATTATCAAAGCTAACTTGTGTTTGTTTTGTTTATAAACTTTCTGCTTTCAGTCAAATAACTGGCAGTGGAAATTCAAAGACAAATCTGTAGACATCTATTATGAAGAACATGCTAGAGAAAGTATGGATCCAGCCAAAAATATCCTTATGGTACCAACTATTTCTGATGTTAGTACCATTGAAGAATGGAGATCAGTGGCTAAAAACATTGTCCAACGAGCAGGAAAAATCAATTGGCGGGCAACAATTGTTGATTGGCCTGGTTTGGGTTACTCTGACCGGCCAAAGATGGACTACAGTGCTGATATTATGGAGAAATTTTTGGTTGACTTCATAAATTCACCAGATAGTCCATGGAACCTTGCAGGTGGCTAAAATAATTATCTATGTGTTGAGCATATTTGTACTCATTGATATATTGCTTTATTAATGGTCTTGATAGCCTGGATGCTGCTAATTATAGTGGAAAAAATTATATGTTTGTATGCTTGTTGTATATGCCTTTACATTCAGCTTATACTGCTTTCATTTTTCTTCATTCCTGTTTTACTTAGGGCACATCCTATTTAGCTTATGCTTTATCCTCCCCAAATTGCTTCAAGTATGAAATGCTTATATAAATGGTGAAACAATTTGCTTCTGTGATTGCCCGACAAGATCCCTAAAGAAGTAGAAGAAACTGGAACAAGAATAATGTGTTCTTTTGCATGTTTGTGAAAGTTTAAACTCTGCTTTCTTCTCTTTGTCACCATGATGTAAAATCTTTGATCTTGTCACAAAGGTCCATTTGTTCATTGAATATCCATTTCAACCTTTGTGCTTGAAGGATAATCAGTTAAGTCCATGAATTTGAAAGCGACAAATAATTAAACCACAAATGTTGGGACGGTGAAGCAACATACAGCACGTGACACTTTTTAGCCATTGAAGTCAATATGCACTAATAATATGAAAATCCTAACACCATCTATCATTATAGCCTGTTAAGTATGGTTTCTGATGAAGAGGAGGAGGTTTCATATCATTTGAAATCATTTACTTCACTGTGTTTAACATTTGTTGCTTAATTATCAGTGATTGCCAAACTTTAGGGTTCAATTGATGTTATACAGAAAATGAAAATTATAAGTCAAGTTCAGGAGCTTGATAAGTTTGCCATTTATACACCCTAAATGGCTATTCTACTTTTCTTAACCTTCTTTTGGTTTCAACAAGCTTTTCCTTTTGAAGATACCCTTATGGTGGATCTGTTGATAATGATTGTCCATAATTTGGTGATGATGCACATTCTCCAAACCATATTTATGGAAACTTTAACTGACTCTTCAACAGAAGTGGAAGTTCTGTTGGTTCTTGATATCTTTGAGGCCCATTGAGTATTCATTTCATTTTTATAGGAACAGTATTTATGGACTTTATAATAATGTTCTTCTGATCAAAATTCATCTCTTTCTTTCTTCTGTGTTTCTGCCTTTCCATGGCCTTTCTTGTGGCATGTTCTTCACGTATATAACAATGTTCATTGAATCTTTAGCACAACATATGTTTCTTTGCTCCTCTTGTGCCCTTTGTTGCAGAGCATTTACTGTTGATATCCTAACCTTTTAACATAAGGTAATGTCTATTTAAAATTATCAGGCAATAATTCTTGCTAAAATTTTGTGTCGTCGATTCAGAAGATAATTTTGTGGTCTTTGGAGGAGGTCATGCTGCCACAATAGCAGTTCGAGCTGCCAAAAAAGGTTTGGTGAAGCCAAGAGCAATTGCTGCTGTTGCACCTACTTGGGCTGGTCCACTTCCTATTGTCTTTGGTCGAGATAGCAGCATGGAGACTAGGTATGGCCAACTTCACTATCACCTTATTCATATAAATGGAATGCAACAAAATATGAGAGTTATTCATGCCTCCGAAATCTCAATATCATTCACGTGGATGCCAGATAATCTTTTGCATGCAGCCAATTGATTTCTAATGTGTAGTTAGATGTCCTTTCAATGTTACAAGAAATCATGAGTCCCCATGTGGTGGGATATTTCTTTGTGGTTGTTATGATCTTCAACGAAACTTCGGATTGTGATTGCTCAATGGAACCTTCATGTAGCTTTCAATGTAATATTAGATTGTCATCTTCTTGTCGGTATGTATTTGTTCGGTGGATTGGATTGAAAATCTCTCTTGTCCTTCAACCTACCAGGTACGGGTTACTTAGGGGTACTTTACAGGCACCAGGTGTAGGTTGGATGATGTATAACATGCTTGTCAGCAACATGAAGGCGATTGAATCCCAGTACAAATCACATGTTTATGCAAGTTCTGCCAATGTGACCCCAGATATTATTGAAAGTAGATACGCACTAACTAAAAGGAAGGGTGCTCGTTATGCCCCTGCTGCTTTCTTGACCGGTCTCCTTGATCCTGTTCAGTCCCGAGATGAATTCATTGAACTCTTTGCAAGTTTGGATGGAAAGATACCAATCCTTGTTGTCTCAACCTCAGGATCTCCTAAGAGGTCCAAGGCAGAGATGGAAGCGCTTAAACAAGCCAAAGGAGTCAACAAATTCGTTGAGGTGCCAGGTGCTCTTCTGCCACAAGAGGAATATCCTACTTTGGTAGCAGAGGAACTTTACCAGTTTCTCCAAGAAAATTTTTCGACCACTATTTGACATTAACCTGATATGAATATTCATCTTGGAAATTTATACTTGATGCATTTGCGGACATAATGTTGAACCTCGGATTTCACCTGTTACTTGAGTGGGCATATCTGGGGTATTGATTGTATTGAATTTGAGACCTATGGTCATCTTATGGGAAAAGGTTAGCTCCATATAAAATTGGAAGAACGAAGCATGCCCAATGTTTTATACAAATGACAGTAGTTCACATCTTACCATGAGAAGCAGGCATTTAGACTTCTTGATTATTCTTTACAGAATTTGTACAGTAATTTATATGTACCAGAAAATTTTTGGAACGTATACTAGAGACGGAAGTTATTAAAACATACATTAATGACCTTCAGGAGTGGATGAAAGGTCACGCTTGCAAGCAATGTCCGACATCCATCTCAGCCAATGTCCTACATCCAAGCATGCAATACGGGAGAAAGAGATGGATTGTTGAATATCACACCATCACTAAATGATGGTTCACTTGCTCATTTCTTTAAGAATTGCCCATGTCCAAGTGTCTAAGGTTGGAATTGTGGGCTTATATCCCTCCGCATGGCTGTAGAAAGTTGGCTTGTGCAAGTGTCCATCTATTATTGTCTGCCTTCAAGCTTTAAGGTGAACACTTTAATCTATTTGTATTATTTTTTTAGTATTAAGTTACAGCCTAACTAGTATATGTTCTCCAGTGTCTTGAACATAAGTCGTATCCAGGTCAAGGATAATTTAATATAATAGTCCTCCGAAACCTGTATTTTGTAACTTAGAAGTGGCCTAGTTTTGAACTTGGAACAGTATTATGCTAAAGTTTTAATTGATTAGTAAGTAATGACAAAAGTTGGTTTAAGTCAAATTAACACTTGACAATGATAAAGAAACAAAAGTCAAGTCTGTTAGGTATTTTTGAGCAGTAATCAAAGCCATTTTGTTTTATATATTTTCTTTTCAACTTTTGGAGGGTGGTCTGAAGGATGGAAATTGTTCTGCTATCTTTCAACCATATGCCAATAGTAGGTAAAGTGGATGAGTGAAGACTGCGGTCATATGTATACAGTGCCTTATTTACAACACTTTATCGTACCACAGTATGTCAGAAGAACAAATTATTAAGAGCAAGAAAGAGGTAATAGACAGGTGGAATAAGAACCGTGACTCCCTTCTCTTACATCCAAATCAATGCCAAAACCATGACGAGATACTTCCCATCTAACTTGAAAATGATAAGTGAAGAGCAAGCAATTAGAGATGACGACTACAGGCGTCGCACCATAAAGGAGTGAGGTTATGATCAATATCCTTACAACTTGCCACGGTTTCCAAGTTTTGATTTGTGGTCATAGTTGAAATGGAGAATGAAGTATTGTGGAAGTTATTTGGCCAACTACCCTTTAGATCTTTCCCTTCAACTTCTAGTAATCACCCTGTGGTTGCTTTCATAAATTTATCCTTTTTAACTTAATACTCGATGAGACCTTTTTAGCACTTTTACGTTGATAATCTCGGTTGTTTTGCTACGCACGTCACATTCGACAAAAGAATATGCATTTCTATCATTTTGCCTATTTTTGGTAATTGATAATGATTTGTGGACCAAAATTTGGATTCTATTATGATTACTTCGCCTTGGCTGACAATCTTAAGCTAACTCAAATACAAGATTTTAGTGGATGATAACCAAGTAGGACTTGACTTTAAGATATTTTTCTATGGGGTGGATAATAATTAATTACATTTTAACGTTTTAAAATAACTTATTGGTTAAGTTACTCAAGTTTGATCAAGATAAAGATAATAAAGTGACTCAATAAAAGATCTAGGTTAATAGGTTGAAATCTAGCGAGGAAAATAGACCTCAGTCAATATGGACCAGACCTATGTTGGACCTGTGATTGGGAGGCCCAATATGAATACTATAAATATAAGCTTAAGGTCTCTTGTAGTCGTTTAAGCAAATCGTGAACGTACTAATACTATAACTCATTCAGAAGTTCAAAGAAAGCTACAGAAAGACATTAACTACGCCTCGGTGAGCAACTTTCGTGAAGGTGTCAGTAAAATAGCGTTCATTTCGGCTTAGAAAAGGTCGTCTAAAGTCATGGAACCGAAATCAGCTATTTTTCGCTTTTTTTCATTTTTTCCTTTTCACGTTCGATCTGAGATGTGTAACTAAGGCTCGTGTTACGCACTACACGTGGTATCAGAGTGATTAAGTGATCGAGTTGACAAAAATGAAAGCTTTTGGTTTTTTTCCATAAAGATTTTGGAGAAAAAAATTTCTTGCGTATAGACGCTTGAATATGTGCTATATGTGGTTAACATCGAAAAACGGGATGAAAATGACCTGAAACTCGCCGAAACTTGTCATTTTCTAGCGAGGTGTGAGAGATCGTCGAGGGCGTGGATGACACATGAGCAGTGCACGCACAAAATCCGTGGATCTAATGCGTGCAACGAGTAACGTGTGTTATAACGAGATGAAGGATGTATGTCAAGCATGTGATACACACGCCAGTTCGTGAATAGTACCTACTCAGAAGTGGTGCGCACGCACCAACTAGCTATCCAGACACGTGGTGCGTTGGTGAGGATGCGTGTCTAGCTCGTGTGATACATGCGCTAGAACAGTGAAGCGTCTGTGCATATAAGGCGCGTGCGCTAGTCAATGCACGTTTGGCAGGTGCAACACACTCATCTGACGCATCCAAAGGTGCATCAAATGTGGAACATGCATTGCACGCGCCCTCCAACTCCGTGCGCAGTCTGACATCAGTCAAAAAATTCAAAAAAATTAAAATTTTCATAAAAGTGAGTTTTTAATTTTCTGGATTTATTACATTGGTAATAAATAAAATTTTTCTCTAGAAAAAGGAAATAAAGAATTCTAAAGCCAGTTTTGAGTGAAATTTTATGTTTTGACCTTGACATGAGGGAGATATAGGAGGTTTTTGTGTCTCATATGGTAAGCTTAGTGTTCGGTATCGTATGATAGTCACTCTAATTGAGATTTTGTAAGAATGAAAGTCTCAAATAAAGTTCATTGATAATGATTTCATTATTAGTATACGATAATAAGAATTTGCATCCGAATTTTGCGTTTATTAATGGTACATTGTCACATACTGTATGCCCATACATAATGTAAGAATAATATATAGGTGCATCCTTTGTGTTTGTAGATCTTTTTTAATGTTGAAGAGAATGCAGTCACCACGTGGCCTTTTAAGTTAGTATTTGGATTGTTTTGCTTGCATATTTAAGGGATGTCTCTGGTCTTGTGTTTAGCTATTCTGCTCATAAGTTTTGGCCTTATATGAGATTTTAAGGTGTGCATGAAGACATTAGATAGAGGAAAGTCATTGTTTAAATGATCTATTCACCTACAGGTGATAGTGTAATGAGAGTTAGTGGTGTGTATACTGGTCGCTTTTATTTGAAGGTCTAATTTTCATGTATTATGTATTCAGCCCATAGGTGTTTCATGATATGTGCAATCGGATTCTCGGTACATATATTATTTTATAGTTTTGAGTATCACTGTTATCATATATTTATGTTGATCTTTACATTGTCAATTTTGTAGTCACCTTCTCTATAAATGATAATAATGTCACCATTGAAACCCTGACTGGTTTCAATTTTAAAAGGTGGAAAGAGGATGTAGAGATTGCAATAGAGGTGGAGGATATTAATATGGCCATGATTACGGATAGGCCATCTCCATCTACATTTGTCAACTCAAAAGCTGATAAAGTAGCATATACATTCTGGGATCGGTTAAACAGAATGTGTTACCTGGCCATTAAGAGATCTATTTTTGATCATCTGCTTAGTAGACGTTCGGACACGAACATAACAAAGGAATTCTTGGATAATGTCTCCCAGAGATACAGGATCTTGTCTAATGCAGAGATAAGTACTTTGATCAAGGAGTTGTTCTCCATAAGGTACACTGGAGAAGGGGGAGTATGAGAATACATAATCAGGATGGTCCACCTCTAAAGCAAGCTGAAGGTGTTGAATATTTCGATTCCTGATGCCTTAGTAGTGCACCAATCTCTAAACACACTCCCTCTAGAGTTTGGTATTCTGGTTACTACATATAATTCATAGGATGAGGCTTGGGACATCAATGCTTTGATTGTCTGTTGTGTTGCAAAAAAGGAGAAGCTAAAGAATGTTCCTTATACAACTTTGTTTGCATCAACTAAAGGAAAGCGAAAGGTCAAGCCTTAAAGTTTTAAAGATAAAATACCTAAATTCTCTCCGCATGTGCATACTGGTCAGTCTAGTATTGTTAAAGGTCCACAAGATGTGAAGAATATGAGGTGCTTCTTCTACAAGAAGAAGGATATAAAAAGTTTGATTACTAGAAATATAAATCCTGGAAAGAAAAACAGGAACTGTCAAGTAACTCCTTGGCTTATATGATTAATAAATCTAATCTTACTATAGCCACATCTAGTTTTTGGTGGCTAGATAGTAGAGCATCTAATCATATTGCCTCCACGATATAAGGGTTCGTGTTCAGGAAAAAGTCAAATAAAGGGGAGGAGAAACTAATGGTTGGCAACAATAAAGAAGTTAGTGTAACGTTTAGGGGATGTATGTTTAAACTTCGATGTGGGGTTTGTTCTTGTATTACATGACATAATTTATATACTATCTTTTTGACGGAATCTGATCTTATATCAGTGTTAGACAAAGAAGGTTATCGTTTTGTCATTGATGTTTCTGTTGTACAGTTGTCCTTTATTGTAAAACATATTAGACTGCCTTCTTGTCATATGGATTGTATAGAATGTATCTTAACCCTATGAGATGTATGATTCTTCACATATTGCTGAACAATTTACTTGAAAGAGACCTCTGATTAAAGAAAAGTCATACATGTTGTGGCATAAACGCTTAAGCCACATTTCCAGAGAGAGAGACGAGAGATTGATAATGGATAACATTCTCCTAACTTTAGATTTTGAGGGTTTGAAAACATGTGTTGACTATTGCAAAGGTAAGTTGACCAAAATAAAGAAAAAGAAATCAACTCGAGCATTTGGGTTATTGGATCTCATATATACAGATATTAGTGGACCTTATACAACTACCTTATGCAATTCGAGATATTTTCTGACATTTATTGATGATTATTCCCTTTATGGTTATGTATTCTTACTTAAAGAAAAGGCTGAAGTTCTTGAGAAATTCAAGATCTTTAAGGCTAAAGTGGAGAACCAATTGGAAAAATCTATCAAGACTGTCATAGCTGACCATAGAGTAGAGTATTATAGCAAACATGGGGTTTCTGGATAAGAAAAAGGTCTGTTTGCTAGATATGTAGAATAGTGACTTAGTTCACTATGCTAAGTAGTCCTTAGCAAATGGTGTGGTCGAAAGATGTAACTGCACCCTAAAGGACATGATAGGGTCAATGTAGAGCAAGACTAACCTACCTGATTATCTTTGGGGTAAAGCCATTAAGAACGCATTATATATACTTAACAGAATCTTAAGCAAGTCAGTGTCAAAAACCTCTTTTAAGATCTCGAAAGGATGGAAGCCTAGCCTTGCACACCATGTATAAAGCTGTCTTGCTGAGGTATGCTTATATAATCCTCATGAAAGTAAATTGCATACTCTTTCTACTCTTTGCTAGTTAGTTAGATATTCCAACCACCCTAAAGGTTATAGATTCTACTGTAGAGAAAGAGGGTCTAAAATTGTAGAATCACAAACAACTAAGTTTCTAGAATATGATGTCTTTGATGAGAGTGGTCCTTTTCACCCTTCAGATGACAACATGATGAATATTATAGTTATTTCTTATCTGCTACTCATATAGTCAGATTTAGTAGATCAAGGTCTTAGTATCATATCTATACAGGAATAGGAACCCATACATGTACAAACAGAGGTTCCTAAAGTACAAGAACCAATGCAGTTGTGGAGATCCACTAGATTGAGACAACCTGCTATTTCATTTAATTATATAGTCTATTTGGGAGAATAGGACTATGATATTGGACATGTTGTAGATCTAGTTACTTTTTCAGAAGCTATTTTTGGACTCTATGCAGATTTGTGATGGGATGCAACAAATGATGAAATGCAATCCATGGAACATAATAAGGTATTGGAGAAAGTTAATTTGCCTCAAAATTACAAACCCGTCAATTTTAAATGGCTGTTTAAGATCAAGAAGGACATTTAGGGTAAATTTGCGACTGGTTATCAGAGGGTTCACTCATAGAGAAGGGATTGAACTTAATGTTACTTTCTCTCCTGTATCCTTTAAGGGTACATTTAGAGTGATCATAGCAACAGTAGCTCATTATGATATAGAGCTACATTAGATGGATGTTAAAATCGCTTTCCTGAATGGTGACCTTTGTGAAGAGGTCTATATGGATCAACCTTAAGGATCTCAGGATCAAGAAAAGTCTAACAAGGTATGCAAATGGAGAAAATCGATATACAGTTTGAAACAAGCTTCTAGATTGTGATCTCTTTTGGCTTCGTGGAAAATAAAGTTGAAAGATTCTTATACTACAAGGTTAGAGGGAGCAAAGTTATCTTTCTATTATTGTATATGGATCATATCTTGCTTGCATCAAATGACTTGACCATATTGCATAAGGTGAAGTAACTTTTGGCCAAGCATTTTGATATGAAAGACCTTGGTGAAGCATCTTTTGTCCTAGTTATTCAGATTCTTCAGGACAAATCTCGACACTCCTTTGGCCTCTCACAGAGTGCATACATTAAGTAAGTGCTCCAAAGGTTTAATATGGCTTATTATAAACCTGTTGCAGCACCTATCTCTCATGGTTATAAATTACCTTTGGCACAATGTCCAAAGAATGATTTCGAGAGAGAGGCTATGAAGAATGTGCTTTATTCTGGTATGGTTGGTAGCCTGTTGTATACTTAGGTGTGCACTATACTAGACATTTCATTTGCTATTTGACTATTAGGTAGATATTTGAATAACCTAGGAATAGACTACTAAAATACAGTTAAAAGAGTTTTGAGATATTTAAAGGGAACTAAGGATTATATCTTGACATTCAGAGAGGTCAACAATCTTAACCTAGTATAGGGAATACAGATTTGGATTTTGCAATGTGTCCAAATGATAGAAAGTCCACTTTAGGTTACATCTTCACATAGTAGACGATGCAATATCGTGGAAGAGTGTCAAGTAGATATTGGTGACTTATTTGACTATACATGCATGCAGGTAGTTTGGCTCAGAAACTTAATTTCTGAGTTGTTTGTGGTTGATTCAATGGTTAAACTCATTCGATTATATTGTGATAATTTATTTACAGTGTTGTTCAGTAACAGCAATAAGAATATCACAAGGTCTAAGCATTTGGAGTTCAAGTATTTGACCATAAAGGAATTGATACAGAAAAGTGACATTGAGGTTTTGCATTTGAGGACTAAGGATATGCTTGCTGATCCTTTGACTAAAGGATTTTGATCGCATGTTTTTTAGAGACGTGTATGCGGTATGGGTGTGTTGAAGTCCTTAGACACTGTTAGTTAGGGGTCACTGTATTTGCTCCTTATACATTTGTATATTTCTCTGGTATTATAACAGTTTGTGTTATTAATAAAGATGATAATTATTTTGTTCTCATTCATACGTGTTGCTATATATATTGTTATAATACAAGTGAAAGTCTTAAGATTTGTGTTGATCTTAAGCATTTTAAAGGTTATTATATATATACCTTGGGCCTATGTCATTAGAACACATACAGTTTAATATATAAATCCATGAATTTTGACATGACATAGGGAGATATAAGTGTTTAATCTCATAAAGGTTTTCTCTAATACGGTTTAGCATTCAATTAGAGAAAATAGGTTTTCTCTAATGCAGTTTAACATTCATTGAGAGACAACGAATTCCTCTAATACTATTTGGTATAAAGTTAAGAGAAATTGAGACCTACAAACGAAAAGATGATACATTTCAGATCATCCAGGTATCATCATAGTTAATCATACTCTATTTTCTCGTTCATCTTAGTGAGGTATTAGATGTGCATGACTGTATTGGATCTATGTCACACATGACACATGTGTTTGATATTTTTTGGTATCGAAAGCCTTATGGGATGGAATTATGGGCTTTCATTATCTTTGGATCAACTGGTTTTTTAACATAGTCGACCTATACAGTGATTCAGCTTAACTGTATTTTAAATTAGTTTTACATTTGTAACAACTACAGTAATTAGTTATTGTCCAAGGAGAAGAATGTTAGATATTTTCTTATGGGGTAGACAAAATTAATTACATTTTAACGTTTTAAATAACTTATCAGTTAAGCTACTCAAATTTGATTCGAATAAAAATAATAAAGTGGTCCAATAAAGAATCTGGTTTAGTGAGCTGAAGTCCAACGAAGAAAATGGACTCCAGTCAGTGTAAATCGAACCAGTGTTAGACTTGTGATAGGAATGCCTGATATGGATGCTATAAATATAAAGTTAAGGTCTCTTATAGTTGTTTAAGCAAATCGTGAACGTATAAATACTCTGACCCATTTAGAAGTTTAAGTATTAAGAAAGTTACAGAAAGACGTTAACTACGTCTCTGTGAGCAACTCTCGTGAAGGTGTCGGTCATGGAACCAAAATTAGGTGTTTTTCACATTCCTTTATTTTTTCCCTTTCACGTTCGATACGGGATGCGTAACTAAGACTCGTGTTATGTACTACATTGAGTTAAAAAGAAAATGAAATAAAACAGCATGGCTAACCTATTTCATTCCATTAAATTGTTATGTATCATAATTATGTAGAGAAGCAGCTAGCTTCAATTGCTTGAATGATCTATAAACTTCAGATTGTGAATAAATCATAGCTCGCCCTGGAGTATATTTCCATCTGAAATGCAAGTGATATGATTAGATGTAGACATTGAAATCTGAAAGAGTTTAGCAAAAAATGTCTTACAGTTGAAGTGGAAAGTAAAGTTGAAGATGGTTCACGGATAACTGGCAAAACAGTTGCACTTTAAAATGATTAGGTATGGTTTTTCCAACAGCCAGACAACAATTTTTTAGCAGGAAAATGGCAACTTGAAATGTAGTCCACAGACAGCCTAGTATTTGAACGAAGATACCTACTGTGGCCAATACAAATTTGTGGTGTAGAAGAGAGATACAGCTGCACACTTTTACCACGAAGGGTAGATACAACGAATTGAATGCTCAGAGAACTCTGGTCTCTCAGATAAGACTCTGACCTCAACCAGCTCCTGGTATAAACCGTGGTTTCTTTTTGTCAATTTTTCCTGACTATACTGACAGACTTGCATTGCATGGCCCAATTGGTAAAAATCGTGAGCAAATGATAACTAATTTTTTTGTCGTTTCTCTTTTAGCAGAATCGTAAAGATAGCAGGGTCATGAGGTCGCTGGCCTTTAAGAAGCAGGTCCCTGGGAGCTCTTACATTCCTGAGAAATATGTGGTCTCTGTTTGTCCCTTTTAGTGTTAGTCTCTTACGTTGGTTGCTCGCGACCTTTGCAAGATAAATGTTTCTGTTTCCTGGGACCACTTAAAAAACTTTCCCTCCCAAGACAAGTACCAGTACATGTAGCTCATAAACTGATGTAGTCAAGTTTTAAAGATTAATTAGAAAGATTACCAGACCATAATTCCTCGACAATATTATGATTGTCCTAGTGACTGAACTTAAATGAGAAGGTAAATGAATGACTTGAATCATATGACGTTACTTGTCGGTTTCTATTGGTTAAATACAAGTCTGTCCATTCCAAGGGATCAAAGATCAAACTCCGCATTACTCCTTGAGCTTCCTCTATATTCACCCATGCAATTAGTCATTTGTCTACGAAGTATAAGAGAAAAACCTACCTAAAATTTGAAGACTTCCTGATGAAGACATTTGTGTGTTTATGTTCCTCCATGAATTGAGGGCCTTATAATATAATAAAAAATATATGTTTTTTGATAATATGCTCTCAAATCGTGTCCATAAATTAATAATTCCTCTTAGTTTTATTTAATATGAAACAAACTCCATTTATGAAAACCGGCGGATCGGCATGGATGCAATCTTGTAGGATTCTATCCTTGTATCTCAAATGACAAAGACCTTGAATATTAATGGATCATATGAATATATTGTTGATAAATCGACTTAGATGATCAAGTTAATGAAACTTGCTAGAGCCGTGTAATTACTTCAGATGATCAATAACATTTTTAGCAACCGACTGTCACAAGCACTATCTTAGGAGAAGAATTTTGACGAGGATTCCCTTCTAGGACCCACCGAAGAAACCAAAATACGGATTGGAGGAGTAATTGCCAAGTACCCTACAATGCCCTCTACTCACGCCAAACTTAGGTAGCGAGTGAGGATTGGATTGATTTTGAGGTGGCAATGTGGTTTTTTAACATGAAGTAAATACGTGTAGCAACTAGCAAGTGAGATCATGTATGCCAGTGCACTTCAGAGATTAAAGTTTGGTTCCGGGACCTGCGGGAGGACCAACTAGCTTATTCAATTCTATATCCTAGACTTGTGGATGTGAATTCATCTTGTGTGTTGTGCTCTTTTTATAACTTCCAACCCTTACTTACAAGAGTCGTTCCTGCAACCAGATTGTGTTGAGTAGGCCATATGCAGGTTGTTCATTATTTCATTTTTCTTTAGAGTTTTGAAGAGCTCGTGCGCCCCACTTTGCAGTATCAACCAAAAGTGCCGCGTTCTTTTTGTTCAGTATTCTGAAATATAGTCAGTTGGGAAGACATGATGAGCAGTTCAGGTCGTCAATTTTATGTCAGTTCTGGTCAATATCGATCAAAAATTGCAGATAACTGTGTTTACTATACCTTATAGTCAGATAAAGTAGCTGATTGCTATAATATTGTCGGACACAATTATTATTACTTAATTCAAGCATCTTGATGAACTCCCCCTTCTTTTGCGGCTAACATTTTATCAATCGACTTATAAAATTGTTGCGATATCAGCAGCGGCACTAATTAAGTTCTCGGAAGATTTGAGTTGTCAGGATACGTGCATTGCCCCACACAAACTCCCACTACACATTCGCTTCGCTTATTCATGAGATGTTGCATAGAAATATCATTTAAAGATAATTAATGCGACTTTAGTTGAACTTATGCATTGTTTGATTGATAATTAAAATCATTTTTCAAATAATAATACATATTTAAATAACCCATATATTATCATCTAAGTAAACTCTCAATACTTTCATATATGCAATGTATTTAAAATTTACTAGTACTATGTTTGTGTGCATACATAAACTAATAGTCTGTTTAAATAAGGGTTAAATTATATAATCGGTTATTTAATTTCTTTTGAAGATTTTAAATATTAAATTATTTATAAATGTAAATATGAAAGCCTTTTATCTTATCACTCAGTTATGTATGAGACGCTATCCAGGAATGTTCATAAAATTCCTTTTGAAAGAAGCCCCGTTGACTGTGAAAATACATTTTATTTATAGTATTTTTTTAAAAACAATTGTTTAATTTTTTTTAGAGTACAAGGAAAACTCCTTATAATTATCCTAAAAATTGTTATCAAAATAATCAAAAGTAAATTTGATTTACTCGATATGATTGTAATATAAACAATTAATTGATACACAATATAAATTAAATTCATGTCAAAATATTAATTTGATTACAATTTTAATTTAAATTATTCTATCAAATTATAATTTGACAAAATCAGGTTAAAAGTTATTTTTTTAATTATGGTTTTGAATAAGACACTTTTCTTTTATTAAAAATCATTATTTTAAAACTTAAGATTATGCTTAGGCTTAAATTGATATTAGCTACGGAGTAAACGGAATAAAATTATTTTTAATGATGTTAAATACTTAATAATTTTTTAATTATGGTAACTTTTATGAAATTTGTAAACATAAGGTTAACATATTTAATTAATTTATGATATAAATCATTAATAAATACACAATACAGCAAGTAAAATCATCAATCATAAATAAGAATTGTAGATAAATTTTTTTGAAAGAAATCAAAATAAAAGTTAATATAGATTTCAAACTGAAAGTAAAATTTTCTAATTTTTATAAATAATATATTTCAAAAAGTAATTTTAACTCGTGATTTTAAGAGCTAATGATTTTAAAAAGTTAAACAAATACCTAACAAACCTTTTCCTCCGTATAAACTTATTTTTAGAATCCAAAAAGTAATTTAAATTTATTTCTTTCAAGTCTATTTTTTTAACTTTAAAAACACAAATGGTACTTACCATTTACTAGGGATGACAATCTTGGCTTAGCTCGGCTCGTCCTGATTTTGACTCAATTTAGATGAGTTTACTTGCCAAGATTGCTTGGCCCTTTCGGGCTCAACTTGTGGCTCGAAAGGAAAGTACAAAACAATGTCATTTTGTCAAATTTAAAAAATAAAATTATAGATAGGCCGTCCTTGTTTTTAAAACTTACGTTCAAACTATAAGTTCAAACCTACTTTTTAAACTTTAAATTTATTTAATGAATTAATAATTTAAAATTAAATTATAAATTTAACGTAATTAAAAATATAATTATAATGTGATCTTACTCTCAATTTGGTTCGTTGTCATCAAGTCGCTGAGAAGAAAAGCACCTTCGAACATGAAACTTTACTACTTTAGGCATGGACAAAAGTCCATCTATTGAACCATCCCTGCTTTCAAGGATGATTGAAACAACCAGTGGAGCACAATTTTCGCATCGTCACAAGAAAGAGACTAATAGAAACAAGTAACAAAAAGTACAGCAGTTAACAATAACATATCTGAAATAATAAATAGGAAAAAAATAGCTTGGAAAATGAAGTCTGAACCCAAAACCAAGAAGTCTGCGGCAATTCTGGACCAAACAGGTTGGCACTTGGCAGATTCTTAATCTTGATGGAATAATAATAATAATATAATTGCGTGCATCAAACAAAAATAAAACAAGAACAGCGGCAGGAGGGGAAGGAGAGAACCATTGTAAGAGTCAACGAACGACCTATTCCAAGTGGGTTCTACTAGATTCTGACGTGTTGAACCTTAAACTAATTAAAAAAAGGCACAGAAATGGGCCCAAAACAGTATTAACTGAATGTTGGGTCGGCTTTCACCTGACACAAGGCCCAAAATAGACCCAGTGTAATTCCACGTTGATATTGCTGTAGCCATACACGTTTCCTCGTCGACTTGGGTACGGCTCTGAAGTAACTTTTATGGGACCTCACCAAGACATTAGATTTCTTAGGGGGAGCCTATTAATTGCATTGAGCTTTATCTGGTGGTTGATCTTTGAAACTTGTCTCCTTCTTTGTCTTCTGTTTAGTCATTTTTCCCATGTTAGGTTAATTGACATCATGTTAAGTTGTATTTTAACAAAAAGCTGTGTAATGATTATTAATATGCTATTTTTTCACATTAAAAAAAACGAATGTGGTAATTATTAGTCAAGATAACTACCTATTCGTTCACTTTTTTATATATACTGCCACTGATATATGTATACTTGTTCAATCCACAAGAACAAGCCTAGTTTACAATTGGATGATTTCTCCTCTTTCTTTTCTATTGTTTTTACAATTGGAAGGTAATGTTTCTCATGTTAGAGTACATTCCACCGCATCACATAAATCTTCCACCGATTATAGTAGACTTTAAGAAAATTAAGGGTAGAGCTAGTCTCCTCTACATCCAAGATTTTGAATTGACAAACGACCGACTATTCCTTTTCTTCTAGAGAAGGGCACTATTATACATCGTGAGCCATGTACTTTTTTCCCGTCTAAACAATTTGAAGTACTTTTTAGCACACATCACTGTACCCCAAATCTTATGATGAAATAAGCTTAATGTTTCCTTACCATAACTTTCTCCAATTTCAATGTTCCTTTTGCCCAAAATTTATTGGATCTGACTTTCTTAGTTGCGATAAAAAATGTTAATAATATAGGTACCAATTACTTTGGTTTTTTTTTATGTACCCTTTAAAAAACAAAACAAAATCCTGTGCAAACTTTAACCGCTTAATAATCGTCAGCTTTTAGGTTATGTTTAGTTGAACGTAAAATTTTAATGAAATGAAATAGAATGAAATATAATGGAATGGAACGTAAATAGATGTAATATTAGAAAATTATTCTTTGAGAAGGATGAAAGAATTCATAATGTAATATAGTGAAATATTGTTTGGATGAAAGGTTTACAATGTAATATAGTGTAAAATTGTTTATTATTTTATATTACATCCTAATTCTCCCAAATCAGAGGTTTTTTTTTATTTTTACTGTTTAGAATAGAATGAGATATAATATGAAACTCTCCTCTTTTATCTCATTCCATTCTATTTCCTAATTAAACCTCCTCCCAAACGGTAGAATAATATTACATTTCGTTCCATTCTATTTCGTTAGAAAACTTCCAACCAAACATATAGCCTTAGGTCAAACATTAAATAAACCCATACTATTTTATTAAGAAACTGGCTTTATAATGAAAATACAGAAATAACGTTTTGTAGTGCAACATAACGTACAAATACGGGGAGCCTACATGCTTTCGTGACCATTTATGAACAGTGTAGATCAAAAAGATACAAGAGTTGAAGATAAAGTTAATTAAGTCTAAGGTCTGAACAAAGCATTTAGCGAGTAGTGGATATATATATAGCAGTACATTTTTTTTCTGTTTGCATCATACTGTAGAATCATATAGATGAGAGAAAATTTATATGAACAACAAAAACCACGAATCTGCTCAGTAAGAAAGTTAAAAAGAACATTCTGAGTTGACAAATCCAAGTACGTACAAAAGGAATTTAAGCAACTTATGTTGGCTTCCCCAGTTCTAATCAATTTACATCTTAATTTGTTTCTCCTTTGAGTCAAATATGAAACGGACTCTAAAAGTCGTTACATAACGAGTTTTCTGTCGACAATCCGACAATCAGACAAAGAAACAATTCTAATGATAATGTCGCACTTGTCTTTTGTTTTCAGTGCCAATCCTAAACCAGAAACTCCAAAAATCACATTACATCAAAGATAATGGAAGCATCGTGCATGCTAAGAGGCTGGTCTAGCCATTTGGACGTGTCCATATCAGCTTTTCCGGCTAATCAATAGTCGATAGAGTTTATGAAGAAATTTTCTAAGGGTAGCATTAAAGAGCCTATTCGAGAAGTCTCCAATACAATTACGTAGTTTTTGGTTTTGATTGTGATAACCACCTTTAAGCATAATGGCTTTAGACGCAACAAAACAAACAGATATGTTAACGTCATTATTTACTTGTGCTCTGTACAGAAGACTAATGTAAGGATAAGATCGAACTGATCAAAAAAAGATGTTTTTTCTTTCTAAAAATAATTTTCTAATGCCTTATTATGACCTTTGGTATGAAGAAGATTCTCTTTACGGAGAGCAGTTGTCTTCTTCATTTCTCTGACCAATCGAGTGTAGTAGTATTATCAAACGTTTTTATAGTTCAATGGTAGAAAGAGCTTGAAACATCTTTCTCCACCAAGACTTTCCCTAACGAATTTTCTATATAATATGCGATTTTAATTAGTAGGACGACAATTTATATTTGACATTAAAAACGATAACTGTGTACATTTTTCGCCACACACAGTTGATGGAATTTGAACCTTCGTTCCATAGAAATAGCTAGCAAGATGGAATTAAGAAATTTAAATATACGTTACTCTGTTAACAATGTAGGCATTAAATATTTCTTTGAAGTTGCCAACGACTTTTTGGTACAGTCTAACATAAGCCGCCTGCTTTTTAGTTTCAGTTTCTAGGCATCGCAAATAAACTATCTGAAGGCTTCCCATCTTCGGGTGATTTTAGAAGCATGTTCCCCTAATTTAGTTTAATGGACTTATTTTATAAATATATCATGTTTTATGCAGGAAAAATATTCTTATTTTCTTATTATTAGGTTGAATTTATAAGGATTGACATTATTTGTTTTGCTATTTTCATCAATGTTTTGATTTAAATTTCTTATTAACAATAATCTGTTTTCTTTATTTATTCTTCAATTAACATCTTTGTAATAAGTCGTGTATGTCAAGAGATTGGGGGAATCAAATACTATGCAAAGTACAATAAATACAAAACTTTTTTATATGATTTTCTAAAGTCAATATTGCTTAAAATTTTATAACATGACTAGTACACAAAACATAATTAAGCATAAATCATAATTCTTATCTTATTGTGAAACTTGATAATTTTCTTATCGCTTCTCTCGAACTGTTTTTGAAGATAATTCATCTCAACCACTATAGCAACATAAGTATCTGGTCTCTAATGCTATCCACAAAATGTATTAATATTGCTGTAGAGATAGTTAGGTAAGAATTGCTAACTCCCTTGGAGCTAAGCCTATTTGAAATTATAATTTATTTCAATTAAATAACTAAAATAATTAAACCTATCAATTTAAATTAAAATTTTAATTACAATTAATTCTAATTAAATATTAATTATACTCAAATAAGATCCAATATCTCATATTCGTTTTATTTATTAAATATCTAGTATTTAATTATAAAATTTCTTAAATTTTACAATAAAGTCTAACTTTATCAAAACACATTTTCTCTCTTCAACCTATTCTTTGTGTTTAACCCATTAAATTCCTAAATATGTTGGTAATAGATACAAATTATAATCCTAATCATGTTTAGGATTAGATAAACTATACTCTTTTAATTTATCTTTAATTCTCTGATTAAATAATTTATATCTATAAATCAAGATTATCATCTAAACCCAAATATTTAGGAATGTTATCATCATAAAATGTTTCATTTAGACATAGAGTATAAAATTAATGTCTACAGCATTAATTATTGATTCAATTAATGATATTTAAAAATTATTTTCAAAGTGTCATTTCACCTTGGCCAAAGATTTCTCGAATATATACTAATTAAGAATAATGGAATAGTCCTCCTAATCACTTTAAGATGATGAATTATATATTGATAAGTCAACTGTCTCTATATAATTCATACTATATCCAATGATTACCATTAAAGCTATCCGTGACTAAAATAAGTTATAAGTAGTATTTAAACATAACAACTCATATATTAGATACTTTAGAAATCTTAGGTCAAATGATAACTTATATTATCATCATAATGAGGATTTTCATAAAAATATAACTAATATTTCAAATAGAATTTTCATATAAAGTCATTTCAATGAAATTATTATCTAACAAGCACTCACTTATTTGTTTAAGTATCTTTATAATTTAGTTTGTGAGTTCAAATACTTTCTTCATAAAGAATAAATATAATATGTCGTAGTTTTCTTACGCTATATTAATGTTTAGTTTTAATAAAATAATGACAAGGAATATTATGGATAATACTTAAATATAATATAAATTTTATAATTATGATATCATCATAGTTTTATTTGCAATGTGTATTCATGAACTTTATCATATAAATCTGAATATGTATAAGATAAATAATGACTAATAATTATGTCATCAAATTACAACCAACCGATTGATTATAAGACACAAACCAATAATGTATATACCCTTAAAAATTAGCGGCATGTTCTACATAAGTTTTCTCTGAAGATAACTATAGTAATATATAGTAATTAAATACAACATTCATTGGAGTAACAGAGACTTGATTGGAACTAATATGAGAAAACAATACCTGAAACTCATAAGTTATAAAGCGAAAGTTAGGAATCTAAAAAATATTTCAAAATTACAATTGCCAATAACATTTTTTTGCAATTTTTTGTTACCAACAAATATTTTCCACTATTTACTTTTTATAGCTTGAAACCGATGATTCGAGCATTATCATGTATTTAAATTGCCATATACAAATGTAATATTCAAGCTTGGACTTAGTCATAAGAATTATTTCGTAATCTATACAAAAGCATCCTTCATATTTATTTAAATACATGTGACTTAATCATTATAAAGATTTATCATACACTATAAGAAAATATGGAGTTTAAAGACACAAAAATGTAGAGTTTTTAGATGCTTTTTTGCGTCTTAAAAATAATTTTATATGTTTTATAAAGCGTTGAAAAATAAGTGTCATAAAAACTAATTTCGACGATTTTCTTAGACACATAGATGCGTCGAAAAAATATACATTTTTTATACATCTAAGTGTCGAAAATCTACTTCCTGCGTTTGTAATTTTTCAGGAGCAATGTTATTTTAGACGCTTTGTGTAAGCTTTTAGATGCTTTTCTCTGTCGATATTTTTCACTTTTAGACAGTTTTTTACGTCAAAAAACTCCACCATTTTTGGGTAAAAAATAATATTACAATTTGCTTTATGCATCTTTTTTAAGATCACTCATATGCATATTATTATAATAAATTAACACTTTTGTTAATAAATGTTATATTACACAGATTTGTATGTATATAATAGGATAAATTAATTAGCTGAAAAAACCTACCATTAAAATATAAATGTATGGAGTACACATATTTATATGCAGTTGCTCTCCCAAATAACGAAAGTAGCTAAATTGACTTTTGGCTACGTATTTGTCCATAATTAAATAACGAAAGTAGCTAGAAGCATAAAGGATAGACTCTTCCTCCACAATCACTAGATTGCACCTAGAGCATAACCACATGCCAGTCGACTATTACTCTGCATCATAAAAAAAATATCATTCACTTATTAGCACTGAAAATATAAGTATAAGTACATGAAACTGAGAGCCATTTGTAATAAAATCCTATTTATTGTCATGTGTCTGAAACATAACTATATGAAAGTGTTTAATTATGTTTGCGGCAGAATATCCTAGAGAATTTACAAACTAACCAAGTTCAAACTATCTCACTAATGGAAGAGAAAGTTCTTCAAAAACTTTATGAAAAAGAAGCAGAGATGGACAACATTAACAAGAAGAATGCAGAACTTGAAGAGTGAATGGAACAACTCTCTGTGGAAGTGTGTGCTTGGCAAGAACATCAATGTACAATGAAAACATGATACATGCCTTTAAATTTAGTGACAACTTTACAAGCAAAAGAAGCATAATCATGCTACAACCTCATCTGAGAGCCATTTGTAATAAAATCCCAGCTCCCATAGAAGTGGAAACCAATTCTCCCACGTAATCAAATTTACCGATACACGACAACCACCATAATAACAAATTCACCAATTCACGACAACCATCATAACAACCACCACTATGATAAACAACTACTAAAATGATGAACACTACAACCACCACCACCATGTGCAACATCATCAACAAGTAGTAGAAAATGAAAGGGAAAGTTTTGGAAACTACAAAACCAACACAAGCCAATCCCAATTAAAAGAAATTCTCATAGTGACCTATTTTTCTCGAGTGCCTCAGTTTTTTTCTCAAGTGCTTCATTCCTACACTAGGGTTGGGAAACAATCTCATCATTTGGTTTTACAACAACATCTAATTGTGCTTTAACATATCCCACTTCACCTGAGCTACTGCCAAAGTTATCATAATAACCCTTTAAGACCAAAAACCTTGCTTCTAGTAACCCTAAAACCATAACCAACTACACACGAACTTGAATTACTAGTAGAGTACATATACTCATTAAAGACTTGACTCTCAATCTTCACACGATCCTCTAGTGATTGGGGAGCAAGTTCTGTAACCTTAGTGTTAGCAACCCTATACATATCACAAACATAAATAAACTTTATATTTAAGTACAATGAAACTCTCAAACATAATAATAATACAGAAAGATAGCCGAACTTACTAAAACAGGATGTCCTATTAGACTATTCAGGGCTGTAGATTTACCAACACCCTATATAACACAACAAAGAGAGGTAAAATTTTAGGATGTCTCATCACATAACAAAAACTTAACCATAAAACAGACATATGCATAAAACGGATTTAGAGACTGACAAAGATAGAATTACGACAGAAGAGGTCACTTGCCAATTGGTTACATTAGTGCTAATTCAATTCCCAAGCAACACCACATTAATCTCGATCTAAACAAGTATTTATGAACAACATAAGAAGTTTAAGATATCAGTATTGCATACTTAGTTAGCTGCACCATAACAAAGATAACTAAGAGATCCTACGCTGAGTACTCGATTCGCAACTCAGATAACATTCTTAAGCCAATAAAATAATAAGGATTACTACTAACACAAATAAACAACACATCTAGTGTATATCTCCAATGCTAAACTCACTCGTCGTGCTGTTGACATATCCAATGCTCAACATCCTCATCTAACACATTTCTATCTCAAATTCACACAATAAAAAACACGCACATCCACAAGAATTATCAAGATTAATAATCACTAAATCAACAGATCAAACGATCTAATCTCTCATCCAATATTATAATAGAGCGAGGGAGAGAGAACATAACTTATAACATTGCCGAGAGTGACAATGTTGAGGAAAGTGGAAGAGCATCGGGAGGAGGAAGACGACGACGAAGATGACATCTCATCAACATCCTCATCGGCTAGCACCGTAGAGGCTTGCCTTATAGAATCGGCAAGCTGTGCCAATTCTTTGATTGTGTCCATCTGTTTCAACTAAAATTATTTTTTTTTGAAAAAAATTTAAAATCTAACGACAAAAGATGTGAAGAACCAAGGCGATTAAATTAGATGTAGATTGGCAAAGAAAGAGAGAGGAAATGAAACCGTAGAACAGATTAGATCTGAAATCCAATTGAAATGGCAAGGAAAAAGAGAAGAATATTTGTTAGATATTTTTATTATTTTGTTCTTTCTTTATATATATATATATATAGACTAAGAAATGAAAGAGAAAGTGTTGGGAAAGGAAAAGAAGATGAAACAATGAGAGAGGTCAGAGGTGGAGTTTTCTTAAAGCTTTTTCGAATACTCTACTGTTCTTTTTCGAATACTCTAAAATTTGAGTAGAAATTTTAGAAGTTTTAGATTCTTTTTTAGTATATTTTTAGACAAATTTTATTGTCTTAAATAAATGTCTAAAAACTCCACCAATTCTTAGATTATTTAAGACAATTATTAGATGCGTCTAGGCATAAACGTCTAAAACCTCCTTATTTTGGTATAGTGATAATTTAATAGCATTGTGTTAAATGTATTTTATCTTCCTTCATTGCTTAAGTCTTCTTTTCAACTTCTATGCAAAAGACTGCCCCTAAATTTATGTAAAAACCATCATATTGCTGAAAGATGACCAATCCGTGTCTGAATAAGAATTTTATTTTTCCTAAATAACCTTTATATAGAAGGTAAGGTCATATACGTATGCTATACAAGATTACCACTTTACTTCAAGTTAACTTGTTTTCCATGTTAAGATGGAGAGAAATCGGACTCTTACAACAAGTAGTTTTAGTTAGTTATATTTTAAGCTCTAATATTTAATCATTTTTAGTAATTCATGTTCCCTCTCTTTCTCTATCTCACATTTATTGATCACACTTCGTAGGCTGTCCAATTGCCACCACATCAAACACAAATTTGAACTATACCGTAATCGCTTTATCACACGTATGCATGCTAGTGAAAATCCGAAAGAATGTAATTTCGCAAAGTTTCTGATTTGTCAGCAGTTGATTCTAGCACAATCAAAACTAGAAAAAATTAAACACACAAATGCAAATCAATACCAGAAATTTGTTAACATAGTTCGACACACTTTGTCTATATCTGCGAAGCCCTCATCCAACTTAATACTTTCGTTAACAACAATAGTTTTATACAAGGCTTTATCGAGCTGACTTACTTAACCTTTGATATTATCCCTTGTCCTCATAACCTATGAAAGTACTTTACATCCAATAAGATAATTGACTCGTGCTAACCTTAATAGAGAATTTTCTTAACAACTTTTAATGATAAAGATAATAAACTAACAACTCAAGTGATTAAAAATAATAAAGAACATAAAAGAATACACTTGAGATAAGAAAAACAATGTCCCTAGTTAATTCAGCTCCTTCAATGACAGAATGGAAAGTTGTTTTCCAATAGTACTGTCGTATTCAGCTACTGAAATTTTCGGACACCACTTCCACCATTGATATCCACACAATAAACATCCAATTAGTTCACTAAAAGCCATACAAAGGATGAAGAACAGAAGCACAGAAAGAGTATATAAACCAGAAACTAAATCAGCTGCATAACTCCCAAAGAACAACCTTAATTGTCGATAAATAGTAAAAGAATATCCAGCCGTAGAAAGTCATGAATCACCTAGCCAAAAATACGCAAAAGCCCAGAAAGAAAATAACAGTTGCTACACACCCACAATTATCGACAACACAACCAAAGAAAATTGCAGCACCAACAAAACAACCTACATTCGTGATCCATTAGAAAATATAGCTAAAAAATAACACAGCCTAGGTTACGTGATCCAACAAAAAACTTTGTAACAGATAAAGTTTTATCTTCACACAAACAACTACTAAACATTATTGAAAATCACCCTTGAAATCCCAACTACCAAGTCATCCAATTTCTATCATTTTTCCTTTCCAAGAATAACAACATTGAGCCCACTATACACGTGAAACCCAACCATATTACATCTGTTATAGTCCATTCAAAATTCCTAGAAATTTTGAATTCTTGGATAAGCATTATATCAAAAATATACTGTCTATTTAAATCCCATCCAATTAGGATTAAACTTTATCAAACTTATCTTGGAAGAGTCTCACATAAACACAACTAGGTCCAATTATCAAATAATGTCCAAAACTAAATAGTAAGATAAAATCACCTATATCTTAACAATCTCTCCATTTTTGGCATTATTTGTCACATATTTGAAACTCCCCCTAAAGAAGATAATTGGACATATAGCATGGAATTCACAAACTACAAGAGAACTCTTACTTAATCAGTCAATAAGATTCAAACTTAATCAATCCAAAGGTACAAATGTCTAAGTTAAAAAAAAGTCAAACAAATCAAAAGAGGATGTTCTGACATAGTGTTCTTCCCCTTGGGACAAAAGATGTAAAAAAGTACAATTAGGAAGCATCTAAAAACTGAAGAACCCTTTGCTAGATGCATAAGCCAATGCGTCAGAAAGTCCAAATGGAGTGTAAGGCAGATCAACCACCCGAGCTTGCTTATTCACATTCAACACCTTTGGTGAGATATTCATTAATGTCACCGGTTCAAGAGTACTCAAATCCAACCGAGGAACACCATTGGCATAAACAAATTGAGTGATTAAACATGGAAAGTATAATAGGGAATAAGGCTTACCAATAATTGCTAACATTACTTCAATGATAAGTCTTCTCAAATTAAAGTTTTCCCTAGTTCCACTGGCGTAAATAAGCTTAACATGTGTCGGATAAACCGATACCACATGTGTACTTGGCAACCAATTTACCAATACCAACTTATGAATAACAAAGTATTTCTGTGTCAACATAGAAGCACGAAACATAGGAGTAGATGGTTAAGCATTTAATCTTTCTCCGGTTAACACTGTAGCAATCATATCATTTGGCACATTCCAGTCAGCACTATACGCAAGATTCCCAAGTAAATTGTCAAGCCCTAAAAATAAAGTCATTCTATCATGATCAAATTAAATCAGTTTACCTCTCACATATATCAGTTGATAGCATACAACAAATTTGGTCAATAGATCTTTTCCAAATTATAGCAAAATTCTCTTGCTAAATTAGAGTCAAAGTGTTGTGGTAATAAGGCGGCTTGTAATAGGTTTCTTTTAGATAACAGATCATCCAAACGAAACTACTGAAATTCATCCAAGTTAATGGAATGATTAAGAACTAACCCGATGTTTGCCATAGTGTCCCATTTTTGTGTTGAAGTAAAAGTGTAGAACTTATAAGACACAACATCATTTACCGACATTGTGACTGGAGGGCCTCGACGTGGTGGTTAGACTAATTTTTAAGCCATTTTCTTTGTCAAATTTTAAGGAGTAGTAATAGGAACATTCGGTGGTGGCATAATGGTAGAGCTAAGAATAGTAGTTTCAACAAAAGCTTCTTATGAATCAGAATCAGAGCTCTCTACCATAAAAAATAGCACACGCACGATATCATCTTGTTTTGACTACTATTCCCAAACAAAGGAGGGGTCAGGAATGTCAGTAAGCACCTTCAATGAATATCCAACAATAGTCATTGTTCTTCCACATGGTCGATGATGTTGAAGCCGACTAGAGTGTAGGGTAGGGACAGTGGTGGAGGGAAGGGTTGCCGACCGTGATTGTTCCATACCAAAGGATGAAGAAATACCTTTAGACTTACCCATCTTAGCTTCAAAAACTGAATAACCTAATGAGAAGGAAGTGGGTGTTGTCGATGAAGAGAGAAACCTAAAGAGATGAAAGAAAGGTGAGATTTCGTGAAGGGGGGAAGACAAATTGACTAACTATGAAGCCAAAAAACAAACCAAATTGCAAAAAGGAAGAAAGGAGAGAAGGTAATTTCGCTGGGCAGCAACACAAAAAAAAGAAGACAAATTAGGGATTTTTAATCCCTTTTTTGAATTCCCCTCTTTTTTTAATAAAAAAATACATAAAAATTAAAAAATTAAATTTAAAGCACATAGTAGTCCCAAAGCCCCTCAAAGAAATCCAAACCTAACTGAGTCAAGAGGTTTTGTAAAGATAACGGCCAATTATTTTTCTGTAGTCACGTACTAAAGAGTAGCTATTTGTTCTCCACTAGCTCTCGGATAAAGTGATACTTAAAGTCAATGTGTTTCGTTCTTGAATGTTGAACTGAATTCTTTGAGATGTATATAGCACTCTTGTTATCGCATAGGATTGTCAATACATCCTAATCGATTCCATAACCTTCTAACATCTGTTTCATCCAAAGAAGTTGCAAACAACAACTACCTGTAGCAATATATTCTGTTTCTGTGATTGACAGTGAAATAAAATTTTGCTTTTTACTGTACCATTAAATCATATTGTTACTTAAGAAGAAACAACCCTCTGAAGTGCTTTTCCGATTGTCTAAATTTTCAGCCCAATCCGCATCACTGCACCCAGCTAGATAAGACGTAGAATCATATGTATACCAAATCTCAAATTCAGAAGTACCATTAACATATCTAGTAATTCTCTTAACCACTGTTAAGTGTGTTTCTTTCGGGTTGGCTTGATAGCGAGCACATACTCCAGTGCTATAACAGATATCCAATTTACTTGCAGTTAAATACAGTAGACTACCAATACTACTTCTATATAAGCTGACATCAACGCTTTTGCCATTTTCATCTTTGTTTAACTTTGTAGATACGCTCATAGGTGTTTTAGCATGTCAAGCGTTCTCAAGTCTAAACTTCTTCACTACATTCTTTGCATATTTAGTTTGCGATACAAAGATACCATCCTTCACTTGTTTAATTTGCAAACCCAAAAAGAAGTTCAATTCACCTACCATGCTAATCTCAAATTCATGTGTCATTAAATCCATAAATGCTTCCACCATTTTAGGATGAGTGGAACCAAACACGATATCATCAACATAAATTTGTGCAATCGTCAAATTAGATCTGAATTTTTTAAGAAATAAGGTCTTGTCAACATTACCTATTTCATAGCTTTGCTTGAGTAGGTATTGAGAAACTTTTCGTATTAAGCCCTTGGAGCTTGTTTGAGACTGTAAAGAGCCTTCTTTAGCTTGAAAAATGTGATCAGCATGGACTGAATCAATGAACCCTTTCGGCTGCTTAACATATACCTCTTCTTGTATGAACCCATTCAGGAACACACTTTTCACATCCAGTTGATAGAGCTGGAAACCTTTTACACATGCTATACCCAAAAGTAACCTAATTGACTCAGGTCTTGCCACCAGCAGAAAAATTTCATCAAAATCAATTCCTTCGATCTAAGAGTAACCTTGAGCCACTAACCTTACTTTATTTCTAGTCACATTGCCCTTTTCATTAGTGTTATTATGAAACACTTATTTTGTTCTGATCACATTCACATCAGATGGTCTTGGCACTAATTCCCAGACGTAATTTCAAGCAAATTGAGTTAATTCGTCTTACATAATTGCTGTCCAGAACTCATCTTGTAAGACTTCTTTAACGTTTTTAGGCTAGAATGAAGATGTGTAATATAAATGTCCCGCGAGTTCACGATAATCAACTCTTTTTCTTTCCCTTGTTTTTCTTCTCTCACTGATTTCTTTAATTATGTTTTCAGTTGGATGACTTCTTTTGATCTGTGAAGGAGGATCCCTGTTCAAATCATCTTCTCTCAAATTTTGATTATTCAACGAAATTATTTCTGCATCAAGTGTCTTGGTGGTTTCATCATCTAAAACAACTGACAGCTCTTCTGGTTCCACAGTTTCTTCACCAGCAGCAACTAATTGTTTTAGGTCTTGTCTCGTTGCTTGTTTGAGTTGGTCCACAAGGCTAGTTTTATGAATTTTCTTCTGCCACTTTATCATTTATTTAAGACACATCTATCACAACATTTATGGACTCTAGCACTTTCTTAGTTCTTTGATTGAACAAGCTTTACTGTGGGTTTAATAGCCAATGAAGATCCCTTCATCACTCTTGCTTTCAAATTTTTCGAGCTGTTACCAATCTCTAAGAATATAGCATTTACTACCAAAAACTTGAAAGTAACTTATATCTGGTTTCTTTCCCTTCCATAGTTCATAAGATGTCTTATTCAAGATATTTATAAGATTAACTCTGTTGCGTATGTAGCATGCCATGTTCACTGTCTCCACCCAAAATCACATTGATATATTTCTTCCATTTAACAAAGATTTGGCCATTTCTTGAAGAGTTCGATTCTTCCTCTCTCTAACTTCATTTTGTTGTGAAGTTTTAGGTGTTGAAAATTCTTGTATGATATCATATTTGTCACAGAAATTGTTGAAGTTTTCATTCTCAAATTTCCTTCCATGATCAGATTAGATCCTCATCACTGTCATATTTTTCAAATTCATAACTTGCTCACATAGGCTTTTAAAAGCCTTAAAAGCATCTAATTTCTCTTTCAAAAATGATACCCAAGTGTATCTAGAATAATCATCATCACAAGTTAAAAATTATCTCATTCTACCAATGCTAGCATGTTACGTTGGACCAACCAAGTCTATGTGAATTAATTCCAAAATACATAAGGAAGTAATGTGGCTAACCTTTTTATAAAGCACTCTCATTTGTTTACCCATTTTACATGCATTACATACCTTCCTATCTTCTTTGTTCATTGTAGGCAAACCTCTCACAAATTCTAATTTCTTTAACTTGCTAATAAGCTCATAATTAACGTGCCCAGGTTTTTGATGCCATAGATCTATATTGTCATTATATGAGGCTGATTTACAAGTGGTAGTGAATTCTAATATATAACAATTGTTTGCTGATCGTCTCCCAGTCACAAGACATTCTCATTGTTCGGTTAACACCATGCACTCATCACTTGTAAATTTAACCAATAAAACATTAACAAAAAGTTGGCTTATACTTACCAAATTGGCTTTTAATCCATCAACGTGAAGCACATTCTCGAGGTGTGGCAATCCATCCATGCAAGTGTTCCTCTACTTATGATCAAAGCCTTCTTTCCATTGTCGAAAGTCACATGCCCATCCATATAACTTAGATAATCGGTTAAGTAGCTCTTTCACGTGTCATATGATGTGAACATCCACTATCAACCAACCATTATGAAAAGTAGCCTTTATAGATTTAAGAACTACGAGAGTTTGCAATTGACCCTTTTCAACCCAAATGTGCCTCAGTATCATAGGCTGTTGATGGAAATTTGGTGAGGAGTGTGTAGATTTTCGATTTTGGGTCCTTTGAAATAACATTTGTAACAACTTATAGTATCTTGGCCTTATGTACCCAATAACTCCAAAAAAATGACATGTAGGAATGAACCTCTGATTCTTCCTTGCAATTTCCCTTTGGACAGGTCTGATTGTAACATTATTGTCATTATTCGTTTGAGAACATTCACCTTTATATCCAATACCTTAGAGATCTCCCTTAATCTTACCGATTTTTAGCAACTTTTCTTACTTTTCAGTACCTCCATTTAGATTTTCTTCATAGTAGAGTTTTCCTTCTTTAACTTTTCATTCTTCTCACATATTTTCACCCACTTTGCATGAATTAATTCATAAGTTTTGTAAATATCCTCATCTTTGTTTTCTGAATCACTGTCATCATTGTCATGATCTGAAATTAAACTTTGGATTGATTCATCTACATTTTTCCTGAAATTTTGGATTGATTTACCCACAGCTTCATTATCAGTTTCTTCTTTCTTGGTTACTATTAAGTAAGCAACTGGACTGTTGTTGTAGGAAGCAACTAACACAGCATTATTCATAAATTCCTCTTTATTACTATACTTACTTTCGAATTCATTCTTACACTAAATGTTGGTATAGGACTTTCCTTTTTTCTTCTTCAAGGTGTTACCACATTCCACTTACACATGTTTGAAGCCTTGGTATTCATGACATTGATGTTTCTTCACTTTTATTTCACCCTTTTGAATTTTAGCTTGTTGTTTGAAGTTGTTATTCAATGAACTTCCACTATTTTGTCTAAACTCGGGTTTGTCCTTTTTTACTTTCTTCAACCATTTACTAGAATTTCTTGTTAATAATACCAAGTCCTTATTCTTGTCAGATTCATCTCCTAAATTATTCACAAATTTACCGATTTTAGCGTACAATGCCAATCCTTTACTCCTCTCTTGTTTACCCCTTAACAAATTCGTCTCAAAATTGGTAAGAATTCCAATTACCTTATCCAACGACAATTCATTGATATCATGAGCTTCCTTGATTGCTACAATTTTTGGTATGAATCTCAGAGGTAACGATCTTAATATCTTTTTAATCAGTTCTAGATTAGAATATTTCTTCTCGAGTTGATGTGTTTGGTTTGCTATTTCACGTAGTCCCTCATGGAAGTCTCCAATGGTTTCACTCTCATCCATCTTCAGCTCTTCAAATCTCATAGCTAACATCTGAAGTTTTAAGGATATCACAGATTTTGATCCCTCATGTATAATTTGTAAAGTTTCCTAAGTTTCTTTTACCGATTTACAAGCTGATATCATTAAAAATGACCTCCATCAATGGCATTAAAGATGACATGCATGGCTTGAGAATTTTCAAGTGCTCTCTCTTCTTCAGCTCTTATCTACTCAAATGGATCATCCAGTACTACTTCTCCCTTATCATCAGTTATCACTAGATGTGTCTAGCCATGTAACACTGAGTTCTATGCTTTAGTTCCCTTTGCCTGAATAAAGACTCTCATTGTGATTTCCACGCAGGATAATTGGAACTATCCAACAGCGTTGGCATAGTAATTGATGCTCCTTCTCTTGTACCCATATTTGCAAAACGCGGATCTGCACTAACTTACTGTACCAAGTTCTAATTCGATGACCTGCTCTAATACCAGCTGAAAATCTGAAAGAATGTAATTTCGCAAAGTTTTTAATTCATTCACGGTTGATTATAGTACAATCAAAAATAGAAAAATTAAACTTACAAATGAAAATCAACACCAGAAACTTATTAATGCAGTCGACATACTTTGCCTACATTTGCAAGGCCCTTACCCAGTTTGATACTTTTCACTAACGACAATAGTTTTATACATGGCTTTATCGAGTCAATTTACTCAACCCTTGAAATTATCCCTCGTCCTCACAACCTGTGAAAGTAATTCACACCCAATAACATTAACGATTTGTGCTAAACTCAATAGAGGATTTTCTCAACAACTTTTAACGATAAATATAATAAACTAACAACTTAATTGATTAAAAGTAATAAAGAACATTGACGAATACACTTGAGATAAGAAAAACAACTTCGCTAATTAATTCATCTCTTTCAAAGACAAATTGGAAAGTTGTTCGCTAATAGTACTGTTGTATTCAACTGCTAAAATTTTCGAACACCACTTCCACCATGGATAGCCACACAATCAACATCCAATTAGTTCACCAAAAGCCATACAAAGGATGAAGAACAATAGTGCAGAAAGACTACATAAACTAGAAAATAAATCAGCTGCAAAACTCCCAAAGAATATCCTCAATTGTCGTTGAATAGTAAAAGAATATCTAGTTGCAGAAAGTGACGAATCACCCAGCCAAAAACACGCAAAAGCTCAGAAAGAAAATAATAGTTGCTACACACAATTATCAACAACATAACCAAAGAAAATTGCAGCACCAACAAAATAACCTACGTTTGTGATCCATCAAAAAATATAGCTAAAAAACAATACAGCTTAGGTTACGTGATCCAACAAAAAACTTTTGCAGTAGATAAAGTTTTATCTTCACACAAACAGCTACTAAACATTATTGAAAATCACCCTTGAAATCTCAGCTGCCAAGTCATCCAATATCTGTCATTTTTCCTTTTCAAAAGCGGCAACATTCAGCCCACTATACACGTGAAACCCAGCTATATTACATCTGCCTAGTCCATTCAAAATTCCTAGAAAATCTGAATCCTTGGATAGCCATTATCAAAAAAATATACTGTCTACTTAAATCCCATCCAATTAGGATTAAAACTTATCAAACTTGTCTTGGAAGAGTCCCACATAAGCACAACTAGGTCTAATTATCAAATAATGTCTAAAATTTAATAATAAGATATAATAACCTATATCTTAACAACTAGGAATCAAAGTGCAAATTGCAACTCCTCCGTCATTAATGTATAAATATACTTTCAACATCAATGAGCGTTATCATCTGACCAGTAATTATCAAAGTAGCGTTGCCTTAAAGTTTCTTTTCATTGGCTGTAATTGTGCTAACTCGAAGCCTTTTGGAATAAAAGACTACAAGGATTTAATTTATTGGCAGCTTGACTTTGCTTCTCAACAGTTTATATTGAATTGGTCTAGTGGAATTTGGAGCTGGTTATAAATTTATGATCAATTTCTCGTTAAAGCTTCTTAAATTCTGGTTATAGAATGTAAAGAAATTAAAGAATTGTATTTGTCATGTGAACTTTGTAAAAGGTATCAATTTTGATGTCCCACAGCCTTCAACAGAATGCAAACAATATATGTAGATAGCCACGTGCAAAAGTATTTACATAGCATTTGGAGTTTGTTTTTTCATTAACCTGAGACTAAGATGTGTCAAAGAACCTATGGATTCATACCCATAAACTTTTACTAAATTTCGTTGAATTTAATTTCAATAACCTTTGGGATGGCAATTTAACCCCTCTCATCTATTTTTAAATTAACATTCAAAATTAGAATTGATTAAATTTTAAATTAAATTTAAATTAAGAAAATTGATCAAATTTAATTCATATTAATTTAACTAAAATCAATAATAAATAAAATAAAATAAAATAATTTTTATTTAAAAATCAATGGAATTGCCGAACCAAGTATATGTGATCAAAATTCAATCTGACAAAAATTCGAGTCATTTATAAATAACATAAGCCGAGTGGGTAAATTACCAACCAAAGATTTTAGAGTTCAAATGGCCTAAAGATGATACCATTAACAAACATGCATAACTATCAAAGTTAAATATTTCTCTTATCTATATGAAAAATCGGTAGAAACAATTATAACATCAACATATAGTTTACGAATTGTTGACGTATATATTACATGTAATATAATGTGGAAACGATAAAACATGGTCCATTAATCATTTGATAAAACACAGCAAAACTTCCATTGCCTTATCTGCATATATTATGTGAGTATACACTTCTGTATTTATAATTAAGTAAAATAATTAATTCTACAGTACATTACATATCCAAAGAATCAAACCAAGAAAAATTTAAGGATAAGCTAAAGATCTATATATTTAACTTCGGTCATCATTAAAACTATTTCAATTTTGCATATGATGAGGGCTTGCTTTATCGCGAGTAAACTATTAGCCGGAGCCGGATGGCGCCTACCATTCTTCTTCGCCCCTAATAGGCCTAGACACTCAGTTCAGCGTTTCTTACTCTTTCAAAGCCAAAAATGTCAAATGTTTTGCTTTTTTAGAGAGGAAATGTACAGAATATTGGAACTTGAAGCATATTTTCAACTCTCTTTCTCTCTTTCAGAAATGAGGCACTACTTTAACTCAATTTACAATAACGGGATAAATTGTGAATTTAGTCTAGAATGCATTGGCATTTAAAAATTTCACTAAGATAACACGCTAATGTATCATACTTATACGCGTACACATTTTCAAATATGTAGTACTTCAATTATGTCACCTCTCCAAATAAACATATATGTCTAGACATAGAGCTAGCACTTGCACATTCTTGAGTTGCATGGTTATACACATTAATGTGTAGATGTGATTCAATCAATACCAAATTTTATACTTCATTTTTCTAAAAATCATGATATCAATATCGTTTTAAGTTAAAATTTCTAAAATTTCCATTAATCTAAAGTTTTATTTTAATTTATTCTCGTTTTTACAATATTATACTTTACTATTATTGTTTTATCATATTCTAATTGATCTCATTCCTTAAAAAGTATCACTTCTCAGAAAATATTTTAAGCTAGGAAGTTACTACTTTGTAAAGAACCAACCTTAAACCTTTATGTTCTGGTTTTTTAAGTTCCATTAACTAATTAAGAAACTTACATCACCTCTTACTGATGATAGTGTTTTCTTATCATTGCCTGTAATTATTTAAAAGTTTGACGAAATTTCGAGGCTTAAATACTTGTTGAGTTCTAAATAAAGTCATACTACTAAAGCTATTCAAACAAAATTTTAGTCTAAGATTTAAAACTACATTCAATCCACATAATATATATTAGTGATTAATGCAATGATAGAAAAAGGCTACAGTAATCATTTCAAAGGTATACTAAAATGTATATCTCTTTTATCCTAAGAATCTTATTTTTATTCGGGATCAAATCCTCAATATCTACTACTCTGTAATTATTCTATTTCACACGATCTCATCTATATATTTTTCTAGATCTCATATATTTATGTGGATAAGATCACATAAAACAAAGTAGGTATAGACTAGTGGGTAAAGATGATTTAGTTCTTTTTTATTCAGATTGATCTTCTACATACTTTTAATACTTAAAAAGCAACTACAAACTTCTAAAGTTTTACTGTTTCTACTTTCTAGGGAAAATGTGGCACTGCAATTTTTTGAAAATATCGTTATGTACAAAATTGTTTTTAAAATTAAATCATGATTTTTTCCTATACAAGTCCAATGGCGTTCATTTCCAGAACGAAATGGAAAGAGGATCAGGCAGGAGTTCAAACCCTCAATTTGAAGAGAATAGCGTGCTTAATTGGCTAATACAAACAAGTAGTAAATCGTTTTATTGAGTGTATCTTTTTATTTCATTATTGATCTCCCTCCACAAACTAACAGACGAGCGAACGAACGGAGAAAATGAGTCGTCAGCAAGTTTCATCACCAGTCAATTTTTGTTCGTGACAGGAAGTGAAATCTGTTACAAACGAAGTGATAGTATGTTGGTTTAAATCATCATGCATGAAAGAGACTAAAGACACACCAAGATTATAAACATATCACAAGGATCAATAGGTTCAAATCCCTCGACATAATCACTATCATCCATACAAATACAGGCCAAAATGTACGGTATAAGACACAAAATTTCACTTTCTATTGCAACATAGAATGATGCGCAGGCGTTAAAGAGGATAAGAGTGAATTGGGGCTTTCTCTTTGCGGTGCCACCTCAATGATGCCCATAATGAATGCACACGGTCGAGAGAGAGAGAGAGAGAGAGAGAGAGAGAGCATTATAGGTTATAGCTGATCTTTGGCGAGCAAATGAGTAAATGCTCTTTGCTATGCTGTCTGTTTCGGCTATTTAGAAGCTAACCCTTTTACCAAAAAAGGAGAAGCAAACACTTTTACCAAAAGTATGGTATGGTCAGCGTAAACTTCTCCATGGTCCCTCCTCTATATATATATACAAGCCGTAGCCTTCCCTTGGACGTTTGTGTCTGCATTTCAAAGAGAAAAGGAAAGAGATTTGATTCCCTTTACACAATACATATATCTAGCTACCTACAATAACCTCCGGTGATCATTCATCAACATCCAAAATAGAGCTGGATAATATGTCAAAACCACCTTGCTGTGACAAGATTGGTGTGAAGAAAGGTCCATGGACACCAGAAGAAGATATTATCTTGGTATCTTACATTCAAGAACATGGACCTGGGAATTGGAGATCAGTTCCTACTAATACAGGTTCGGACTCGAGTTCCTCAAGTTGGCTTTCCTTTTTTCATGATTAAGAGTTTTTGAAAACATTATCTTCTGCATATTAATTGTTACTACTTATTAGTTTTCTAATTTTCTTTCTGGGTTTTTGCTTTACTTTTGGTTGGTTTAGCCATTAAAGTGGTGTATTTATTGCACTGCACCGCTTAATAATTTGAACTGCCGCCTTGATTTTATCTTTTCATTTTCTTTCAGGTATTAGCACAGATGTAGGGTTACATTTGTTTCTCGACATGCTCCACTTTAATCCACAATTTTCTCAACTTTTCACTTTATGCACTTCAATCTCTTCAGGTTTGCTTAGATGCAGCAAAAGTTGCAGGCTTAGATGGACTAATTATCTCCGGCCAGGAATTAAGCGTGGAAACTTCACTGATCATGAAGAGAAGATGATTATCCATCTCCAAGCTCTTTTGGGCAACAGGTAAAATCATCTCTGTCTCTTCTCTGAGAGTTGATTTCCAAATTACGGTTGCTAATCATCAAGGTCTTCTAAACCCAATGGAGTAAATTACATACATATAAGAGAGTAAGATTCTGTGACCGTAAATAGTTGTCCATTTCTTTAACGTTCATTGTGACGGAAGCAAGGTTACACAGTAATGAGAGTAATTAAGGGTTTTCTTTCTTTTCTATGAAGATGGGCGGCCATAGCCTCATATCTTCCGCAAAGAACAGACAATGACATAAAAAATTACTGGAACACTCACTTGAAAAAGAAGATGAAAAAGCTTCAAGATGGCCAAAGTGAAGACGGGTTCTCTGCTTCACATGCAAAAGGACAGTGGGAGAGAAGGCTTCAAACAGATATTCGCTTGGCTAAACAAGCCCTTTGTGAGGCTCTGTCTCTTGACAAAACCAGCTCATTACCTGACTCAAAGTCATCTGTCACCGATGATTATGAGCCTCACAATATATTACAATTTCAATCACAGGCTTCTTCTTATGCGTCCAGCGCCGACAACATAGCAAAATTGCTTGAGAACTGGATTAAAAATCCACAAAAAGCGGGGCAAACTAATTCGGACGCCTCTCAAAGTTCTTTCAACAACACCCTGGGCGCCTATTCCAGCTCTAGCGATGGGATACATAGTGCAACTGCAAACACTCCCGAGGGCTTCGACTCTCTGTTCAGCTTCAACTCTTCCAATTCTGACGCCTCTCAATCCATGGATGAAAATGCTAATTTTACCCCAGACAATGGCCTCTTCCAAGACGAAATCAAGCCAAGCATGGAGGCGCATGTCCCATTCTCATTGTTGGAGAACTGGTTGCTTGATGAAAGTGCAGCCCAGACTCAAGACGATCTAATTCACATGTCGATAGAGGACAGTACTGGGTTGTTCTAGCTAGCTGAAAAGAGCGGATCGAGTCCCCGTTTACTAGGAATTCCTTGTCTTTGTTCTTTTTCTTTTTAATGAGTACTGTTCTTTAGCTTATAGGTCTTGCGCTAGTGAAAGTCGTCCCCAAGCAGGCCGTAACGATGACAGAATCCACCACACCAAAAAGTGTAAATTAAGACTAAATCTCTATTTATAAGCTGTATTTCTGACGAAAATCTGAACAGGATTGTCTATATTGGCTTCTTGTTAGAACTTGAATTGTTGTATTTTGTGCATCTCTTGGTGATAGTATCTGATCAGTCTTAGGGTCGACTTTTGTAAAAGCGAGAAAATTATAAATGATATCTATCCGATCTCTCTCTCGTCTCTCAACAATTTCCATTCAATGCTTTTCGTTTCTTTTCTCTTTTGATGGTGTAAATTATTCTCATGGGCAACAGCAACAAAGAAGCTCTCCTCGGGGGTTTCTGTCCTCTTTCCATTCTCTTGAGCGTCTTACCTGCCTTTTCACTCTGGCGCATTAATATTTGGTACGACATTGTAACACATCAATAAGTATTAACTCCTCCTAAGTCATTTCATAAGAAAATTGAGTCTGAATGAAGAGGCCTGTACTGCGAAGCAGGGTTTCAATTAAGTGAATTAATGCGTGAGTGGAACATTGCAGTGTCGGCAAGATGGCAAAATCATGACCTCTAAATTGCTTATGCAAGGAGATGAATTTTGACATTGATGCTCGTTGTGTCGGTCATTATCATTTTTGGTAGGTAGGTTCCGCGGCCGATAGGTTGTTCATGAAGTTGCATGATCATTGGACTATAGGAAGTTAACAACAGATAACGTGGAAAAATCTCCCAGCCTCTTCTGTCTTTCTATCTTATTATTAATACTAAGTTTAGAAATATTATTTAAATCATAAGCCATCCAATTGCTTAAATTGTCTAAAAATTACTGTGGTCATCGTTAGAACCACAATCCCAAAATCTGTTGTAGAAAGTTTTTAGCAATATCATGGAAGTTAAGTTATTCAAAAATTATTTACAAGTACTTTTTATATCGAGGAATATAATTTACGAATAAAACGTCATTTAAAGGTCAATAATGAACTTGGAATTGATAATCAATTAGGTGATGAGTGCCTCTCCAAATCCATAGCTTTTAGTGACAAACTCTCCAAGCACATGCACATGGGGAGGTTTTGTATAAGTGAGCATGATTTTAAATCATGGTCACCATCACAGTTATCGTCAAGGTACACACTCTTAATCTTATTAATTATCACAATTCATAAATCAAACTATGGCAAATTATTTTTTTTTCTAGAGGGATAACTATTTTGCGAATCTTAAAAATTCTTAAAAGTTCAAGTTTGATCTCAAAAGACCTCCTTATTAAATATTTTCTTCCAATATTTAGTTTGAAATTTTATTATTTTATTGTAACTTAACTATTTAATTTGCTTATATAATTTTGTTTCATTTGCAAATAGTTCGATCCATAGATATCTTAAAGGTTTATAGTTTATTACTTATAAATATCAAATTTCTTAACAAATATTTAGTCCTTCAATAATTAAATAACTCTACATCTGGTTGAATAGTTATCAATCCATAGATCATAATATATAGTGATTATATGTTTAACTACACAAAATTCACGCTTTATCACAATCAATGTTGTTAAAACCGGACCGGACCGTCCGGTCGGACCCGAAAAATTGTGAACCGGTCAGTGGTCCGGTTCGGTTTTAACAAAAAACCTTTTAAATTTAAAACCGGCCGGTTTGTTGGAGAACCGGCCGGTTATCATCTAACCGGTTACACCGGTTCGGGACAAAATCCCTAATCGCCAGTCGCGCCTTCCATTTTTCAGAATCTGTGAAAAATGGAGGGCGACTGGCGATTGAGGGCGAGAGACTTCGATTCGTCTCTCGCCCGTAGCCGCGACTGGCGATTGAGACTAAGATCTGTCTCTCGCCCGTCGCCCCTTCCATGTTTCAGAATCTGAGAAAATGGCGAGGGCGACTGGCGACTAAGACTTCGATCTCTGTCTCTCGCCTGTCGCCCCTAACCATTTTCTCAGATTTCTCTCCTCTCACCCCCGTCGCCCCTCAACTTTTTCTCAGATTTCTCTCTCGCCATATATGCATGTAACCCATAGATGTAAAAGTCGAGCCTGTTGACTGTCCTTGGGCGACTGCTGTGGCTTTCCTTACGCAGCTACTGTGGGTAAGGTCTATGTTTCTGTGATGCTTGTTTCATCTTAAATCTTTAATTCTTTCTTGAAATTACTGCCTCTCTTGTTGATCTGTGTTTTTGTGTTTAGTCATGTTATTCTGCTGCCCTTCATTCGTTGACAAGCTGCGTGTTTCGCCCACCAGATAACCCGACGTTGAGAGAATAATTTGGACTGGTAATTCCTTTTAATGTTACTGCTATTTTTTTGGTATCTGAGACGTGTTTGTATTAAATCTGCTTCTTTGCATTAAATCTGCTTCTTCTTTCAATCTTTGTTATTGTGATTTAGGTTGGAGTAACTGGAGCAAGCGATTGGACTATTGATCAAGTTTTAGAGTTCATGTTCTGTGTTATTCAAGGTTAACAGATAAGGAGTAGTATTGAGTATTGACTATTGATCAATATGTTTTCTGTAACAATTAGAAATACATTAACAGTTGGTTTAATTTTTCTGTAATAATTAGAACTCTATTTGATTTCAGTCTCTGTAATATTTAGAAGTTAGAACTCTATTTTATATCAACTTCTGTAATATTTAGAATTCTCTTTCATAGCAATTTCTGATATTGATAGACTATTGATCAATATGTTTTCTGTAACAATTAGAAATACATTAAAAGTTGGTTTAAATTTTCTGTAATAATTAGAACTCTATTTGATTTCAATCTCTGTAATATTTAGAAGTTAGAACTCTATTTTATTTCAACTTCTGTAATATTTAGAATTCTCTTTGATAGCAATTTCTGATATTGATAGTTGGGTTATATATATTCTGTTTAGAACTCTATTTGTTGATCTGAACACCAAAATTGAACTACCATAATTGAAGTTAGGCTATTTGAAGTGAAGCCATTGTTGGAGCAAAGCTTAAAAAGTGAGTATATTTAGTCTTGTTTTATAAGCTATTGGTTTGTTTCTGGTCTGTGGTGAATGGTGATTGATTGTTAGCTTGTTCTTTGTTGTTCTCGGGAATAGCTTATATACTGATAATATGAATTGATCTGCTTCGACAGATGTGTTAGGAGTAAGTCTAATGCATGAATAGTATTTATCAACAGTTCTTTTACTTCTTTGTTCTTGTTTTAAATTTTATATTGGCATGGGGTTAAAAACTTCAAAACGTTAGGTATAATGGATGCTGCTTGAGGGTTTACGGTTTAGTATACAATTAGTCATAAGAAAATCCAATAAGAGGAATAGGATTGTAGGAGTGAAAGAAGGATTTTGAGAATTTCAAATTAGGATGGAGTAACATGGAAAAAGTATGTCATATAATTGAGTCGTTTATTGTTATTGAGGTTGGCCTTAAAGAAACAAAAAAGAAAATTCTTGATTATGCAGCTACAAATAAATTAATGTTATGCTTTACCGTAATATCAATATGTGCTCAAAATCAATCCATATAACAAAGTAACTTTTTTTTATAATTAAACATAGATTGTTGGCAGAACCTAATTGCAAGTCATCAAAATTATTGGACTTAGACTTGATTACTACCCCATGAGAATATTTTTTCATATTTTAAAACTTAATGGCTCTCATACGGTATGATATGATAAGTATTAGTTAGTGACTTAGTTCAACGAGTAATAGATAGATAAAGTGTACTTGTCATTGGTTTCTTGTATCCATTATAAAAAATAGAAGCAATCCGGGACTCCATTTTTGCTTCATAAATAAACTCCTCTTAATGTTCAAAGAAGTCAACGCAAGGCAACTTGCATAAGTAAGATCTAACAATGTCAATGATGAAATTGTCATCAAGAAAAGAAGAGGACATATTATGTGTGAATTCAAATTGT
>JAOTAY010000006.1:30638362-30649827 GCA_025629805.1 Erythroxylum baracoense | reverse complement strand
ATCCAAATTGAGAACTCAAAAAGCACATTCACTAAAAATTGATTCTAGAATACTTAAACTCATGCATTTTCTAAGCTGTATAAACCAAAATCCATTCAAAAATCCAAAGGGTTAAAATTAGGGTTACCTTCAATATCAAAAATTCTTATTTCTATTTCCATTCATCAATTTACTAGCCAATTATCATTTTTTTCTTGTCCACTAATACTCAACAGTTTCGAAAATATTTCCTAAGATTCAGCAAAAATTCTAAATCACTCAATACACTCTCTAAATAAATTTTTAATACAAATAAACCATAATTCTCAATAAAATCACATTTATAACAATTATACCCGAAATTTAAACGAATGCATGTACAGTTATTTTCATATGCAATATTCAATAATCACATGTATGTGCATGTCATATTATGCATGAGCATGAAATGCAATTTCTAATCTCTTATATTTACTGATCTTGGCTTAACATGGGTAACGGGATGTTACAGGAATCCTATCTCCTTCAGCCAAAATTCACACTTTGAAAACTTCACGCACAACTGTCTTTCGTAAAGTATTTGCAGCACAATTCGGAGATGTCTAGGATGCTCCTCCCCATCCTTAGAATAAATTAGAAGTTCATCAATGAAGACTATGACAAACTAATCTAAATAAGGATGGAATATCCTATTCATAAGATCCATAAATGCTGCAGGTCCATTTTTCAATTCGAACGGCATCACCAAAAATTCATAGTGTCCATCCCTCGTTTGGAAAGTAGTCTTGTGCACATCACTTTCATCAATCTTTAACTGATGGTACCTAGATCTCAAATCAATCTTTGACAATACTGTAGCTTCTCTCAACTAATCAAACAATTCATCGACCTTGAGGAGTGGATATTTATTCTTGATGGTAACCCTATTTAACTGTTGATAATAAACATATAAGTGGAGGGTCCCATCCTTCTTCTTGACAAATAATACTGATGCTCTCTACAGTGAATGACTTGGTTTGATGAAGTCTTTGTCTAATAACTCTTGCAACTAAATCTTCAACTCTTTGAATTCAGCTAGTGCCATGCGATATGGTGGTAAAGATATCATTGTTATCCCCAGGACCAAGTCAATCATAAAATCAAACTCTAGATTAGGTGGTAATCTTGGTAACTCATCTGGAAGGACATCGGGAAACTTGCATACAATAGGAACATCTCTAAGTTTGAACCTCTGTGCCAAACTGCCAATCACATACGCGAGGTATGCCTGACATCCCCAATTAATCAACCTCTTAGCCTTGACCACCGATATCAAACAACTCGGGAGCATCCGTTAGTCAACGGTAAATTTAATCAGGACTCCATCCTGAGTGTCAAACTCCACCTCTTTCTTATAACAATCAACACTAGCACGATGCCTCTCTAACCAGTCAATTCCCAATATCACCTCAAAATCCTAGAGATTGAGGAGAATAATATCTGCCTCTAACACAGCATCATCGACGTTTATCTCACAAGGCACAGCATCATCGACTTTATCACAAGCCACTTGCTCTCAGGAGGAGTGATTATAATGAGAGGGGGATCCTACGACTTTAAAGGACGACTAATGTCCTCAATAAAGGTCACACTGGCAAAGGACCTTTGCACGCTAATGTCGATTAAAACTTTAGCAACTCTACCAAGAACACACATAATACCTATAATCGTGCTCGGATTGGCTCGAACGTCCTCCTCCATCATTGTATAAACTCGTGTTTGAGCTCACAAAGCATAACACTGCTGACCTGCTGAAGGTATACTACTACCCACACAAGTCCTAAATGTGGACCTAGAAGACTAAACACCTGCCCTGACAATCTCCCCTCGATGTCTCACTAGTTGTACTAAGCTATCTCCCTCTCGAGTTGAAGTCCAAACTAATTGTGGACAATCTCTCCTCAAGTGCCCAATCTCTGCACACTGAAATCACTTTCTAGGCTCCGTACACTTTCCTAAATGTACCTTTCTGTAGTTTCTACACTGTTCGGAGCGAGATGGTCAAGCTCAAGAAACGGAGCTAGTAGTAAGGGCAATGCTTTGATTTCCTAGTCGTGGTGACTGTAAACTGACAGCTGATGATGTTGCGCTTCTAGTACTACCTGGAGCTGAACTACCATGGCTTCTCTTGGGCTATTTATTGGAAGGACCTCCTCCCTTCCTTTTCTGGTTCTTTTCCTCCTACTGTCTCTCGCCCTCTTTCACCAACCTCTCAGCTCTCTTGACCAACTGTACCATCTCCTTGAACGTGGTTGTGGGGGTAACCGTCATCCTCTCCTGGATTGCTAAATGCAATCCAGTCTCAAATTGAACACACAGATTCTCTTCATCTGCTATGTATTTCTGGACATAGGTGCCAAACTCTCTCAACTTCATCTTAAACTCGTGCACTGACCTATTCCCTTGTGTCAATGCAAAGAAGGTAGCCTTCTTCTAATCTTTATCAAATTTGGAATAATATTGTTCGTTGAATTCATTGATAAAATCCACCCAGGTAATATGATTATGCTAGTGACCTCGGACATTTTCCCACTAGACTCTAGCATCACCTTACAACAATTGGACAACTACCTTCAGCTTCATCTCGTCAGACAACCTCATATCATGGAATGTCTCTGTGGTTTGTGTCATCCAAATTTTGACCTTGATAACATCACCGCATCTGTCAAAGGTACCACATTCGAGGTTCCTTGCGTCCCTAATATACCTCAAGATTTCAAGCATCTGATGTTGCTCTGGCGCAAGACTAGGTACCACTACTAGTTGCTGCGGTGGCAGTACCTATAAAAGCATCTGTAATGCTCCAGCCCCAGGCTAATGCTCCGTAGTGTACTATGCCCACCATGTCATCACTTGCTATAGAGCCTCCCTCGGCACCGATGGCAAACCGGTCTAGGCTACCGCCAGCGGTGCTACAGTGTGAGGCTGCCTATGAGCCGAAGAGTTAGCAACCGCTAGTTCTGTGACCGCTTCAGCATTGTGTTCCTCTCGCTTAGCTCGCGAAGGTCTATCCTTGCAAAGACTTCCCCTTCCTCATCCAACCATGCTATCATATAAAATCAAAGAAAAAAAAAGACATTGTTTAATAAAATAGATTGGACTAAACCTAGCTTATCCAATGTCTCTTACACCCCAAGGAATGTCGACAAGTACTCTCACCGAGGTCGAAATCATCCGACTGTTGAGGACTTTAACTTAAAGATCTGAGACCTAACTTCTCAACCAAAGACTGTCGACACCCAGACTAAACTCTTAAAGCTTATGAACCTTTTGAAAACGATAATAATACTTTTGAAAACATAAAAACTTGCTCTGATACCAATTTAATTTTTAAGACCTGAAACCACATTGGGCACATGACAACCCACATACCTAGGCTAATGATACTCATGGTACCCTTAACCCGACTATACATAGCTAGTTGAATATCTTTAAAACATTTAGACATCATAATGACTGTATTTTGAAAATCCCAAAACTAAATTAAAGCACCTATAAAACAGTTTAAAACGAACTTCTATATTCACATTAAAATTATACCGTAACTACTAGACTTTTAAGTCGACTTAAGAGCAATCTCAACGACAATACAAAATTTTTATACATAAGGTAATTTACAAATCATAAGATAGTCAAGAGTTAATTTACAAAATTATAAAGCATATTAACATAATCATGAGCCACTATACAAGCATATAAACGCACTTCTATATTCACATTAAGCTTCTCATATGATTACTTCTCTTATTATTCGCATACGCTTTCTTTTGCATTTTCCAAGGCATTTAATGCCTTTGATCCAATACTTACACATTTCAAATCATAATTAAGCACATTTTTATCCAAGCACATTAGGTCTCTACTTATCAATTTATGCAAAAATTCAAGTTTACTCTAAGTGAAAACCTCTTTCCAATGCACACTATTACAATCCTTAAATCCTAAACTAAGTTCACTTAGGCATTTTATCAAACACCTAATGTGCATGACTTTCAAGTCATATTTTTAAGACTTTATCATTTACTCCTATCTTGTTATATAGCAAGAAATTCCAAACAACAACACATTTCACCACTCCATTAAATCCAATTCCCTTCATTTAAACCATCAATTTCAAAACATATTCAAAATTTTACAAACTTTCACCAAAGAGAGGGTATCTCAGTTTTGGCTCGAAAAGACTTCTCCATCACTCATTTCATTGATCTAAACTATTTTTCATGCATATCAAGCATGGAGAACAACATATCTTAACATCAAACTCTAAATCATAAAGTAGAGAGAGATGAGACAAAATTTACCTAAACTTTCCTTTGGTGATATCTTAAAATCCTTTGAGAATTTCTCAAATCTAATGATATATTTGAGTTCCTTGACCCCAAATTAACTTAGAACATCTTGGTTTGGGTTGGAGAATCAAAAGAATGGCGGAAATTTGATGATGACTGAAAATTCTTCTTCTTCTCCTCTCTTCTCCTTTCTTTTAATTAAAAAAAGATTATTTATTATTTTGTGGTGGGATGCACATCCACACAAGGAGAAGGGTCTAGATTTTGACTCTTCTTTGACCAAACATGGTGAATTTACCTTTTTACCCTTAGTTTATGTGAAATTACCAATATACCCTTCAAACTTTTCCTAAATTTACAACTAAGCCCTTATGTACATCAACCTTTCCAATTAAGCTTTCTAAGCGTCTAATAAGTCTATAAATCATGTCTAATCGCCTCTAAGGCATTATAACACATTTAATTCGTCCACGATGACTATATCCATCCAATGGACTCAATTTTACACATTTAGAAGCTTATATGCGCAAAATCTTCAAGATTTCACATACCGATGAGCTCTACGTTCATGTAAGGGCATATAAATTATATATCACTAACATATATACCAAAAAGATTCAAATACATTTTTGAACTCATATACAACCATGTATATATCAATATACAGTAGCATCTCCAAGTACAGACCAATACAAAAGGGCTCAGAAAATTTGGCGTTACAAACTAACTTTGGTAATTGTAGCCTACCAGTATAAGCAATAGTTTGTTTTTCCAACTCCCTATTCTGGTTATGATCTTGTCAAGTTAGGCTTTACAATCATCATATATAAGCCTTCTTGATAAAATAGGCACTCCAAGATATTTAACTGGAAGGGTAACAATTGGAATGCTAGTGAATTCCATTAAGCTATTACACAGATGCTCACAATCTTTGGATATGGTAAAGGACCTCTTTTATATATTGATTTTTTAGATATATTACTGAAAGTCTCTAGAGCTTCTAGGATGCATTGAATGGAGGACCTCCCTCTATAAAAAAATAGAAGTACATCATCTGCAAATGTGAGGTGACTGATCTCCTTCTGTTTACAACCTTTATGATATTTGAATCCTTTATTCCAATCAACTTTTGAAATTAGAATCATGGTGAGGTTCACCATTACAATTGTGAAAAGATAAGGGGAGAGTGGATCCCGTTGTCTTATGCCTTTTTCCCTTTAAAAAGGATTAGAGATTTGCCCATTTATCATCACATAAATAGAGGGGGTAGAGATATAAACCTAAATCCATGAGATAAATTTAGTTGGGAATCCCATTTATTGCATGGAAATAATAAGAAAATCCTAGTTCAAGGAATCAATACTTTTTGTGGTTATTAATCTTCAAAGAGCAATTTCTTCTAGATACCTTTATGTTATAAGTTTTGAATAAATCCTATGCAATTATAATATTATCCCTAATTTCTCTTCTAACTATGAAGGTAGTCTGAAGGCAACTAATGATTTTGTGTAATATGGTATTTAATATTTTATCTAAGATTTTGGAGATGATCTTATAGTAGGTGGTTTAGCAGGAGATAGGTTAAACGTCTTTTATGAAGTTGGGGCTTGGGGTCTTTGGTATAGGGCATAAAAGTGTTATGCTCCAATCCTTTAATAGTTTAGAGTTATCAAAGAACTCATGGATAACCTTACAAACATCCTCCTTGATCCATTTCCATGAATTTTAGAAAAAGTGACCATTAAAGCCATCAATTCTAGGGGTTTTGTTTGGGTTAATGTTGAAGACATATTTAGTGATCTCCTCATTGGAGATAGGGATAATAAACTTTTCACACTATGCAGGTGTAACTAGGTTAGGAATGACATGTTCCATATTTGAACAAGAGGTTAAATCATTAGATTTGGTGCCTATTAGCCTTTCAAGAAATGTTTTGGGTTTCTTTAGTAAGTTTCTTGCTTTGTCACCAGGTTATTCACATCATCTACTAGAGTTGATATCCAATTCCTATTTCTTTTGGCGAGGATGCTTCTATGGAAGTAGTTAGGATTAGAATCACCCTCTTTAAGCCATGTGATTCTAGATCTTTGTCTTAGGATTGAGTTACGTATATGCATGGCATTAAGACAAGTGTCAAGAGCTTCTTTCTCTTTATTTTCCTTTCTTCATCAGTACGGTATAAGTACAACTCTTTTTCATAAAGAATCATGTTATCCTTAGCCTTTGGGGTACACTACTTATCTTTGGTCATTAGTTGAGAAAACATATCTTTTAGCCCCTTTTGAATAGTCAAGACTTTCTTATGTAACTGGAATATATATGTACATTCAGACCCTTTAACACAACCTCCTTGAATTTTTCCCTATCTGTCAGATAATTGAAAAACCTAAAAGGAGAGTGAATTGCCCTGTAAGTAGACAAACTAGATACTAAAATTGGACTATGAAATATAAATTGTCCATAAAATTAACTTTATTGAAAGGAAAATTGGTAAGCCACATATGATTTGTTAAACTTTTGTCCAATTTCCTCCTGATATGCCAGTCACCTTCTTGCCTATTACTCAAAGTAAAGTGAAACCCCCTGGAGCAAAAGTTTGTTACTTCTATTAAAGATAGATGAGAAATGAGTTCCTTGCTAGGTCTGGTGTTACATCTGTACCCTTTTAATTTAGAAGCTAGTGTAATGTAGTTGAAATCCCCAAGTATTAGCTATGATCCATTAACTAAACTGGTTGTGGCTTTCAATTCCCTCTATAATTCCTCTATTTGAAATGCACTGTTAGAAGTATAAATGAAGCTTAACCATAATAATCCATATTCCCCAAACTCAATATGAAGGTGAATACCTTGCATAGAGCTTTGTGTGGATTACACCTTGATACTACTTAGTCTGTAAGAAATATTAATCCTTCCTATATAGTGGTGATTGTGATTAGTGATCAGCTCCCACTTGTTAAAAAAGCTTGACTTAGTGCAAGCTTCAGCACTAAATTTAGTTTCATACAATGAAAAAAATCATGGGATTCATTGTTTTAACAAATCAATTATTAAACTGTGCTTCTTAATACAATTAATACCTCTTGTATTCTAGGATAAAATAGAAATTTTAGTTAGCTTTGGAGGTTTTATTTTTGGTTTTACACCCAGATTTTCTTCTTTTAACAGTGTTGAAGCCATCCTATAATTTCCCTGGAATATTGTTCCACTCCTTATAAATAATTGCCTTAGACTGGTATCCTTAAGGCTCCTTATATCCTTCCTTGGTGGCATTGGTATAATTAGGTCCCTCTATCTCCTAACTTTTTGAGCCTTCAATAAGGCTTTTAAATCAAGTTGCCTTAATTATAATGGATTTTTGATCTCTTTAATTGTATTAGTTATCAATTGTGATTTAGTAATCCTTACTGAAGATGGCTTTGTATTAACCTTTAAATTCATATGTTGGTTACCATTAATTGGTGTGCTACCAATGAGCCTTACTTATCAAATTCATTGAAAAGTCCTATTAACTCTTCGTAATACCCTTTGATGAAAGCTTTCCCAGTTGGTCGCTATTGTTTCCTTAATATGACTAAGGAGGGGTGCATTAATATGAGACTTTTATAATGTCTTGTATTAACTAGTATCCTTCATTAAGATATATTAAGGGTATTATCTATAGTAGGCCCCCGTTAACATCCTCCAAAACAAAAATTCTAGCATATCCTATACCTTTGGTCATTAAAGTTGCCTTATTTATGCTAATGGGTTTGCCTATATAGCTTGCCAGCACACTTAGGACATTTTTGCACCGTTATTCAAGGGGAATCTGATGGAAATTTGCCCATATTGACACCTTTTTTGTGGAATTCTTCTAGCTTTATTCCTAGTTTCCACATATATAGAAAATGGGACATTCATTGATATGCTAGGGGCCTAACTCAATAATTTCCTGAGCATCAAAATAATTAGAAAATCTAAAGAGGAAGAGATAGTCTTCATCCAAAAAGACAAATGTGAGTCCACTTCCCTTCCATGCTTTTGTAGCATAGAGCTTCATTAGGGGAAAATCCAGGTGGGGAGACTACCAACTCACCATTAGCGAGAATAGGAAGGCTATCATGTAGGGAGGTGGATGAATCACCAATGTCAGATTTCCAAGTCAATGGTTTGTTTTTAGTTGCTTCATTAGTTTTAGGGTGAGTTGAAGAAGATAAGGGAAATAGGGGTTTGGAAGGTTGAAGCTCTTGTGCTGAAGGCATGAAGGGTAAAAGGTGAGATACATAAAGGAAACTTTGTCCCATATTTTAATCCTTCCTGAAAGTGGCCATTATAAAGGGTTAAGCTGAGGTGTTCAAAAAATCGTTATTGAAAATGGTAACTTCTAAGGGGAAAGAAAGAGGGAATGACCAATATGCCTCTAATTACCCTTTAGTTAGTAGGAGAGCTAGATGTCAAGCAATTATGTGGAGAAATGAGAGAAAAAGGAGATGATAGGCTATAGAAAAAGAGGGAGAAGGATGAAGTAGAAGATGAGCTAGAGAAGTGTTATTCGGAAAGAAGGAAAGGAGCTATAAAGAGTTGAGAATTTCTCTCACTTCCTTCCATAGTGCTTTATGAAAGATATATGGTTTTTAAATATATTTTTACATGCAATTTTGTGTTTTATGAGAAAATTAAAATTAAATCTCTCATTAAAATATTAAGTACATTTTAAGAATATGATTGTTGTCTTCCATCATATAAGCATAAAACCAGAAATTTGTTTATTATAATGCTTATTTAACCCAAATATATTTTATCTTAAATTAATGGGTCTTACTTATCTAAATTTGTATGATTTCAATAAGTGACTCATGATTGTATCAATTTAGAGGAAGGGTTAGGAATAATATATAATATATATTTTGATAAGAATTGTCACCTAATAAATCTAGAAATCATATGATATGTGACTGATAACAATTTTATCTACCTAATTCAAGTTTAGTTAGTTTGATGAGTGACTCAAGATCAACTAAATTTGAATGAAATCCTAGCCTATTAGAGAGATTAGAGTAATCTTTTTTAATTTGTAGTAAGGGTTATTATTTAGAATAAAATAGTAGTAATATCCAAATAAATTATTATTGTTTTATTTATTTGGTTGTCAAGACATATAGCCTATTACTTTCTTTTTTTAAATTTATATTTTTGTTTAAAGAAGAAATTACCTTTTATTTGTATATTTGATACTAAGATTAGTGTGGCAATTTTTTTTTACATAGGATTGTGTTTGAGAAGAGTTGTATGTCCATTATGCAATTTTGCTATTAATTAATGTTTAGGATTCAATAGCAAAGTTTTAGAGATATCTCAATATCATATAGGTGACAAAATGTTATGATATTATGATTTGACTAATGTCTCATAAATTTAATAGATGTCAACACTAAGTATGTTGCAAATATTTTCATAAATTGGAGCTAATATATATATTACCTAGATTAAATTATTTTACTTAATTTAGCCTTCTAAAAGTATAAACATATATTAAATTGAAGGCATTTGCTATAGTATGATAATAGTTGTCACAAAAGAAAAATGATTGCACAAATTTTGTTGTTTATACAAAATATGATAAAAATTATATATACATTTCTAATTTATGCTTTAAAATATTTGATACTGAATTTAGGTTCAACATTATTACAATGTTCAAGGCATAATAAAAAATATATTGTTGACTAAAAGTAGTTGATCTAAGTTTACACAAATAGTTTATATTTGTTGAATTAAGAGACTTATGCTTAACATAAGTGACATGAATGCAAAGTTAGGTAACCTAGGTTGTCCTATTATGCCATACTGGTTAAATCAATATACTGAGAATAATAAAGTTTCATAATATATATATATATAGTATGAAACTTGTAAAACTTGTTAGGTTGAAAAATAATCAAATCAACCTTTAGGGAATGATACTTGTATTTCATTTAGTTTACTATATCTAGTCATATGTATTAAAAGAAATATTTATTTAAAATTTTGAAAAGATTAAATTATTTAAATTCAATGAGATTAATATGGTAAGATTTAAATTTTCAAGTTATATGTAAGGAATAAGATTCTCTAGTAAATACCTCTACAAAAAAAATTATATAATAGGATAGATTTGTGTAAGGAACAAAATACAATATGACATGTATTGATAGTTGTCATTTGCATTATGTTTTAGGGTTTAATTTTTTATGTATTTAGTACAAATTTGAGTATTGAGTTTGTATTTATGGTTTGATTGTGTTAGTTTATGTGTTTAGGTGTTTTTATGGGTTAGTATGAGTCTTTGAGCTTAATTGTTATATTTTTGAGATATCTTGATGTGTTTGTTAGTGTTTCAGGGTAAACAGTGAAGAACGAAGAAGTTGTGAAGAGTTTCGGGACAAAAACATTAGCTATGATCATGGCACAACAGGCCACGATCATGACATAGAGGGACGAGCCAGGGTAGCCAGGCCACGATCGTGCGCTTTAGGCACAGTCGTGACAGAGAACTTAGATCTAGGCCACGATTGTGCACTTTGAGCCACGATCGTGACAAAAAGGTTTAGGCTCTAGCCACCATCGTAGCTTGTGTCGGGAAACTTGAATTTTGTAAGATTTTTCGGACCATTTCAACCCTGACTTTAGCCTAGAGCATCCAAAGTATAAATACATCATTATAAGACACATGTTAAGAGCTTTGGAGAGTTTAAAAAGGAGAGCCTTCACATCAGCCAATTCTAGAAAAACCTAGAAAGAAATCGAGAGATTGAGGAAGGAGACAAAGGAAGAGAAACACAGAGAAGAAGTTTGATGGGACATACTTCTCGGAACAAGTGGTTTTCCACTGTCGCTGTCTCTGTCATTTCATTCCCGACGTAGTTTTCGGTTATTTCAATTTTATTCATGTATAGAACTGAAATAGGTGTTGAGAATAAGTTGTGATGAATGTTAAGTTTTTGTTTATACTCATCTTTAGGATTTTGATTTTTGAGATTAATAAAATTTGATTGATTATGATTTGATTGATTTAATTGTGATTTAATTTTGCTCTTAATAACTTGGCAATAGATTGATAGGGTGAGCCGAGTGAAAATAATCAAATTGGGCTAACGAGAGTTAGGTGATTTAATAGGTAAAGAATTGAATCAAACTA
>JAOTAY010000006.1:30564864-30632767 GCA_025629805.1 Erythroxylum baracoense | reverse complement strand
GTCCTAACTTCTCTAATTGGTCTTCTCGTAGACCCGTTTCCCGGATCCGACCCGTTATGTGGGACCGGGATGTTACAAAAATCCCTAATCTTATATATGTCAACAATTGCACAAAACTAAGTTTTTCACCTTCCTAACCCCTTCTCCAGATTTTCTCAGGATAGGTTTTAGGTCAGTTTTGTACGGCCATTTTGACATAGAAACAGAGGTTTCTAAGCAATAAGTTCTTCCAACACATTGTTCCTCTATGCCTTAAGTTTCTATAGCACTAAAAACCAGACCATTTGGACATCTAAATCATTAGATATAATTAAAATATCACAAGCTGATCCAAAATAGGGGCAACATCAGGTCACATTTTTCATCTCAATTTCCAAGGTCATAGAGCCAGAAGTAATTTAGAGTCTCTTCTAGAGATATTTATCTCTATGTCTTAGGTTTCATATGAAACTAAAATCACACAATTTGGGGGTCTTTAGGCTGAGTTATGACTCAAATAATGTGACTGACTCAAATAAACCCTAGAAAGAATTCCACTACACAATGCGCTCCTGTCATATTCAACCAATTCTATCCAAGATAACACCAAAATAACAACAAAGCAACATCCCAGCAACAATTCCACATCCAAATGAATCTCTATATCCATTCAATCATACACAAATACAGAAATCAACTAAGTGAAATCCCAAACTTTAAAATTGGCAAAGTAGTTCTTTTAATGCTTTTCCTTCCCTTTCTCTTTGGTTTTGCTTGAATCACCAAGTGAAACTGATGGGATGAAGAAGGTGAAATGGAGAGGAGAAAAACATGAAGTTAAGCCATCAAATTTTCGTCCATCTCCCCTCTCCATATGCCTTTTCATGAATTTTCTAGTCTTAGACACATCTTTCAATCTCATTGGTCCATATGTCACAATCCTATTGGACCATGTGTTACAATCCCATTGGACCACGTGTTACAATTATATTAGATCATGTGCTGCATTGCTATTAGAACACATGTTACAATTCTATTGGACAATGTGTTATAGTTTTATTGGACCATGTGTTATGATTCCACTGGACACACATGCTTTAATCTTATTAGTCAACGGGTTAACTTTAGGAAAATTGCATATTGATCCTTGTTCTTCGTTTAATTCTCACATTTGTCTATAACCTTATCAATTACTTTCATTCCCCTATGTCTTAATTTTCTAATGACATAAATTTCATGCAATTTGGTTAATTATATCGGGACTTATACACCAAAAACCACAGGCTGTTTGAAAACAAAGACAGTAGCCAGAACATAACTTCAAACCAGAATTCAAAATCTTAGAGGTAGAATCAGATTTGGGTTCCTTCATAAAAGTTGTAGATAAATGTATATAATTTCATCTGAATTTAAAAGCATCCCATTTTGAAGTCTACAGGTCAAGATATAGCTAAAATACCTAAGTTTGTTCAGTAGTTAAACCAGAATTAACATATAACCATCTTTTTTCCATCATTCAATTCTCATCATCTTAACACATTTTCACGCCAATTCAAATCTCATAACACTTATATTAATACATACTATCAAGGTCAGAATTCCTTCACATGTTTAATTTCAAATTCCAACTCCAAAGAACAAGCCAATCATACGTGTATTGTCATAAATATGTAACATTTCATCTAGGGTATATTTTGGGGCCTTATAACCAATTTGACTTATCTCATCTTAAGTTAGGAAAAGGGACGTAATACACCTGGGTTGCTTCCATCACTAACACAAAAGGTTAAAATTGTCTAAATATTCTTTGCTAGTTGATTTCAACTAAATTGTATTGGTTGTGCACTTTTGTTTCAACATTAGGATTTGGATCAAACCATTCACACTTAAATATCACACTCTGTTTTATTGGTAATGCAGGGTACTCAATTTCAAGTATCTCAATAATTTTACCATAGTATCAATTTTCCATGTATGCAAACCCTATTATTTACTGTTTCCATACTATGACCATGATATTCTGTATGAAATTTATATCCATTAACAAAATGCACCAGATATGATTTAACAATTTGCAATGGTCCTTTGGCAAGATCAGATATAAACTTGTTCTCTATTGGATTTTTTGAGGCCTACATCAAACAAAAATATCATATTAAATAGTATAATGTTATTTAAACACTTTGATGTGATAATTCAACCATTTCAATTATTGTAAGTAAAAACTTACACATTTCTCGAAACATTGAGTAAAGCGTCTTTCAACTTTTTTGTTCATATCATCCTATATTTTTTTGGGTATTAGCTCACGTAACAATTGACAGGCGCCTATCATGTAATGACTAGGAGGCCTGCCCAGCACTCCATGGTGGTCTTCCAGTTGATATCTGATCCAGTTGGAAAGCTCCTGTGTAGCTAAGTGTATTGCCCTTTTTATCAAAAAAGTCTTAACTTAACATTAAAAAGATATAAGTAGTGGATTTTTTTTAAATACATTTTTATTAAAAATTTCAACAACACAACAACTGTATTTTGACCTACCAAAAATTTTTAAAAGCCCTGTAAAAGTGCAAAACACTTTTATAATCATCTCAAAATCCCCACTACAAATTTGGGACTTTAAGTCCATTCACAAGCAATCTCAACAATCACTCGCATAATCTTAAAAATAAACTCAGATATATTCATGCGTTTAACTTTAAAACATCATATACATGTGTTCTTTACATAACATATAGTCCAAAACATATTCATAAAGATGAAAATGTTCTAAAAAATATTTACAAGGCAAAGATACCTATATAGAAACACGTGACAAAGTTGACTAGTCGTGAGGTGGAGTCTCTGCTACTAAAGCCCCTGATCGTGCACCTAGGAGGTTTCATTTAAAAACAAAAAAGAGAGTGTGAGCTAAAGGATCTTAATGAGTGCTATAATTTCTATTCAAATCATATTTAATTATTTAAATCTCCCTAAAACAAATTCATCTTAATTTGCATAATTCAATATTTAATATAAAACATATATGCTTCCTGAAATCAAGTTTCTCAAATCGATTTTCAACTAAATAGTGGTAGAATTAAAAAATGTAATGAATTTCTCACACGTTCTAGATCGCTTACCCACGACTGATTAATCACTAGTGATGGAACTAATTCTACATCGTTTACCCGCACTAGGATAACCATTATACATCAGTAGTTAAGAAGTTGATTCTGCATCGCTTACCCGCAACTGATCAACTACTAGTTACGGAGCTAGTTCTACATTGTATTAGGTTAATCATTGTATACCAGTAGTTATGGATCTGGTTCTACATCGCTTACCTACAACTGGTCAATCACTAGTTAGGAAGTTGGTTCTACATCACTTACCCGTACTAGGTTAACCATTAGACATCAGTATATTAATATGTATAAAACTTATCCGGTATACCATAGGCTAAAAACCATTTCCTTTTTATCAACCAATAACATCACCTCAATATAAACTCAAATCATATAAGATTTAACTTTTAAACTTCAATTCATATATTGCTAAAAACATTACATTGTACTAGAAAAATTCACTTATAATGCGTCATTCACATAAAACCCATAATCCATATTCACTTCACGATAGAATAGAAATCATTTTCATAAAATACATTTAAAATGCACTCACCGTTAAGCAACTTTATCCCTAAGCACACTCACGCGTTTTATGCCTTTCCTTTACTTACACAAGTGAATTTCGCTTAGGCATTTATTTCCAAATTTGGAAATAAGACATTAACATTATAAATTCAGTTTAATCAAAGTTGAGATTAGTATTTGATCGCATGACACGGACGCTAATCATATTTTCGTTTACTACTGAAAGCTAACCTATTGTTTTCCATTTCCAATTCTAACTTCAAAAATCACTTAAAATCATATTTTTACCATTCTAACTTATCAATTTCATCAAAACACTATCTCACTCAATTTTATTCACCACATCATGATGATGTATGATGTGTCACAGATATAGCCTATGTCTAGAAGCTATACCTCCAATTGTTCCTTACTTTTCACATATCAAACGTTCAAATTATGCTTTAAGGTATTCTATACATTCATTCCCCTATGTGTCTTGTTTCCATATCATCAAAAATCAAACCATTTGAAGTTCTAATTCAAGAAACATGCACAAAGCATCACAAGCTGCTCCAATATAGGGGCAGCATCAGATCACCATTTTTAATCTCAAATTCCAACATTACCCAGAACTAAGTCAGGGTTTCTTCTAGGAATTTATAGTATATGTCTTAGGTTTCATATCCAATTAGAATCACCCAATTTGGAGGTCTATAGGCCAAGTTATAGTCAAAACAAGATGTTTGGTTCAAGTGATCCGAGAACCAAATACAAACATTCACTAAACATAGTTCTCTCTTGTCATATTCATCCCTTAAATGCTTCCAAACTTATTATCTACTCCATGGACAGTCAAAAATCATCATTTATCTTATATAAATCTTTCCCACTAAAAAGCCCCAAAACTAGAAATTTAGGTAAGGAAAACTTACCAATTTATATTCCAATCTCTTGGTATTTGATGAGTACCTCCACTTCATCAAAATCTCTCCAATTTATGCTCCAAAACCATGAAAAATTGTAACTGCATTCTTCTTCTCCCTCCTTGACCGAATGTCCCTTCTTCTCTCTTCTTTTCTCCTTTTTGTTTGGTCTCTCACGCTTATGTTTAAATGAAGACAAAAGTCTTGCTTTATTCTTTTTAATGTTCATTTAATGATTCCACACTTCACCTTACTATTGGTTCCATTCTAATGACTCATTCTTCCACTAACACCATGTAAAATGACCAAATTACCCTTAATGACATGTAAAAAGACCAAATTGCCCTTTATTGAATTTAATTCATCAACTAACCGAATTAAATTCCGAAAATATTCTAAAACCATCTTACCATCGAATTGACCATGAAATACTCTAATTAGGGGTCAATACTTATTGATTGGATGCTTTAAATTTTTTTGAATGAGTTTAAAATCTTTAATACCCATTACTTCCAAAAAGGGCATTTTAGTCCTAAACTTTCGAAACTCCCAAAATCCATCCTATACAACTTATTTTCGATTAGTTTTAGTATCATTAAACTTTAATACTTATTTCAAATATTTTTCATTATTTCAAGGTTGGGTCCCGCAAAAATTTACTATTCATTCGAAAATACTATTCACCAAACATGAAAATTTTTATTCAATGAAAGGAAAGTTTCAGAGTTTTACAACCATTACTCGTATAATATATAATCATTATTATGTATTTTAGTGTTGAACACCATTAATCTCAAAAAACTAAATAATCAATTTCAAAATTAACTTAAACTTACCGCACGAAAGGTTGAACCTTTTGGCAATTCAATCTTAAACTTACCGCACGAAAGGTTAAACCTTTTGGCAATTCAATAAAATGTAACTATGGAAAACCTCTATTTCTTCTTCTGTTAACATTCTTCTTATTGAATGTTCATATGTTCGTCTAGGATATGTGAAAATGGATAATTTACTATCAACATCACCCGTTTCTCCCCCATCGTCATTACGAGGAACTTTTCTTTCTTTTGTGTGCATATGTGGTTCAAAATAATGCGAACAAAATATACTTGATTACTCCACTAAATAAGCATTACATATTGAACCTTCAACTCTAGTGTCGCTTTCTTTACATTTTTCTTCAAGCGATGCAAATACCTACATTACAAATAGGATTATTACAATTCTATGATTAAAACATGCTATAAGTTTTATATAAATATTAACTATAATTAGCTCTCAAATGGATACAACCATTGATATTGAACTAGACTAGTAAGTTTGGCCTCGTATGCTAAATATACGGGTAGATACTCCATACAGTAAAAAAAGCTTGGAGGGAAAATCTCTTCTACTTTGCATAAGATAACTGGAATTTTCCTTTCTAGTTTTTCAATTTTAGCCAGCTTTATTTCAGATGATATTAAGCTTTTGAAAAACAAACTTAATTCTATTATAACTTCCCAAAACTTATTCGGTATCAACTCCTAAAATGCAATTGAAATTAGCTTTTGGATAAACATATAGAAATCATGACTTTTCATCCTAAATAATTTGTACTTCCTCATGTCTACACACCTTTCCATGTTTGAAATATAACCATAGGGAAACTTTAGACTTTTCAACCATTCACACAAAATTTTCTTTTGTTTTTTTTCCAAAGTGTAAGATGCTTTTGGATACTTACCCATGAGAAGATCTTTATCTAACTCATTCATTATATAAAAAAATTTCAAATCAGCTCATGATTTCATATCCTTTATCTTCCCTTCAATGTTCAATATGGTGTTGAACAAATTGTCAAAAACATTTTTTTTCAAAATGCCTCACATCTAGATTATAATGTATCAAATTAGTTTGCTAATATGACAAATCCCAAAAGATACTTCATTTTCTCCAACCAAAGTTTTTACTAATGCTTCTATTAACTTCTTCAGCTTTAAGTTCTGTAACTTTTAGAAACCCTAATTCACCAATCTCCTGTAATATCTCTTCACTAACCTTGTAAGGGGGAGGAGGTGTTTGTGCCATCCTATTCTTAATGAACTTTTATTTATTGCATCTAAATGGATGATCTAGAGGAAGAAATTTCCTGTGGATGTCAAACTAAGTTGTTTTAGCCCCGTTAGGAAGATAAAATGCATCGTAATCATTACCACAGCAAGGACAAGTCAATTTCCCCGCTATGCTCCATCTAGACAACATAGCATACGCGGGGAAATCACTAATAGTCCACATCAAAGTTGCTCTTAACAAAAAATTTCATTTAAGAGATATATAATATGTCTCAACACCAAGTTCCCAAAGATGATGCAATTTAAATACCAATGGTTGTAAGAATACATCAATTTTATGCTTTGGATTCATATGCCCTGGCACAATCACCGTCAAGAACATATATGCCTCATTCATACACAACCATAGAGGAAAATTACAAGGAGTAATTATGATTAACCATGATGAATATTATTGCCTGGATTGACCAAAAGGTTGGAATATATCTGTCAACAATCCCAACCTATATCTGTCGACAATCCAAACCTAACATTTCAACTTTCGGCTACAAACTCAGAATGGGTCTTATTAAAATGTTTCCATATGAGTACATCTGGAGGATGGCTCATTATTCCATCTTCCTATTCATGTTCATTATTCCATCTCATGTGAGATGCGGTAACATCATAGGCATATAGTCTTTGAAGTCTCGAAGTTAGGGAGAAATAATATATCGGCTTTCAAGGTACTAATTTCTATTTCATAATATGCTTTCTAGGTTTGAACCTAAATTGACCAAAAATTTGCACTCTTGTAATTCCACATCATCTCCTTATAACAACATACATCCCAAATTACAACAATCAATGTTTTCAACTAGCAAACCACAACTCCTAATAAGTTTCTTCATATTTTATGATCAGGGGGCAATAATTCATTATACTAAGCAAGAATTTTATCCAAATTTTGTTCAAAAATATGCCTTTTAGAATTTATGTTCAATATTTGAGCAATTGAAGATAATTAAGTCATGATCTCACAATTTGGCCATAATTCTTGGTCAGTTGATTTTAGTCAGTCAAAAAACTTTTTCTACATTTGGGTTTGGTTCTTCTTCAAAATTTTCTATATTTGCCTAAAAGGTATAACCAACTGCATCATAAGCCATTTGGGTATAAGGATTTTCATTTGTACCCGCATTATTTGATATAAACCAATCCCCTCTTCAAACCCATCCACATTTATTGACAAGTTTACTTCATTACCTTTGAGGTGTTATAAATTAATGACTCCTCATATTGTGTCCACTCAAAATAATTTGGAACAAAACATTTTCTTAAAAAATTGAGATTTACTTCATCAATAGGAAGAAAATGAATATGTTTTTACTTTTTACATATTGGACCATCCATATATGCAGGTTGAGAACATGCATAGTCAATAATAGCTTGAACTCCTTAAACAAACTCAGGATTAATGAAACCATTGGGTGTTAATTGTCTATACATCCAAGATCTATCAACATTGCTTATTTCTACAAAACTGTTATTTTAAAAAGTGATTTCAAAGTTAGATGTAATAATCATTATTGTAGTATCTATATTAATCTTACATAACATTTAATCTTTAGTTTACACATTAATAATAAAATAAGAAGAAAGCATTATATTATAGCATATGCTTCGGGATGCTTGATCTTCATCGAGTCCCTAGAGTGATGGCTAGGGATAAATCTTTTCATCGTTAGATCCTTCATTTCCCTTAAAGTTTTTACAAGTCTGTGACCATTTCCCCTCCAAATTGAAACTAACCTATCCCACCATATGATTTCATAATTAAAAAATGCAATCATAACCAATTCCACCGTCAATGCTTTAGAGAACTTATAAAAATAAAAAATTAACTCCACCTTTTTCTCCCGTTCTAATTAGTTTAAGGGCAACCTTAACTTATCATTAGCAAATACGTTCTCACTATCATCAAATTACAGATGTTAAAAGTGAAATGTTTTCCATTCTCTCAAGAGTTTTGATGTTTTCCTAACAAAAAAAGTATATTTAAGAATAACATCCAACAATCATTGCATATTTACAATAATAAAACTGCCAAATTTAGCAGAAAAAGCACTAGGAATGTACAATGACATTTTTATAAGCATCAACTCAAAAAAAATCAAATCTTGTGATTAACAAATGTAGACACACTAATATCTAAAACATACACTACAATATCTGTTCTGGTAAAGAAGCAGTTCTTATGTTAGGAAATAGAACATAGTTAAATAAGAAGATGGTTCTTAACTAGTTTATACTCCAGAAATGAACACTCAGTGGAGAGAGAGGCCCAGCTAAATAGTCCTTCAAATTTGGGATACTAAAGTTCTAACACCTAGTGCACCAATTAAAATTGAAAGAAGAAAGACAATTTAGATTCTGACACCTAGTGCACTAATAACAATAGGCTCATTTAATTGAATAGTAAAGCCATCCATATTGTAATTCACATATTTGGTTGAAATGAATTTACTATGTATCTATGTCCAAGTTGGAATATAAAACTTGGCAAACTTTAAAAGTCATATATGAAGAAACTAACCAAGTCAAGTAGATAAAAGTTACATGTTTACATATTAATATGTACTCATATAGAAAAAATGTGATCAAAGAACCTTAAGCATAAGTTTTAAATTCAATGAGATTATAAATTCTCTTAAAGGCTTAGCCAAATCTTATATTGATATTGATACGATAACAACATTACTTAGGTCTCTGTATAAAGCTTAGAAAACTAAGTAAGAAGACAAGCATTTGAATGTCTTACATTAAAGGAGTTTATTAAATCTCTCTTCATCTATAAAGTGTGCCTAAAGGAGACATAATAGGAGGAGTTGGCTACAAAGATGAAGAACTTGGAATTTAAAGCTCAAAAGGAATAATCAAGTGATGAAGAAGAGACTTTTTCAAGTGATGGAAAGGATATTATCTTCATCACTAAGAAGTTACTGGAAGTTTCTTTATTATTTTGTATACATTTGGGTTCCTTTCAAAATTTATTAAATGGATTGAATAATGGATTACAATTGTATCTTTTAGCATATTAGTTAATAGATCTCTAACAAAGATTATTAAGGTGATTAAAGGTAAGACATAAGAGGAACCTCCATACCCTAACTTATTTGCCTTAAATATGGAAGTATTATTAAGACTTGTGAAGCATATGAATAGGTTAGAAATGAACTTTAAGTTCTATGTCAAATGCAAAAATCTAGGCATTTATACTTCGTCATATGTAAATGATCTTCTTCTTTTTTTATGGCTAATTCTTGCTCTATAAGGGGTCTAATGACAATCATTAAAACATTCAAAGAGCTATTTGGATTAGTTATGAATAAGGATTGATAGTTGGTGTAACAAAATGCCTATTTTTCTACTAAAAGGATCCAATTGATAAACTTTATCTTAAATTCATTACGTGTCCATTAATCAAATTATATTGTTTTCCTTGGTAGTTTAATTAAAGCAATCAAAAATTGATCAGAAGCATCGTATAGGCTGGAAACACTAATAATGCTTATATTGCTAAAGTAGCGAGGAGAAATGCTTGCTTACCTAGAGATGAAGGAGTGCTTGCAGTTGGAATACTGAAGTTATAATCATCTAACAGGTTAAGGATTTCGAATGTTAAAGTTATAATAATCTAATAGGTTAAGGATTTGAATGCACTACCATCGGAGGACCTTATTATATCTCTCCTCATTTATAAGATGAGGCTCAAAGAAACATAAGAAGAAGAGATGACTTTTGGGAAAAAAATTGGCATTCAAGGATTTAAAGTGGGAGTTAAGTGAATAGGAAGACACATCTTTGAGTGGCAATGATGAGGAAGACATTGCACTATGTAACTGCCTTTTTTGGAAGCTTTATACATATATGGAATAAAAAGTCAAATATAAATTCGATAGACACTACCAAATTAAGAAAATATAGAAAAAGACCTAAGTTAAAGGAACTAAAAAGATCCTAATAAGAAAAAATGAGTTTGGGGTTGAATTATAAAATAAGGAAGGTTTTAGCACCCTATTTTATTTTACCCGTTAAGTAGATACCTAAGGATGATTTTTGTTTATAGATTTGAGAACTTTTTGAAAGAAAATGAAGTTATGTATAAGGTAACTAAAAGTGGGCTGGATTAGGCAAATAAAATATGTAGCTGAATGCCTATGAATTTATGATTTTACCTAGGCCTAAAGTAAAAAAATATTATAGATGCCTAGACCATTTCATCAGGCTTAAAATAATAAAGAATAAAATGATAATCTATGATATGAGATCAAAAATAAAATCAAGTTTTTTAATTTGAATAAAAAAGAAATTAGGTAAAATAACTCCAAACTAGAAAATGATTTCAGTGGATTTTGAAAGAAAGCTATAATGTAATGATTTTAAATAGACATCTTAAATGGAAATAGATATTAGATGAAAAATGGATTTAGGGCCTTGAATAGAAAATGAACATTTATTAAAGAAAAAGAAAAAAGAAGTAGATATAGAACGTATAAACTAATGAGTTTAAAAAGAATGAACTGGAATCAAAATAACCTTGAAATTAAATTGTAAGATTATTAAAAATGGGGCAACTACTCCATTAAGAAAAGAAATTAATGGACTAAACATGTTTTATTACCATTAAATCTTATTGTTAAAATAACCTAAAGGACTTAAAGGTCCATTCTCAAACTAGGTAAAGAAAAATAAAATATTAATATTAATAGGCTTATAGGCTCAATTTAATTTTTAGCTCTTTTTTACTTGAATTTGAACATGGAAAAGGAAAAACAGACTTTTGAGACAACATTTAATTAAACTTTTTTTCAGTTCCCTCTATCTCTCCATACTTATTCCTTTCATCAGGCTAAGAAATCACATATAAGAAAAAACCTTTTACAATTGGTTTTAATTCTAGCTTTTGAGTGTGCACCTCTTGATATAAGCCTATTAACCAATTTAAATTTGAAAAGCAACATTTAAACTATAGTCCTCTTGAGCTAAGTCTTAAGTGGTCATTTTTCTTAACATACATTATAAGAAAATGTGATCTATATTAAATTAGCCAAAATATAAATGTATATAAATATTATAATACAAAATATAAACAATAAAAGACTAAGCTTTTGATCCTGTTGATAAAATGAGCTTTTGATCCTATTGATAAACCTTATGGAACTTGCACTTAGAATAAGCCAAAATGGTTTAAACCACTGATTGTTATGGAAGCCCCCAATCCAATTAGAAAATAATAGGATGAAAGAAAAGATGTTCTAAATTAGAATGAGCCTACTAAAAAATAACTTGGGTTTAAGTTTGAAATAGTAAATAGATTGGTCTGCACATAATGGGCCTAAAAACCTGTCTAGATAAAGACCTAAGCCTAAAAAAACTCTAAACATTTGTAAAGAAAAAAAGATGATTACAGCTAGAACTAGATGAAAACTGGAAACAACAGTAAATTTTAAAAATCAAGTCATTCTCATTTCTAAAAACATGATATGAATCGTAAACAAATGAGTGATAACTAAATCTATAAGAACAACTTGAAATAAAACACTTGACAAGATTATGTGAACACAACTAATGCCGATTGAAAGAGTCATTAAGTAGGATATGCTTCATAAAACACACAAAATATAAGGTTAAGAAAAAATGTGATATGCATTTTTATACAAAATAAACAATCCTAGAGATTATTAGAGCATCAACATTCATTAAGTGAAAGATTAAATTAGTTGTTCTTGTTTTCCAACAATAAGCACAAGCAACATAACATAATATATGATAGAACTTTCATCGAACATTTTATAGGCATGAGAAATTCATCCCTAACTATTAACAAAAACAAAGGTATGTGGCATTCTTCCCCAATAAGAAAACATTCAGATGCAAAATGAACCATTAGCAATTGAAATAGACCCAGGCAATATAAACCACATTAACCAAAACTGGCCCAAAAAAAATATTCAATAACAACAATAAGTAGAAAAATAAAAACCCATGATGGACCATTAACCGGAGATCAAAACGACGATGACGATGGTGTATAGAATTGAACTACGTTGGTGAGGGAAGAGGAAAAAAATTTCCAAGATACAGAGGATGTTTGACAATGAATGTGGGGGAGAAGAGGCTGTCGACGTTTAAGTAGATAAGGAAAGGACATCGTTTGTGGTTGAACAAACGACGTCATTTTCCTTTCAATTAAAACCAAAATCTACATGTCGTTTGAATTTACCTATGGAATGATATTTTTGTAGGTAAATTACCGATAATAACTATTTTGTAGTTAATTTCCCTATAAAATAGTGTTTCCGTAGGGAATTTCCCTACGGCCTGGTGTTTCCGTAAGTAAATTACTTACTGAATGGTGTTTCTATAAGTAAATTCCCTATGAAAACTTCCCTCTATAGTAATTTACTTACGGAACTCTCTTTCCGTCAGGAAATTCCCTACGGAAGCTACTTTTCGTATCTAAATTACTTATGGAGAATTTTTTTCATCGGTAAATTTCGTACGCAATTTTTTTAGGAACCATTCGCGCCTACTTTACCTTCGACTTTCACTATTTGTCACTAAATTCCATCGACAAAGTTTGGTCTCCTCCTTTAGTGACGGATTTTTATTTCTGTCGCAAATTACCTTGTTTTCGACAAACTTACCTACGGAAAGCAATTTGTATTGTTAAGTTACTATGGAAATTTGCTATTGGTAATTTGAAAATTTTTTGTAGTGATAAATATTATATATAAACTAATTAAATTCTATTTATAAGATAATCAAACTAAATTTTTAAATTCAGGCCGAACTACTTAAATTCGAAACAAATTAATAATTTATTATGATTATTTAAAATTATTAATAAATTAAATTAAATTAATTCAAGTAAAATTTAAGAATTAAATTAAATTATCATTTCAGCTATATTTTATTAGTCTATTAATGTTTATATGGTGTGTAATTGAAGTTTTGTCATTATTTTGTAGTTAAAATTTAAGAGAAAAAGGATATTTTATTTAAAATAAAAATTTTTCTCCATAAATTTATATTTTTTTACTTCAAGTTTAAAACACAAATGTTTGTCATAAAAGAAAAAAATAAAAGAGGGATAAAAAAGGATACCTGTTACTCACCTCATGTAACGTGTAGATGCTGCTCCCAGCTGAATTTCTCTTTAGTCCCCACCTAACATGGTCCATGAAATTTTTCTCCAAAACTTAAATTTTTATTTATCGTATCAGCCACTCAAGCCTCCTTTCCTATTCCTCTCCCACAATTGCTATTCCAAAGTTCCAATTTTTATTTATTGTCTCAACCACTCAAACCTCCTTTCCTTTTCTTATCTCGTAGTTGCTACTCTTTATCATCTTTTTGTTCCTTTGCTTCCACTTTGTATCACCTTTCTGTTCTTTTACTTCAAGATATTTTGATTTATAGTTTATCCTACCTCTGATTTTTAACTGAACCGATCTTCCATTGATTTGTTGAGCTTTTGTTCTCGTTTCTAATGCCAAACTTAAGTACCCATTTGCTCAATCTTAGTTTCAAGTTGGTTTTCATTACAATATGTTGATTTATCAAGTACCAATCACACAAAGCTCTCATCTTTCTATACTGATATAGTGTTTGGGCATTGGAGAAGACAAAGACATAACCAGTTCTTCACGATTCAGAGAAAATCTATTGGTTTATTGTTTAATCAACTGGTTTTCATTCACAACAGTCAAAAATAAAAATCAAACCAGAAATCAGTTTGATTCATACTGGTTTATTGTTTAATCAACTAGTTTTCATTCACAACATTCAAAAATAAAAATTAAACTAAAAACTAGTTTGATTCATACTTAACCAGGTTGAACCAGCTAGTCTAGTCCAGTTTTTGCATCATTGGTACTAGAATTAATTTAGGAGACTTCTAGCAGAATTCTATTATACTTAGATTTTTGATAGAATTCTCTATTTTTGATAGAATTCTCTTAGATATATAAACATCTTTGCCAAATGTTTTAGAGGATTCTTTTAGTAATTTTGAGAGATTTTCTTTTAAACTTCTTCTCTAATTTTTATACTTTTTTTTATATCAAGGAGGAAGATTTAGAGAAAAGACTAAAGAAGTCAGTGACAACTTCTCTCAACTATTTCTTCAAAGATGGGATTTATTTATTTTTGATTTATTTTTATTATGTTCAGTAACTAAAAACCTTAGTTAAGGTTAAAGATGTATTTTTTTGAAGATTGACTTAATCATTTATACAAGATTTGACTATTCATTGGTTGAATTTATTCTTTTTGATCTTAGTTATTGAATTTATGATTGGGCACAATAGATTCAATCATAGGAATTATATGATGGATTAATAGATGAAGTATAATCAGTGCATTGGAAGAATAAATGCTTTAGTGCTATAGAGCAACAGTATCTTAGAATTTTAGTTATAACTATATATATTAACTATGATTAATGAGTCTTGATATGTTAAATTGCTCATCAGTAGATGATAATTGCCTAGTTAAATATATACCTGTGTGCTTTGACGGTTAGGTATAGATACATTAGGTTCATTATTATTTCAACCTAAACAATCAATTATGTATGATAATCCCTATCATTTGTTAATTATCCTTAATCAGCTCACTTTAGTTTTATTTAGTTTTCTTAATCATGTTTTGGTTTGCATAGTTGAATGCATAGTCATGCACGTAATCGTGCATCTTCCTAGAACCATAGTTTTTCGTATAAAGCAACATTTGAGCAACTTATGGAGGCACGAATCATTTTGGGACTTCGTGAAGGGGCAAATAGAGACCTATGGAGGGCTAAGCTTTCTTTTTTCGTTTAAGGGTGAAATTGACGTTGGGCACTTCATTTAGGCATATTGTCATTTTGAATTATAAATCTCACTCTCTTTAGGGGTTGTTTACATTATTCTATGTCTATTTATTTAGTTATTCATGTATGGATAATTAATATTCTCATTATCATTTAATTGCTTATATATGAACCCATTTCTAGAATCTTAAATACAATACATAATAGTTGTGTTTTGGATTCATTTATGGAAACTAATTATGTTGAATCATTAGGGATAACTTAACATAGGTTAAATGACTTGAGCTTGTGTGGTTGTTGCCTAAATTGATATGTTTTCCTTATTTATAATGCAGTTGTTCGACTAAATATAGAGAGCGTGTTCTAAGTTTTTTGATAGTTAGGTTTAGTTAGAGACCTTATTTTGAATAAACAAGGCCTAAAGGAAAACCATAATAAAGCTTATTATTAACCTATAATTAGTAGTTTCTAAGATAGGTGTGAAAAAAATATGACAATGACGTATGTTTAATTATGTGTAGGTTGAGATTGAACCAAGAACTGGATTGTAAATGCATTAATCACTTTCGTCATTTTTGACTGTTTTCTTTAATTTGCTTTCGTTAGTTTAATTTTACTTTGTTTTCTTAATTACATCAAACCAAACACCCCCTATATCCTAAACCTTGGTTCTTCTCATTACAAAAGCTTTACACATACTCTCTATGAATATGATCCTTACTCACCATTGCTATAAAATTAGTTGTACAGAGTTAGGTTTATTTTATGGTGCATTCAACACGCATCAACAGAAGAATATTGAGGCATTATGAATGTTAGAAGAGGGAGCCTTTATATAGGTTCAGTTTGTGATTACATACTCTACATGATGGATGCATTTTTTGTGTAAGTAGCTAGTTATCAACCTCAATTAATGGCTTACATATTGAGCTATAACGTCTAGCCTTAGTCTAGTGGATTGAATTGTTTAAGTGACATTCCACCAATTTAGTTATTATCTATCATATTACATTTTATCAGCAGTGTGGTTTGATATGATTCGTTGAGTAATAAATTCATATTTATGGTGATTATTAGTAATCTACTGGTAAAGCAGGAGTGGAAATCTCTGATTTTGGAATTGTGAAGATTAAGGATGTTAATTATATTAATTATGATTGGATGAGGTTGTTTAGATATATCTAGGACAATAAAAAATGGATTAGTACATATTTATTGCATAAAGGATACCCTATTAAGCCAGGACAAGAGGCAAGGAAGAATGATGATGACAAAGATGCTAAAGGGTTGAAGAGGGAACATAGGGATTGTTGGGAGGCTACCGATGGTTTTGATGTAGCAACTAATGTCACCTATAGATAAACTTTAGGAAGATGACGAAGACGAACACTAAGTTAGATATTATCTGGGCATATCTGCATCAATTTCTGCCACCTATACGACACTAGTGAATTTGAGCTTGCCATTCATGCATATATATGGATAGGATTAGGATTTTTTGTTATTTTTAATTTTGTTTTGTTTTAACTAAATTTTATGTTAATTTTGATTTTATTTCTCTTTATTAAGTTGAACTATGAATATTGGAAATTAAATGTAATTTTGGTTTTGTTTAATTATAAGCCTCCACAATTAATTACTTTTAGAATTATATATGAATATGGTTGATTATATTAGCATAAGGAAGTTTTATTGTAATACTTTGAGTATTTAAGGAGCTTTTCCAATTCTTTTCACTTTTGTTTATTCTTTATACACAATCTTAAGGACAATATTAATCTAAGTGTGGGGGTGAATTTTGATTGTTTTCATCACATTGGGATTCTATGAAAATTTCATATTTTTTGAGTTCCAATTTGTCTTTAGGTTGTGTTTAGTTATCTGTTAGTTGCTTTGGGGTTGATGACATAATTTTAGGTATAATTTAAGTTACGATTGATTTTTAAATTTAGATGCAAAATATAATTAAGTAATTGATATAAAATTTTGATCTTGTGAATACTAAGAAACTGAATTTATTAACTGATAATATTTTGATTTTTCATATATTGTGTGATTTTGTAAGGATTGAGTTCTCATGCCATATATTTCTTTATTTCTTATGATGATACTTTCTTTGATTTGTAATTATTACTAAAAAAAGGAGAAATACCAAATCTCTTGTTTTTAAGAACTTAAATGTCATCTTTTTGAGATTATACTAAGATTTGTACAAGCATGAAGATAATAAAGGCAATTGGAAATTAAGTTTGACCCAAATTGCCTACCTTTTTTTGTGAATTTATTCATTAGTAAGCCTTTTCAAACCTAATTAAAATTTTTAGCCTTTTTCTTTATCACCTTTCCTAAGTAATCTTGTGCTAAAAGAAAATTAAGAATGTATTCCCTAATTTAGGATTAGTAGAGCTTTTTCTTGTGATTTATTATGATCTTTTGCAATTGGATACAAAGAAATAAAATGGGATAAAAAGAAATAAATGTAAAGGAATGGTAAAGTGTATGAAAGTGGCAATGAAAGAGAAGAATGTCGTTCCAATTTGAAAGAAAGTAATAAAATGAAAGTAAAAGAAGTGTTAAAATTTTATTGGCCTAGATTCTTATAATTGGAAATGTATGGAGGAAAAGGGTTTCAGAAGAGTATGGGGAGTTAAAGGAACGATATTTGATTTATTTCTATATATTTAATTACTATTGTTCTTAATTATGAATATATTTTTGGTCTCCTTTGTTCCCTATCCTTTTTTAGTCAATTTAACCTTTTTGGCCCCATCACAACCTTAATAAAGTACTTTTGATTTTTGCTTATACATATTTAATTTAATATTGGAGATTAGATGATTTTCAAGTTTATGATAAGTTTAATTTCAAAAGAAGATGATGAAACTCACCTAAAATTTTGTGAATAAGTGATATCTTGTGAGAACTTGAAAATACATAGTATTTAAACTTGATAAAAGCATATGAAATGGTACTTACTTTGTCTTATTTGTATTGAGATTTATTTATAAAATATTATATGTTGAAAGTTTATAATTCAATTAAAGTATAAAAGTGTATATCTTGTGTTTTTATTATATATTAGGTCAGTGTTTATGGATAGTATTTAAGTAAACCCTTCGAAGACTATAAATCCTCTATAAGAGCACCTGAAGATTTAAAGGTTTATGATATATGCTAAATATCACTGTATACCTATAAAAGTGAAGTTATTTTTTGTTTTATTTTTTTTGTCTAGGTGAGTAGTTAGGGTTTAATAACTTGAGGACAAGAAATGAGTTAGGTATAAGGGAATTTGATAGGTCAACATTTTATATGATATTTGGGGTTTATTGACTTGGTGTTTGACACCATTGTAATATGTTTTATATGGATTTTGTTGTATTTTTCTATGTTTAGTTCATTATCTTATAAGTGATTGAATATGAGGATAATACAATATTTAAATAAATTTTCTTCAAAAGTTATTCAATTGATGATATTTTGAAGTCATTTATAAGATAAGAAGATGGAAAAACAATTTTGTAAAAGACTTTATGAGTTGATTCTAGATTAAAGAGGTTGAAAAGTGCAGAAGTTAGAGAAGAAAGAATAACAGGCGTCAGACTAGGAAGTATACCAGGCACCTATCTTGCAAAAAGATCTTAAGAGATACAACTGGTGCCAAACTCTTCATTATTTTACAGAGAGAAAATTATAAAACTGGCTTTGGTTATGAAGCATGTTTGGTTTCGATTACATAAAAACCAATGAAGAACAAAATAAAAGAATAAGACCAACATAAATCTTGATTCTTTACCGAATATCGACTCTTGGACATGATTTACATGATTGTTTGGTTCTTCAAATTTAACACCTATAACTATATTTGTGTAATCCTAGCTATAAGTAGTTATATTAGAATTAATCTAGGAGAGTTCTAGTAAACCTTCACTAGATTTAGATTTTTGTAAGACTTCTCTTAGATTTATAGCTACCCTTAGAAGAACTTTTTATATGATTCTTCTAGTACATTAGGGAGATTTTAAAAAAAATTATTCTTAGTTTTTTATAGCCTTTTGTTTTGCATCATGAAGGAAGAATTAGAGTAAGAATTTAAGAAGCAAGTGATAACTTCTTTAAACTTTATTATACTCTTTTTTAATTTTTTATGATGAGATTTATTTCTTTGTATTTTATTTTTATTATGTTTAGTATATAAAAACCTTAGTTAGAGTTAGGGATGTGGCTTGTAAAGTTTGGTTTAATTATGTATACATTATTTAGTTATTCATTGGTTCAATTTTTCTCTTTGAGCTTAATTGTTGAATTTGTGATTGATCACTTAGATTTTATCAGAGGAAGCGTACAATTGAATGATAGGTGAATTATGATTTGTTCACTAAGAGAATAAATACTTTAGTGTTAGAGAATGACAATATCCTAGACTTTAATGATAACTATCTAGATTGACTATGCTTAATGGGTTTGATTATGTTAAATTTCATATTGACATATGGTGGTTGCCTACTTATATATACCTATGTGCCTTGAATGAGGATAGAAATATATTAGGTGAATTTTTATTTCAACCAAAGTAATTAATTATGTATGATAATTGTGTAACCAATACAACTGAACCCCGGATCCCTAAAGTTATTATTTTAATTATCTCTAATCAACTCTCTTTATTTTTATTTATTTTCTTGTTTAATTGAGATTAATAAGATTTAGTATTAGGTTTCTGTGTGATCAATACTCTGAAATATCTATGGTTCTATTTGGATACTTAAGATTAACTCTATACACTTGTAATTGGATTCAATAGATAGGCAACCAAGTTTTTGATATTGTCACTGAGGAACTAATTTAGTATTTTTTGTTAATCTTAATCTATTTTTATTTTTATTTTCTATTATTTTGATTTCTTTCATTTTTTTCAGGTAGCTGATGCGATACGCGGTATAGGAGTGACAACTTGGATTTCCTAGTTTAATTTGACCTTGAGATAGATAAAGAACCAAGCTATAAGGAAAGAAGACATGGTTGCATAATAAGACAACCTTGTTGTGGACATGAAGCATAAGCTATAAAGGGGCATATAATTACCAATGATTAGTGTTAGTCCCTCATGTATTAAACTGAGTTAAAAGGCGAGGAACTATGAGCTTAAGCAAGTACATCTACACTTACTCCTAACCTTTCTTAGATTACCTAATATAGACACAATCACATTCATCAAGAATTTTTATTTATTAGTCCAAATACATCCATATAATGACTTATAGAAGATGAGATTAGGATGAGGTACTTCCTATACTGTATGAGAGATCAAGTAAGGACACAATTGACGTCAATAGAGCCAGATTCTTTTGAGGAGTATGATCAGGTCTATAATTCATTTATATTAAGGTTTTGCCCATCATAAAAGGCCATCAAATTAAGGATGCAAATACAGTGTTTTACAAAGCCTACGAGCGATATAAGGCTTTATTTAGTCAATGCCCTTATTGTTAGTGAACCTTGTAATTGGTGATGCAATTTTAATACAAGGGATTAACATTACCATTCCAAAAAGATTACAGAGGAAGGGAAGGAGATCATAGAGACATTGGCAAGAATTCATCAACTAAAGTGGTAAAAGGAAATCGATATCCCTCTATAAGGTGAAAACATCTTCTTAACTAATAACCCAAATTGCAAATATATCGAGTTGAATACAAATGATATTGAACCGTGATATGAGCACCCAATATATACATGCATGAATATTGAGTCACCCTCAAAATATAATGAGGAAGTTAACTACATGATTGCCTATAGGGGAAAGCAAGGCATGACTAATAACCCTTGTCTAACACATATGATGGGGGATAGAGGATTCATTTAAAGTTTTTGTGGAAAGAGAAAGTAGCTCCTGTAGCAAGTAGACCAATGAGACCATATAAGTTTTAAAATATATCTCAATTTTAGAAATAGTCATTATAATATAATAATATGGAGGAGATGTTGAAATAATTTGTCTTATATAAATTCCCAATTAAAACAAATAATGCAAACACAAATAGTAAGAATCCAAGACTTTGATGATGAATTAGCCAAAGTGGTGCATATAACTAATGCATTAATTCATAAATTAAGGGTTTGAGTAGGCTAGTTAGCTAAGATGGTAAGTGATATGTGCTTAATTGATTATAAATTTATTTTATAACACGCAGTGATTATTGTTATGAGAATGCTTAGGATACTCACTTCAGTTCATATTTGATTTTAGGCACAATTCAAAAGCATTAAAGCTAAAGTGAGTTAAAAGTACTATATTTGAGTCATTTCATGGAGCAAGAATAAGAAGGATTAGAGAAATAGAAGATAAGAAAATGCTAAAAGAATTGAAGAAGCATGTGGTTATGGATTTAAGATACATCTCACGACCATGACAAATAAGTCATGGCCGTGAGAGGTGTGTCATGCCTATAACACACCATGTCATAGGAGTGAAACTAGTTGCATGGGTGTGACAGCCCATGTCATGCCCATGTAAGGTGTCACACAGCCGTGAGACACCACTCATGGCCGTGAGACAGTGCCACGTCACCCGAAACCCTACTGTTTGTACAAAATCATCGTTTTGACGATAAAGGTTTATGTTTTCATCTGGGAGAAGTTTGAAGAGCCAAAATAGAGGCTTATAGGAGAATAAATAGGGGCAAACCTCTCATTCTTTGGAGACCTATGGAGAGCTAGGCATTTTGATGCCGATTTGGAAGTGACATCGACATCGACGACTCGGTTAAGCATTTCTCTCATTGTTTGTTGTTCTTTCTATTAGGGATCGATTATGTTATCCTACATTTATGTTTGAGTGTTATGTGAGAATGATTGAATGTTCTATTTGATTATTTTTATGTAAGAACCCATTGCTATAATTTTAATATAATCCGTAATTGTTATGTTGAGATTCGTTTGTGGCGACTAATAGTTTTTAATCATTAGGAGTAACATAACTTAGGTTAAATGACCTAAGCTTATGTGGTTGTTTCTTTGATTAATCTATTTTTCCTAATTCGTAATACGGTTGTCTAATTAAATCTAGAGATTGTATCCTAGGTTATTCGATGGCTAGGTTTAATTAACAAGCGTCTTTTAATTAAACATGACCTAAGGAAAAACTGGAGTTAATAGAGCTTATTGTTAATCTACGATTAATAGTATGTTCAACTGGGTGTAGGTCGATATTAATCCAAAGAACTGGACTCCCAACGAATTCATCATTTTTAAATGTGTTCTTTAATTTGTTTTTGTTAGTGTAGTTTCATTTTATTTTCTTATTTCAAAACCAAACAAAACTCCCTATAACCTAAACACCAGCTATTTTTATGACAAAAGATAACCAAACACTCTCTGTGGGATCGACCTAGACTCACTACTGCTATAGTAGTAGGTCTAGTTTATTTTGTGTAGAGTTAAGATGCGCTTACGTCAGTAGGGAAAAGAGGTTAAGGAAAGCTTCCTAGCAATAATGAGGTTAACTTTAGATATCATGTATGTCATCATATTAAGGAGTGGAAAATGCCTTGGATATGATGTTATAAAAGGCATAAAAGTGTTAAAGTTGAAAAAAGAAAAGGAGTAGTTAGAAAAAGAGGAAATTATAAGAGAATTGAGACTAATTTTACCTACATCTGGTGCCAATGTTGTTATCAACAATACGAGTAGAGGGAATATTATAATATTGGTGCTAGTTTCATTCATTTATAGCATTCATCAAATATAAATTCCAACATATATGAAGCCTATTATGCTACCCATTCTATATCCTCAAAGGCTCAAACTAAAGACCAATGAATATGGGTTAACCATAATTTTAGAGGTCTTCAATAAATTAAACACAAACATACCCTTCACCACCGAAGAATTAACTTATATGCCTTCTCATATGAACTTCTTGAAAGAGATCATCTCCAACAAGAAGAAATTAAAGGAATATGATATGTTTTCTTTGATTGAGGAGTGTAGCATCTTACACAACAAATTACCTACAATGTTAAAGGATTTAGGGAGTTTCTTTACTCTTCGTAAATTTGATAATTTAAAATAAATTGATTATTTATATGATATAGGTGCTAGTATAAATAAAATGCTTTTATCTATATTTAATAAGCTAGGGATAAAAGACCTCAAGCTAATGAACTTGTTTCTTCAATTAGTGGGTTGTTCCATTAAATGTCCTATTATGGATGTAGAAGTCTTACTTACGAAAAAAGGGAAATTCATCTTTCCAATTAACTCTTTAGTGATAAATATGAAGTATGATGTTGGGGTTTTGGTGATCTTAGGAAGACCTTTCTTGGCTATAGGCAGACTTATTATTGATGTTATTAGGAGAAGCTTACACTTAGGTTAGGCAAAGAAAGAGTAGAGTTCCACATCTTTCAAACGATATAAATGCCTTTTAACTTAGATGAAGATTTTTTTAAGGTTAAATGTACTTGACTATAATGCATATAAAATTCCCAGGACTAGTTATAAAAATTCAGGAGAAATATATGAATCTCTAGAACTTAAAGATAAAAAGGATCTAAATCCTTTATCTTATGCCAAAGAAACGTATTACTAGGAGTTAGAATTTTCACCTCCTCATTGGTGTGCATATTTAGGAGATACTTACATTAGATTATACTAAATTTTGTTCTCCTCTTTGGTTTGTCCAGAAAGGGAGTCATGATTAACCCAATAGTGATCTGGGATGTGTAAAGAGCTAAATGGGGCTTCCAGCTAAAAGATGTCTAAAGAAGCCATTATTGAGAGGCATTCTAATGTTTCTAACATTTTTCTCAACACATCTTTCACTACCAGACATTACCTTAGAGAGTGAGCTAAGGTGATGAAAAATATAAGTCATACCTCTCAATAATCTAAAAATATATGTAGTAAAGAAGAAAGGTTGTAATATATCATCTTAGGTAATATGTTATGACAATCGCTCTTAATCCTTAATAAATGTTGGAATTATTGGCCTAAAAGGTTATTGCTCATCCATAAAAGAAGCAAAATTAAAAGTATCGGACAAAATAAAACTGACACGAATAAATAACAAGAAAAAATTACATACTTGATAAGAAAAGAAGGCAATTAACTATATATCTCTATGAAAAGATATGGTGTTCCACAATCATTAAACATTAATGCCATATTATAGATCGTGATGATGGAGGATCAATCTTATCATTAGGGTTATAGCCTACTTTAAGAACTATACTCCTATTCAACTTATAAGGTGGTGATTGTAAATGCCTATGAGGACCTTTATAATAAAAGTTGATGCAATCTTCAATGTTGATGTATAAACCACACACCTATTTAATGTGTCACATATGGAATACATAAAATAAATACCTACAAGTAGCTAAAAGATGATCTACAAAGAGATCATCACCAATAGGCTTATCTATAAAAAGATATGAGCTAATTATTAAAAATAATTGAAAGGCTACAAATATATCGTATGTCCTAAAAAGTAAGCAATTCCTCTCCGTTTGGCATAAAAAAGGTATCCATTAATGCATTCCAATGCTTATAAAAGTCTTTAAAAGTACTTGATTGGTATTTATAATTTAACAAAAAAGCAAAACTAGCATTATAGGGATGAAAATTATTAAGAAGTCATCAATATAAGGATAAAATGTCTTCGATATAATAGTTTTTAATGAAGTGAAAATAAGAAAAATTGGGGCTCTACTAAATGGTTCTTGACATAAAAGAGTTCATCATCATGAGGTGGAGATATCAAGAATAACGTAAGTCTAATAGTGAGAAATACCTCAACTACGACTAAATATTGAATAAATATTTTTAACATACCACTTTCAAGTATGCAAATAATCTATATTGGCAATAGGTTGACACATAAGAGAAGCTTAATTATGTGTTTTCACTTTGTTCCCTTTTTTAAACTAATGAATGGTTATGAAAAGTTCACTTATACTAATTATAAATCAATCATGAAAATAAATAAAATAGAGCAAAAAAAAGACAAAGTCAATTCATAATGATTCGGTTAAATAACGTTTAGCCTATGTCCACTCCCTAAGCTCCACTTAAGAATTCATTATCTTCTTCCTTCCATATAACATCTTCTTTTCCCTAAGTGAAAAGAAACCCCTACAATCATCTAACCATTCTATGATAAAGAGTGACCCTTTATAAATCCTGTTCAAGGTCAGAAAGAACCGTCAATGAGTTCATCTTAAGTAATTTCCCAATTTTAACAATTATACAACTTTAAAATTCATTTTATTGCTTACACCAATGAAAAAAAAAGGATTAATATATGTTATATAATGCACATATGCTCTCTTCAACCTCTCAATGCTTGTAATAGCTCAAGTCATCACATGGACTGTGAATGCAATCAACTCCCCTAAAAAGCTCTCAGATTTAAGGGATTTTGTCTATAATTTAAATCCATGGATCTTTGCTTTTTTGGAAACAAAAATTAGGTGTGATAATCTTAGGATTAGGAATAAAATGTGTTATAGATGAAAATTTATCTTTAATCATCAAGCTCATGGGTATGGGAGAATCATTATAGGATATGGTCCTACTTTTATTGATGTTGAAAATTTTAAAGTGGAGATACAAGTAATACATCTAGAATGGAAACTTATTTAGGAAAAGGATGAATTTTTCTTCTCATTTATATATCGTGCTAATCATGCTTTTTAAATAAAGCTCTTATGGGAAAACTTGATAGATTTTCAAAGGAGAGTGAATGGACCTTGGCTATTATTTGGGGATTTCATTTTTACCTTATATAGAACTGAATCTGATGGACACTACATCCTTAGAAACATCTTATCTGACTTTAGTGATTTTGTGTGGGCAAATTGGGTGTTCTTGACTTGAAATTTTAGGGGCATTTCTAATTTTAGAGTAATAAATAGTCTAATAAATGGGTAATAAGAAATAATCTTGGTGAATTAGGATTGGCTAACCCAATTTTCTGATAGTTTGTTTACATTTCTAGATCCATTATTTTTAGATCATTCACCAATGTAGGTAAAGAACCTTTTTTAGATTTAGGACAGGAGAGAACTTTTCAAATTTAAAAAATTTCTGATTGAGGATGATGGGAACTCATCAATTTGTCTATGTCCAAAAGCTTAAGGCTATTAAAGTTGAGACAAAAAGAATTATGAATAGAAGAGCTTCCTCTACATAAATAGTTGTTGATAAAGCTAAAGATGAGCAAGCCTTTATTCAAGGTCAACTTGCTAGAGATCCTATCAATTCTCTGTTATTGGAAACTAAAAAAACTCTTTTGAGTGATTAATTGTTTGCCATTGGAGGCCATGATAGCCTCATGGAACAAAGGGCCAAAATCAACTAAATTAAAGGAGGTGAAACATGCACTAAATTCTTCTTTAACTCTATTTTGGCTATAAAAAACTCAATAGAATATGTACTCTTAAAATTCATGATGGCAGTGAGATTTCTCAACAAATGGATCTTTTGTATAAAATTAAAAATCTCTTGTACAAAGCTGAAAAATATTTTAAGAGTTTTTATGGATGTTCTCACACATTAGCAACTTTTACTTCCGTTTACTCTTTTATTAAAAAGAAAATCTCTTGGGAGCAAGTTGCACTTCTCTCTAAGCCTATAGAAGGATAAAAGATAGATAAGGTGGTCTTCCAATGAACCTAAACAAATCCCCAAGACCTATTGGCTTTAATAGTTACTTCTTTTAAAAAGACTGGCAAGAAATTAGACCTACGGTGAAGAGAGTAGTATTCGAATTTTTCTCTAAAGGAGTGCCACTAAAGGAGATCAACAAAAATCATATCTATTTATCCTAAATCATCTTTCCCTTTATCTTTTGAAGATTTTAAACCTATTGCTTTCACCAACTTCTTATATAAAGTAATTTCTAAATTCTAGCTAACAGGTTAAAAATTGTTATGGATTCTCTAATCTTTGATAACTAGAGTGCCTTTATCCAAGGAAGACTGATAGAGATAACATCTTTATTGTTCAAGAACTGATGAATGGGTATTAGAGGAAGAATAGTTTTCCTAATTGTATCATAAAAGTGGACTTCGAAAAGGCTTTTGACTTTGTTGAATGGAGCTTTATCCTTCAGACTTTAGAGATCTTGGGATTCCCTAATATATTTGTTAGGTAGGTTAAGGCTTGTATTACTTCTCCATCCTACTCACTTCTAATTAATGATACATCTATTGGTATCTTTAAAAGTGCTAGAGGACTGAGATAAAGGGATCCCATTTCCCCTTATCTCTTTATCATATGCGTGGATGTGCTAAACCAAAATTTTCTTCATAAAGTTGGAAGTAACAAATACTTTAAATTCCTTAGTAGATGTAAGAGAGTAGGGCTTATTAACTTATACTTTGTGGATGACCTATTACTCTTATCCAAGTCTTAGAGTAAATCTGTTGAACTACTCATCTTGACATTGTTTAAATTTAGAGATTTTTTAGGTCTGAAGGTGATTCTAAAAGAAAAGCCATTTTATTTTGGATACTAGTGCAAACATGATGGAGGATATAATCTCTTAAATCACTGGTATGAATAGGAAACCTTCTCCTTTGACATATTTAGGGCTACCCATTACTACCAAAAAGATAAAATTCTCCGATTGGGAAGCTATTTAGAAGATTGCTTTAGGGGAATTTAAACTTGAACAACCACTTTTCCAAAGTTAAATGATTTCATGTTTATATGAGAAAAAAAGAGGGTGGACAAAGATTGACCTTTATTAGAACCTTTAATTAGCCTTGATAAAAAATATTTAGAGCTTCTTATTGGATAAGAATTCACTTTAGATTAGATGGTTCCATAGCTACATGCGTAAAGGTTCTAACCTTTATTCCATTCTTATAAAATCCAAATTTTCTTGGTCCTTGACCTAGTTACTGAAATTAAGACTTATTTTAGAGCCTACGGTTCTTTTTAAGGTAAAATTGGACAGGTATAGGCCCCTAGTCAAAATTCCACAAGCTCTTTCCTTATGGAATGGACTTCCTACCAGTTCTAAAGTTAGTTTAATTATCATAAACAACCAATGGTGTATTACCACGAAATTGTCACATCTTACCCCCAACTACCAACTTGACTTAGGAAGATAAGATTCATTTTATTGTCTTAATCTATCCCCACCAAATTCAGCATCTCAAAATTCAAGGAATAGCAGAACTAGGATATCTTAGGGTTTATATGGTACCCTATAATATGGCACAAGTCACTCATTCCTAGCTACTCTTTTCTTTTATAGCTAGCAACTATGAATAAATTGAGAACATTATAAATGATGGATTTCATCCCTTCCAATGCTACCTATGTCCTTTATGAAAGAGAGGAAGAATCTAGAAACCACTTATTCTTCCTATTTCCTTTCTCGTAATTTGTATGGGAAAGGATACAGAATTTGTCTTTGGTTTCTAATGTAGGAAATGTCTCCATGGACTCTCTAAATTGGAAACTGACACTGGATAGTACTCATAACCATAAAAGGCAAACTTACACCATCTCTTTCACCTCCTCGATTAAAGGGATTTGGTGAGAGAGGAACCTCAAATGCTTTCAAAATACCTCAAGTTCCAAAGATGAAGTATTGTCCTCCTTAATTTCTGGAATTAGGGAGAAGCTCTTCTATACTTTAAGATTTGAAAATTGTTGCCCTAATCTAGTAGACTCATAGTGAATTTCTTAATGTTAAAGCTATCACACGTAATCATATGGAAGGGAAGATTGATTAACAAATACACTAGAAAAGAAAATACCTGTTAGAGTTGTTGAGATGTCCCATGCAGATACATGTATTCTAGCCCTAGAGCTCTCCTTCATCCTCCTTGCTAGAAGCTCTAAATACAGCTTGTTCAAATCTCTTGGAACTTTCTGGTAAAAGCCTTTGTCGATTTGCCTGTGGACTTATTCTATACTCTACCTTTCATCCTCTATCAACTCCCATTTCCAGAGGTGATAACTCCAATCCCGAATTTATACGATCTGAGTATATGTCAAAACTATCATATGGGTTTTTTTTACCCTTTTTGACAAACATACCATCTGGTTAAATGTATTAAATTGTCTTCATTAAAGTGCCATCATTTTGGTTATTTTATTTAGATCTGAACATTTTTATATTCTCCCATTAATTGAAATTATTTTTAATTTCTTGAAAAACACTCTAGTGGGCCCAACCAATCTTCCACAAACTCCATATGGTCTATTTATACTAAAAAATAAAATAGTTATTAGAAATAAAAATTAGTTATTGTAACCACTAGTGATAATGGCATTGGTTGGCCATTCTACCATATTGGTCAACTTATATATCAAATAACATTAGGATTAACTTATGGTACCTAATTTTTTTATCTTTCAAAATATTGATTAATCGTATAGAGACATTATTTAATTAAATAGATATATTAGTCAATAAATATGTTGCATTGATCGACTAATGCACCAACAAACTTATGTATATATTATTGCTTTCTTTTGAGAGGCATTATTTAATCACTCACCTACATTTATAACCAATGTAACCAAAAACTTCTCAAGTTCTTTCAATTATCAAAAAAAAAAATTTAACAAAAAATTTATTTAAATCATTTAAATTTTTTTGGAAATTTTGTTTAAAAAATAAGATATTTTATTTAAAGATCAAAATAAAATTTCTCTTGATTATAAAATGATTTATGTATTATGCTCTATATACAAATGATTATATAATGATTGATCCCTAATTTATCGAAATGACCAAGATAAGGTTATAAAAAGGATTATAATGATTTTCTTACATTTTTATGTAATTGATTCCTTTTTATTCTTAGTTCTTAACTTAAATTGCATATATGCTTCACTTTGCTATTTTCTCTATCCTTTGATTGCTCAATTGAATCAGTTGCTCCTTTTCTTACTTTAATCTTCCATTGAACCTAATTTTTTATATATTAAATTACTAATATTACCAAAGACAAAAGACACTAGTAGTAACATGTTTTGATAATCAAAAGTATAGGTCATAACCTTACTTGATCCAAAAATCTCTCATTTTTAATTAAAAATATTTAGTTATATTAAAAAATAAATTATTTAGTAAGTTCCTCTTATGCTAAAGTAATAATTAATGCATGCTCCCCTTTAATTATTGATAGTTGTAAGTTTCATGAAGTTTTAACGGCACTTTAGTATGTTTTTAGTGCTTAATTAATTGATTCATGTATGTTTAGGTTTAGGATTATATTACTTAGTTAGATATTTGTTGTTTGAGTGTTTTAGAGGTTAGAGACGTTATTGAGCTTTAATATTATGTGTTTGAGGTGCCTTGATGTGTTTGTTAGTGTTTCAGATCAATATTAAAGAATAGAGAGAACTTCGACGAAACCTAGAGCAAGGCCCAGGGCCACGATCGTAATAGAGAGCAAAATCATGCCTGTGTAAAAACAGATGCGAACCGGCTTCTAAAACATGACTTTTTGAGGGACATTTTAGAATTTTAAGTTGGGTAAACCTTAATGTTTTCCCTAAGTGGAAAAGATATATAAAAAAAGAAAGAAGACCTAAAAGGGAGGTCCATTTTTTGCCACTTTGAGAAAGATCCAAGGGAGAGGAAGAAGAAGAAAGAAGGAGGAGAAAGGAAGAAGGAGAAGAAGGGCTGCAGTGCTGCTATCTTCCTGATCTATTCACACCCTTCCAAGTAACATTTTATTTCATCTTTATTGTTCTTGCTTTTGATATGAGATGGATTTGATAGTGATAGATTTGGGTTTGACGATGATGTTCTAAACTACTTTAGGGATTTGTTCTTGAATCAATGTTAATGTGATTTCTTTTGATGTTAATATATAGGGTATTATGATTATTTGTCTTATTTACATGCTTTAGTAACAAATCGAGAGAGTGAACCTATAGCAAAATGATTAGATTAGGTAATTAGAGTTAAACAATCTAATAGATCACACAAATAATCAAATCGAGAATTTATACAAAGAGAGATCTCGTGTGAGAACCTGATAGTCTATTAGAGGGCTTAAGATTTGATTGGATTTGTCAATTTTTCGTTAATTGAGAGATTGTAAATTCCATAATTCAATTAGGGGTCATGATTTAAGGTTTTAATGATTACAACTCAAGAGAGAGTAATCAACCCTTCGAAAGTCTAGGATTGATACCGTATTAACTCAAAAGTAATCATATTAGCATTTGATGATACCTTCTCATAATCAGCTAATCTTCCTTGTATGATTTTGATTGTTCATTGATGGTGCTCAATTTTGATTTCTTTGTGTTAATTTTACAATTTAATTTCAATCAAACCATATTTACTAATTTACTTTTTGTTTAGTTTTATTTTCTTTTCAATAATCTTTTTAGGCCTTAGATAACTTTAGAATTAGATTAGTTCACCAAATCCTTGTGCGATCGATACCTTTAATACTACAAGTTTACAATCCGTATACTTGCAAATATTGGGTTTTTATTAGAAGTAAAACTTGCTCAACAAGTTTTTGGCACCGTTTTTAAGGAGTTAGTATAATTAGTTGAATTCTTTTAGTCTAAGGAATTTTCACCATCTCTTCTGATTGTGGTATCCAATCATAAGAAATTAATTAAAAAAAAAAGAAAAAAGAGGAGAAGGAAGTTTAGGCATAAAGTAGAAAACACATCAATTTGGAAATCACAAGGCAACAATGAGGAATCCGCAAAAGTTAAATGTTAAGAAGAGATAAAAAGAAAAATGATAGAGGAAACACATTATAGGGAGCAAAGGACCTTTTCAAACTTTAATGAGGCACAATTTGGTTGGGGAAGTCATCATCTTTATTTGAACATGTGCAATTTGGGTTAACGGAACTACCCAGATTTCTGTTGGTCTAACAATATAAGGACTCATATAGGACATCAAGATCTATTAGGATTTTAGCAAGATGAGTCCAGTTCATGAGATTCTAAATTAGACAAGATCATGGATAAGCTCATGAATATGGAAGAGGCCTAGAAGAGACTGGAAGAGAAGTTCAAGTAAGTAATGAAAGACCATGCCTCTTCAATTGACAACCTAGAGCTTCAAATGAGACAACATTTTTGTGAATTTTGTAAGAGAAGTATGCAAAACTCTTTGAGTAACATTGAAGTACATGCAAGAGAGCAGTGTAAGGTTATCACATTTAGAAGTAGGAAAGAGCTAGAAGCACTAGTGGAAAAACAAGTTGAATCCTACCGACTAAGGGAAGAAGAAGGAGGGTGACTCATTTAGGAAAATTGATGTGGTCGAATCTTTAAAGGAGCAAGAAGAAGAAGAATAGATGGCAATGGACATAGAGCTTGAAGAATATAAGGAAGTCTCTATTCACAAAGCGAAAGAAAAAGAGGAGATAAGGGTGAATGAGGAAGAATAAGAATATATCACCCTCTTACAGGACAAATTGCTGGATTCAATAAAAGATTCAGGGAGTTTTGTTATTCCTTATTTTATTAACAATTTGTTAGTAAAAAGGACATTATTGAACTTAATTGGTTTTCTTAATTTTATCAATGTTGTCCTTTTCATTATCTTCCAACGTGTAGCTTATTTGTAAGGTACAAAGCTGAAGGGTGGAAGCAAGCCACTTAAAATTGATCTCGGCTGACTTTCGAAGGATGCAAGGTCAAGCTAATGACTATAACTTAGCACGTTTGATAGTTAGATTGAAATTATTATGTATTTAGATTTGTTTTGAATTTTAAAAATAATTTTTAATGATTTTGAATGGTTTGGATTGCTAACTCTTTTATTCCTTTAAAAGCAATTATAAGATAGGGTAGTAATTGCCATGATAGGTTCTTATGCTCTAACCCTTATCTTTTCATTTTTGTCTTTAATTTGTTTTTAAGTGTTCATATGTTTTTATTTTTATTCCCACCTTGTATGTTATTTATCCTTCTCACATTGAGGACATCGTGATGTCCAAGTATGGGTAGGGTTGCGTTGTGTGCATTATATGTTCTTATTTTTAGTGTGAATTTTGCATATTATATGCTAGTTTTATTTAGGCTTTATGTGACTCGTGTGAATGTGTCAATAACTAAGAATTAACAAAATCGATTTAGCTTTGAACATAGTCTTTTAGGTTGCTAAGATTTATTAGCTTATGAAATTAGTGTCCTATGTTGTTTTAGTTAAATATGCATGTTAATTAAGATACAATGTTAGTTCGTTCACCCTAGGAATTTGACACATTCATTAATAATTTTAGATTAATCGAATAAGTAGCACCGTTAATATCTTTTCATAAGAATGATTAGCTAAAGAAATGAAGTAGGCAAGAAAATATATTTAAAAAGTGTTTTTTTGTTTAAACAAATAACTATTCCACTGGCCCTTTTTGAACAAATCAGGTTATGAATAGAGCTAGTAGCCAATTGAGAATGTGATGTAGCTGAGTAACCGGAGGACATTCATCACAAATGTTTGCCTTCGAGTCAAAAGGCTAGGTTCATATTAACGAAAATTAAATGCTACTGATCTTTATAAATAGCATGACTTCTCATGAAAAGCTACTAAAGGATAGTTACAATTTTGTTTGACTAACTAATTATCAATGTGTGTGTGTAAGTCATAAGAGTGAAGGAGGAGAGGAAGAAGAAGATAGAAGGAGGAGAAAGGAAGAAAAAGAAGAAGGACTATAGTTCTGCTATCTTCCTGATCTATTTTGACCCATCCAAGTGACATTTCATTTCATCTTTATTGTTGTTTCTTTTGAATGTGCGAGATGGATTTGATAGTGATGGGTTTAGGTTTGATGATGATGTTCTAAACTCCTTTAGGGTTTTGTTCTTGAATCAATGTTAATGTGATTTCTTTTGATGTTAATACGTTGGGTATTATGATTATTTATTGTATTTGTATGCTTTGGTAACAAATCAAGAGAGTGTACCAATAACAAAATGATCAGATTGGGTAATGAGAGTTAAACAATCTAATAGATCACGTAAATAGACAAATTGGGAATTTTTACGAAGAGAGCTCTCTTATGAGGACCTGATAGTCTATTAGAGGGCTTAAAATCTGATTGGATTTATAGGTTTGTTGTTAATTGAGAGATTGCAAATTCCATAATTCAATTAGGGGTTATGCTTTAAGGTTTAATGATTATAACTCGAGAAAGAGTAGTCCACCCTTCAAAAGTCAAGGACCGATACCATATTAACTCAAAAGTATTCATGTTAGCATTTGATGATAGGATAAACCCCCTTCTCATAATTGACTAATCTTCCTTGTGTGATTTTGATTGTTCATTGGTGGTTCTTAATTTTGATTTCTTTGTGTAAATTTTATAATTTAATTTCAATCAATCCATATTCATGAATTTACTTTTCTGTTTAGTTTTTATTTCCATTTTAATAATCTTAGATAACTTAGAATTAGATTGGTTTACTAACTCCTCATGGGATCGACACCTTTAATAATTAATACTACAAGTTTACGATCCATATACTTGCAAATATTGGGGGTTTTAGTAAAACTTACTCAACAATTATATGTATTGTGAAATGATTAAGTTTTAATATCATCATTCTCTCCTTATTTTTGTCAATATTAAAAAAGGTATATGTTATATAAATCCATAAGTATCAAAAGAAAAAAAAATCCCTCTCCCACTTTTTAAAAACTCTATCATCATATGGGCAACAATCACATCTTAAGTATTTATACAATCAAATAGTAGTTCTTAGAATTCTTACCTATCAATTTCTAAGATAAATCTATCTTTCTCCCCTAAGCATATGCAATAGTGCTCTCTCCTTTAAATTTGTATTCCAAGTAATCATTCTTAAATATTGTCAATATGAAAGTAACTGGTTACCTCTTTTTATATATTATCAATTGTTGTATCCTCTTTCTTTCTCATTTGGCTCAATAATTAGCCCTTTGACGCTAATTTTCTTAATTATATAATGTGAAGGCTCTTAGTTATTTTAACTTGAAATCAATTTTTATAGATATCATTGATGTTTCTTTTTTGATATCTATAGAAAGGATATTAATTGTTGGTATTCATTTGATGTTACTTGATATTGACCTACAAGAAAAGAAATCAATATACTCTAGATACCCATACAAACTTAGGTTTTTAGGGATTAGTTCTTAAACCTTTTCCAATCATTATATTTTTGTGTTTACTTAATAAACATTATTTCAAAGAGCAATATCTGTAGATATGTCCATAATCACTATAGAATTGCATCTTATATGGTAGGGGTTAAAAGTGTTAATGTCATATGAGAATGACCTATAAGAGTATAACTTGTAAGCACTTTTAGGTTTTGATAGATGATGTGAGCAATATAATACCCTTTTTAGATATGTGGGGGTTTAGAAGCTCTCCTTATGTAATGAAAGGCTTTGTATGAAAGTTCACAAATGACATACTTCTTTGGTAGAAATATGGCTTGTATTTAATATATGTATGTATCATGCATTTATACTTATAATGAGACCTATGATGATTATGAGCTTATTTGATGCCATTTTAATGATAAAGAGGCATATATAAATGAAAATGTTATTGTATGTTCTTAAGGGATGATCTTGTATAAAAAAATGTCTATCTTTGCTTTGAATGCTTTGTACTCTATGTTTAGAATGTGATATATACATGAATGTATGAAAATTTTCTTTTGCTTTGAACCTAGAGGGTGACAGATGAATATGTGCTTTTTGTACACATTTAGAAAATATAACATACTCATATGATAATTTAGCCGTAGTCTTATCATGTAAATGCTTTCACTTTACAAAAGTTATCTTGGCATTTAATGGTGCATTGCTTCTATTGACTTCTTATGTAAAGGTATGGATCAAATAATAAATATTCCATTTAGGCAGTCTACAAGTTGCTACTTATTTTATTAATTGTAAAATACCCTTAACTCTCTATGTATTATACATAGCTCTATGTGCAAGTCACTAAAACATAAGTTTTTTTAACCTTTTTATAATTGTAGAATTTATAGAATTTAAAAATTGTACTATAAAAATTCAATTATAAATTAAACATATTTTGTTCCACCATATAATGAGCGAAAGAATTAAACGAAATTATATAATGAGTGAAATAATTAAACGAAATTGTAAATCCTCCAAAATCATATTCTTTAGTGGTAGAAGTTTGATCCTTTATTAATTTAGCAACAAAAAGGGCATCTAAAACATGTTTAGCTGATAAAGTTAATTTTATCAACTGAATAAATTAATCATAAGATGACAAACAAGGAAAGATTTGTCCCCACCTCTTAAAGTCTATAAGTGAAACCAATTCATTGCATTACATTAGAGTTCTTTTGGACTCTAAGTATACTTTTGAAACTTTTTACTTCCTAGAGTGAACTTAGACAATGATTATTTGAGGACATTGATATCATTTTATAATGCCTTATTCACATATAATAGATTATCTAAAAGTTCTTTAAAACTTTTTATACTTGGAAGATACTTTCTTCATTTTCAAACTCATGATCTTTAGAAATTTAACTAATTCATCATATGAAAGGTCAACATTGTAGTTATAATAATCATTATCATAAGGGTTAAATATTGAACCTTTTGTGGTTTGAATCGTTTTCATTTTAGATCTTAAATTTTAAAAAATATTAATAATCTCCTATGGTTTAGTTTTCTAACACTCAACCCCGTTATCTATCTCTCTATTAAGAAAACCTAACAGAGACTATAAAAATGGCATCACTTCTATTTACATGGACAAACATGTGACATGGTTATACCATTTCTACCATAAAACACACAATATCATGTAGGTTAAATGCAATATTGTTATTCAATCTATAACGATGTCATATAAAACATCTCATCTTCTTACAAAAACTTGTAGTCATTAAGAAAGAAAATCAAAGCCACTAAAAAATCAATACCACATTCATCTAAAGAGGAGACTTGAATCATCGTTATTCAATTTGGTTTAACTAGAAATGTTTGGTAAGCAAATCATAACCACTATATAGGAAAACTTAAGGTTTCAGTTTATAATCTATAGAATACCTATTATAAACAATAACAATAGCTAAGGGTCTTGTTTTATGATTCTTATGATTCATCTAAATATAAATTATTATAATCATGTCTTTTATGGTCTAAAATTAGGGATTTTAATTATGTTTCTAATTTTGATAAGCTTTCATATTATCTAAGGAGCAATGCTTTTGTTTAATTAATTTTCTAATTCGTCTAAATCATAAAATATCAAATTCATGTCTTTTCTCCAATAGCAATTTAGGAAATTTTTTATTAGATTTTTATATCTAGTCAATATATGACTTTATTCATGTTTAATGTATATTGTTTCCATTGCAAATTGAACATCATCAATTTAAGGGTGAATAAGAAGCAAACAATCTTGTTTCATCTTAATGAAAAATATAAATGTGGTTAACTTATAGTTATTAGGAATGAAGACTATACATATATTTTCTTATCTGTAATTGCATATATCTAATACTTTTAACAAAATTTTATTTTTTTTGGCTTTGTATATTGGAAAAGATTATTATTTATTCCATTACTAGTTTGATTGTTACTAATACTAAGTAATAGTTTTAAAGACAAGTATAAATGAAATATTGAAAGCTTATAACTAATAAATTTTGTACAATTATGTTTTTCAAGTATACGAAAGCAGAGAGGGGGAAGATCATATACGCACATTCTTCGAAAGACCTTAAAGGAACTCTTATAAGTATCAATGCTTTGTAATGAAATATTCTCAACTTTGGATAATTACAATTTGATATTCTCAACCAATAATTGAGTTAAAAAAGTACCATTAGGTTAATTTTTTACTATTATGATATCACTATAACATCTGACATTTTATTATAATGTTAATATAGGTTCTTTTAAGAAATGGATAGTGCACCTAACCTTAAAAATAGGTTTAAGTGTTTTTGGGGTTAATGTTTTAAATTTGAACCAGAAATGACATATGAAGATGAAGGTACAGACAATTTTAGTAATCAGGTGGATGAGGTTACATTGATTAAATTCATGCTCATTAATAAGAGGATAGGATATGCAAAAGCATGGGATTTAACCTATAAATTCCCATATGAGTCATTTGGAAATGGTTTGAAGACACTAGATGTATTATCCTTGTTCGATTACTATATTATGAATTGTGTTGCACATGCATTTTATAAAGTATGCTCTATTTGTACTAGAGTAGTTTAAACACTTAAATGTATTATTGAGGTTATAACAGAGATCACGGATAGACCAGAGATGATTCTGGACTCGACCAGAAATTTCTTGGGAAAATTTCAAAAACTCTGAAAAGCTACAAAATGAGTCTGAACAAGCTTTAAAAGCCCTGAAATGTGGATTTGGGTGACACTTTTAAATGAAATTTGGATAATTTTGGTGACATTCACTGATTTTTGGATTCAATCCAAAAATTCTTCCGGGTAATCGAAAAAGTTACCAAACAATTTTGAAATACGATGAAAAGCTATAAAATTAGGATTGGAGTCTATAAGAAATGAAACGGGTTAAAATGGAGGTTATTTGAATAGAATTCGGGTAACTTAAATTATTCCATAATCGTCTTATCATTAAATTTACCATGAAATACTCTAATTAGGGTCAATACTTGTTGATTGATTATAAATCTTGAATTTAGTTAAACCAAATTATAGTTTTAGTATCTTATTTCTGAATACGGAAATAAATGGTTAAGTGAAATGCGTTTTGTCTACGTAACGGAGAGGCATCGAGCATGTGAGTGTGCTTGGTGATAAGTTTGTGAGTGTATTTTAATTGTTTTGTATGATTAAATTATTTTCAAAATAATTGATGGCATGTGAGTGTTTTATAAATTGATTTTATGCAATGGCTTTCATGAAATGAATAGTTATGTTGAGTTTTATATGAATGAAATATTACAATGAATATTGCTAATATAAGTATATGCTTTAGCAATATATAAGTTTTAATTTGGAAGTTGAATTTTGTATGATTGGAAGTTACATTGAAATTATGAATTAAATTGGATGATTATGAATCCTCCTAGAATTGATTTTGAAAATAAAATGAATTGAAAAAGTATGAGTTGCTTTTACTTATGGTACATTGTTAGGCTTTATACATGTTTTATACCAGTTTATAGTGGTTAACCTATTACGGGTAAGAGATGTAGAACTAGCTTCATGACTTGTTATAGGTAAGCGATGTAGAACCACCTTCGTAACTAATTAGTTTATAGCGGTTAATTTGTTATAGGTAAGCGATGCAGAACAAGCTTAGTAAATAGTGGTTAACCAGTCGCGAATAAGAGATACAGAACCAACTCCATGACTTTGTGCCTAGTGTATCGTATGGTAAAGAAACTAAAGGTGGGCTATGTTGAGTAAGAAAAATCATGAAAGAATAATACTGCCACTATTTATTTTTAAAAGTGATTTAAGAGGTACTGTATGGTATCAATTCTAGTAGTTGACTTATCTTCAGTATAAAAGTTTTCAAAAAACTTATTGCCACCACTGTTTATTGTTTAAAAAATGGAAAATGGAAACTTGTCTATTATGGATTTAATGTCGAAAATCATTTTGGAATACTATTTCAGAAAAATTAAAATTTGTGTTTTACAAAATGTTATATTATTACCAAATTTGATGATGCACAAATAAATTGTTATGGCAAATGCTTTACTATGAGCTTTATGATTGTATGGGTATATTGCAGATATGTGTTATGAAAAGTTCAATTTTTTTTGTAAACTGATTACATTCATTGAGCTAGTTTAGCTCACCTTTATTTTTATGTTTTTAAACAAACTACCCCAGGTATGTGTACAAGTTAATTAGGACTTCGTCACACGATTAGTTGTATCATTGGGTGCTATTATGTTTGTGTTATTTTTGCTATGCATGTGATATGTTTTAAATTATTTTACAAAAGGTTCAAAAGTGTGATCTTGTAAATGTTTGTGGGATTGTAAATATCTTTTACTTAATGAACTATAAGGGCTGCAATCCTCATTAAAGTTTTTCAAATGTTGAGAATTATAAGTTTGTGATTGCTTATGATGTGGACTTGAGGTCCCATTTCAGAAGTTGAGATGATTATGAAATATTAGAAGTGTTTTAAATTGTGTTATGCAGGTTTTTTGAAAATTTTGGGAATGTCCAAAATGCAATCTTTATGCTACCGAAATTTTCAAAAATGATAGAAAAATTTTCCACTATTTTTTGCACTTTTAATTATTAAAGTATGAAATGTTTTTAACAGTTGAACAACTTGCCTTTGCGGGAACCTTTCAATTGAGTTAGATATTGATTGGAGGGCTATCGTGGTGTCACTGAGAAGGCTGCACTTGGGTTATGGAAGGAGAACTCTAGGATGGGTCCTTTCACTAGAAAAGGATAATAATGTTAGGAATTTATTACAAGTAATTGAAGATAGAAAAATAAAGATAATTGATGTTCATTTAAATAGAGAGAAGTATCCTAAGAGAGAAGTATCCTAAGTTATGCACGCTTAATGAACCTTCAATAGACATTTATATTGAGGTAGTTAAGGATAATGATGGCCTAATGTATACTGATGTAGGCTTTGAAGAAGTTACTATAGCCATACCTATTGCGGAACTCGTAGAGGCACCCATATATGCACCTATTAGATCAACCACCGAAGTAGACACTGAAGCATCAAATAAATTAGATGATCTAAGATATAATGAAAATAGTGAATAAAATTCAGTTAGTTAGGGTATTCAAGTCAAGAAATTACAAATGAACTATTTTAATGTGGTATAGAATACGAATTACCTAACATGGGTTAGTGGATATTAAATGTTTAAAATATTGATTTAGATGGAAATGAGATTGAACTTCATGACGATGATACTGGTAGCCTAGAAGGAATTTCAAAAGATGAGAAGAAAAACCCAAAATATCCTTAACTTAATGCTTTAAGTTTAAATGAAGAGAAGATTTTTTAGAAGTAGGGAATGATCTTTTTATTCTATTAATACTTTCAGAAAGGCTTTGAAGAATATGAGTATCCAAATGGGCTTTGAATATATATATGTGAAAAATGTGAGGTCAAGAGTTACTATAGCGTATGCAAGCTTTAGATAAGATGGGCATGCACTTTAGAATAAGACATTCTAAGACACCCATTCTTATAGTAGAATAATTAATAATAAGAAAATTAGTGTTTTCCTGAAAAACTAAAAAGAAACTTTTATTTATCAAAATAAGAGATATAGCTTACAAAGAACCCATCCAATTGAGAATGGAAAAATGTTGTCGTTGGGTTTTAATAAATTATTCCTTAAAAAGTCTTAACATAACTAACATGAAGATTGTTGAGAATTATTGCTTTCCGTTTTTGATAATTTTGCTGGGTTTTAGAGCACTCTCACCCTTACATGGCTTCTGTTACTGATTACTAAAGGGACAATTATTGTGGACCTTAGAGATGGAGCTTTTTATCGCATCCTAAGTATGATCCTCTTCCTTTCATTGATCTTTCATAGACTATCCTTCCTTTTCCTTTATAGGGCCTATAAAAGGTTATAAAATGGTTTGATTATAATCCCCACTCAATCATCCTTTATGATGGCATCTTAATAGTTATTTTGTGTAAATATAGGTGTTTTATGATTTTTTGGAGAAGGTCGGACTTGAATCTATCTAGAGACAGATAATGGTTTTTGGACATTCTTACATTGCACTCCTCCCATAAACTAGGCATCAGGTAAACCAAAATTATACTGAAGATTTCTTTATCTGTTTTAGATGCATGACTGATTTTGCAACACTAGTGGATTGTTTATATCCAAAATGTTTTAGGGGCCTAATTCTACCTCTTTGAATGATGTAAAGCTACATCTTAGTAAAAAAGTTACAGTTAAAAAAGATGTGGTCGAGGTCTTCATTTCTTTTTTACACGGTACATAGCTAACATGGATGTATAGGAATTTAGCTACTCTATTACTAGTAAGGACTTCACCCTTAATAGCTAGCCATAGGGCATATGATGTCCTGGGGAGAGCATAACCTTCCCATACTAAATGGAACTATCCCACTTTAGGAGCATTAATCCAAAATAGTTCCTTTAAGGACTTGTTAGGATGAGTGTCTCTAGTAGAACCCCTCCAAGTAATTAAATCCTTTTTCAGGACCAAGGGGTGATTAAATAGGATTTGAGTTATAGCCAAACATAAAGGGAGGTTTACCAAGCTTATTTTATTATAAAGGACTGAGTGAACAGCAACATCCTCTTAGAATGTAGCTTTAAGAGGTAACAGGTACTTTTTGGTATTTAAAACACCAAAAAGGGACCAATGTTTTTTTCCAGAATCTAGTAGTTTTCCCAACACCAACCTGGTATTGAATCTTTTCGTTAATAGAGCTTCTGATTTTGAGAATATTGAGGAAGGTGGTAGGGGTATTGTTAAGGGTCTAGAGGATCTAGCAGTGCCTATCCTTGATGTAATAGTTACTGACCCATTGTACCCATTATGAATTTTCATCCTTGATGAGTCTCTAGGATTTGTGGCAATCAATGATTTGTGAATTACCTTAATAGGTATAAAACCTAGTCCCTTTTACCTTTTGGGGGTACATACTTTCCTCTAATTTACTTTAGAATTCAATGCTCCCTCTATTCCCCCATTCCATAGGAAAATTCTAAAGGTCTTTTCAATCTGTTGAAGATAGAGCTTGGGACTGATAAATGAGATACCTAGAAGACATATAGGGAGATTAAAATTAAGGAAATTAGTTGATCCCTTCCAACCATTTGTAAAGATTTGGAAGTCCAGCCTAGTAATCTTCCATCTATCTTCTCCATAATAAGTTTGAACTTCACTACCCTTAATTTTCTTGTTGAAATAGGAATCCCCAGATATGTTAAAGGCGATTGATAGATTTTGATACCAGTAATAATTTATAACCATAGGCCCATAGGGTGTGCCTTTCTTAATAAGTAGATGCCACCTTTTGCATAATTGCCTTGCAATCATAATAATCTACTGAACATCTTAATAGTTGTGATCAAGGTGGCAATAAAATTGCTATCAACTCTTAAGAATAGTAATAGTTCGTTAGTAAAGCTTAAGATGAACATTTATTCTTTTCTACACTTGATGTGATACATAAAGTCAGTAGATCTCTCCACTTCTCTTCGACTTAGCCTATTTAAGATTTCCATGGCTACTGTGAATAGGTAAGGGGATATAGGATACCCTTGCTTTAATCCCTTGCAACTTTAGTGATACACTTTTCAATCCATTAAATATAAACCTCACGAAAATTAAAAGCTCTCAGTCCATTGAGAATGAATTGCCAATTTATGAGTCATAGGCTTTTCAAAAGTCAATCTTTAGAGTCCGAATTTTACTACTACTCTTTCTATTATAAGTTTTCAATAACTCTTGAACAATGTGGATATTGTCACTTATACACCTTCTTGGAATGTATGCACCCTATTACTCCCCAATGTGATTAGTCAATACTAACCTGAGTCTACTAGCTAAAATCTTTACAATGATTTTGTAAACTATGTTGCAGCAAGCCATAGGCCTATAGTGTGTGACTGATCTTTATTCGTTACCTTTGGGGATTAAGGTTATGAAGGTATAGTTTACTTCCTTTAGCATTTTCCCCTCTCTAAAAACTTCCTTAGTAGTCTGCTTACTGGTTTCACCAACCATATTCCATGCCTTCTAAAAGAAGAAGGCTTTCATTCCATTAGCCCAAGTTCTTTTTTAAGGTTTAAGGATATAAGGCTTCTGTGAAATTCCTCCTTGGATATAGGTTGGGACAAACATGTTCTCCTCTACAAACAATTGATCTTTCACTACTTCCTTGAGCAGAGTAACCAAAGAAGTGGCATTCAAAAGGGAACCTAGAGTGTTAAAGTAGAAACCCACAACTTCCTCCATAATTCTATTCTAACCAGTTATTAAGGGACCATTATTTTGAAGGATAGTAATTATGTTTGAGACCTTTCTTCCTGCCACTTTTCTATAAAAGAACTTTATGCTCCTGTCCCTTTTTATTAACTAGTAGACTCTTAACCTCTTTTTATTCAATTATAACTCATAGCTAAGTACCTGTGAGTACTCTCTTAAAGCTTACCTTTCCTTCGTCATTAAGATAGGGTTAACTGGATTCTATTAGATTTTAATATAGGCTTGAGTTAATTTTGACTTATAAAGCCCCAGTAGGAATTTTGTGGCACCAATTCTATCCTTGTTTAATTATTTGAGCTCATCCTTTATGCTCCTCAACTTTCTAGAATATATATACTATTTATTACAATAGAAATCTCTCTTAATACTCTCAGTATGGCACTTTAAACCCCTCAACCTCTGTGAGATGATTGTTGAATATGAATGGGAATTTTATGCATTCTCTGGAGTGACAAATGTGAACAATAATAGGAGAATGATTAGAGAAAATAGAGTTTCTAAATGATACCATGCTTTGAGGGAAATTCTATAACCATTTCAGATTGACCATGATTTTGTCTAACTTCTTTCTGAGGTTCCATTCACTTTGTCATTTATTGCTCCAGGTAAATAAGTTACCCTCATAAGGCAAGTCTAATAGTTGGGTTTCCCTTATATATAACCTCATATCATCATGTAGATTCTAGTGCACACATTGCCTTCAGCCAAATTTAGATCTCTTGTAACATTGAAATCATAAATGGCTAACTATAGCTCTTGCATGTTGGTTTTTATTTCCTTTAGCTTATTCCATAGGGGGTCATAGGACCCATAAATTATACTGATATATCACTCAAACTATTCTTGTAAGCTCCTTACCTTGATGTGAATCATTTATCCATAATTGCATGTTTAAATGTTAACATCCTTTACATCATAGAGAGGTAGGATTCTCCCACTATGGTGTTGAATATAATTGACAATCATTTTCCACTTATTGTGGAAAAGATTGAGGAGATTGGATTTATCCTTCTTAATTTTGGATTCAAGATACCAAAAATACTCAGTTTATTCCCCTTTATAAACTCAAAGTTACATTGCTTCTTTGTGGTGGAATTAAGACCTTTCACATTCCATATAACAACTTTCATGTTTCCCTAGTTAAAGAGGTTGCCCTCTTCTTCATAATTGATTTCTTTTTTTATCTGTAGGTCCTTCTACCTATCAATCTAAATAGAATTTTGTGAACTCATCTGAATAGGTTATAGTTGATTACAAGTATTGCTATCCTCCTTACTAATGGGTGTGGGGCTAGAGGAATTTCTTTCTTATGCCTTTTTCCCTCCTAGTTTAACTCATATAAACTTTTTTCTTCCACTAACTTGTTTTGTTCCACCCTAGTTTTTAGGGTTTGATGTCTTAGTACTCCACCAACATTATGACTTCCCTTTCCCACAAGCTCTAAATAGTCTCCATTCTTGAATATTCTTCCTGTCGAATTTTAAAATCTGGTCACCTTTGGTTTAGGCTTCTACGAATAAATTACTTTGACTATGTCCTGAACCATTTCCATATTGCTATTGAACTTTTTGATAGGGATTTCATCAGGAAGATCATTTTTTACTCAACTAAGATGTAGATTCTAGCATAATTTATGCATTTGACCTTAATTGTAACTTATTCTAGGCATATAGGTTTCCCTATGTAACTTGTTAAATATCTTAAACCTATTTGTGTCCAATATTCTAGTGCAATGCCTTATATGCATTCACAGATGAGGATGTTTGCATATTTGATGTCTATATTCTCAAACCCAGGTTTCCATGTCTGAAGGAACAATGGATTGTTCTAAATTTTTGAAGGACCGTCCTCAACAATCTTCAATGCTTAGTGTTTATTGGAGAACTTAAAAATGAAAATATCCTCCTCATTAATGAGTATTTCTACAGGCCCATAATTTCTCTTGTTTGTAGTAACCTATGCCTTCATAGTAGGGAATGACACTCTCTTATCTAGGAAGAAACCAATCATAGTCACTAACCATCTATCAATACCTTCTTTTAAGACTTTAATACGAGGTGCTAATATTTGTTGTTTCTGGGTGAAGGATTGTGATGGATAGAACAACTTGGAGTTAGATTTTGAATCCCCCAACACTTGAGTCCAAGTAAATCTAGCTTTAGGTAATGGTTGTTGATCAGAGATTAAGTTAACTGGTTCAATGTTTTTAGGGTGAGGTGGATCATCTGAAGCAGTCTTAGGGCTAGGTTTTGGGGACAGGGGTGGAAAATCATCTTTGATGCACTGTTTAAGGTACGTTATATTGAGAGTAAGAGGTGTTGTCAAGCTACTCGTTCAGAGTTCAAATAAGTCCTGAAATAATAACTTCTTTTTAATGGAAATACCAAGTTTACCTTTTACAGAGGTCTAAGGTTGGCATCCACAAAAGGTCGCAATAGTACAGAGGTTCAGCTCGGAGAATGGACCAAGTCAGGGGTATAAGAGGATTGAAGGGGTAAGGTAAGAATTTAAAGTTCAAAGAAGACTGTTGAGGTTGGGTGGAAAGAACTGGACAGGGAAGGAAAGGGGAAGAGGGATGAGACTCTCTCTCTCTCTCTCTCTCTCTCTCTCTCTAAATTCTCTCACACCAATAACCTTTTATTGTCTATTTTATTATTAGATGTTTATTATTAATAAAAATGTGACACACTTTTGGGAGAGTCCTAGCTGGGATATTTTAGGGTTAAAAAGGGTTGTTTTATGATATTAACAATAAGAGATTTTTAAATTAAAGCTTATAAAGTGAACAGGTTGATGAAGCCCTCAAAATTAACTTTTGATTCACTAAATAATTGTGGTAGTCATAGAACTAGGTCGAATTTGAAAAGAACTAAATATCAGTTTCTTATGTTCAATTGAAAAAATAGGGTATCGTATATGATTAATTAACTAACAAACTAAAATTAACAAGAAATTATAAATCAACTGAATATAAAAGTGAAAATTCAATTTTACTTAATTAGGGAAAGATCTCATCCAATTATAACTTTGATCGTTGGTCTAAGATGAATAATTTTTACAAATAAAGTAGTTAGTTTGAATCTTATTATGATAGTCATAATAAGTCTCAATTCCTAAATTAATTTATTGAGACTAGTATTTAAATCAAAACTTAACGTTAATTGATTGGGTATGATAACATTCTATATCAACTAAATAATAGCAATAATCTTCGTGAAAAAGACAACCCTAAATTAAATAATTGAGATATATAGAACTATTTAATTTAGTTTTCTTGCTTCTCATTGGTTAAATTTGCAAATACATAAATAAAATACTTGCTACTTGTACCAATCATTCATGACAATTACGAATCACTGAACTCATAGATAGTGATATAATATTAAATTTTATATTAATTTATCAGATTAATCATATTATTTACTCATGAAATAGAAGAATGTGAAATAAGAAATACTTCAATCAAAATAAAATCTAGGTTTGTAACAAAACCCCCTAAAGTTACAACTAGAATTTTGATTCCTTTTAAATTTGAATAGCCACTCTTGGCTATCTTTTCCTCACTAAAGATAGAAAAAGGAAGACAAAAAGACAAAAAGAAAAATAATAATGAATAATTTGTTCTTCCCTCTCCTCCACCATAATCTATGAATAATCTAGAGACTATGATTGAAAAAAATTATAATCCCAATATAATAAGGTTGAATATAAATTCTCTTAATTAGACTAAACTTCCTAGATTGAGTTTGACTCCAGGCCTAATCTCGTCTTATCAATTTCAACAATCTATCATCTTTAACTCAATTTCTTCAAAATTCATGGCTTTAACAAATGATGATCCAATTATATATTTTAACAAATTTGGTCCAATCTTCACTTGCACCTCTTAAAACAAAATAAATATAAATTTTACCAGTTAAGTACCAAAATTAACTTAAAACAAAAGAGATAGCTTCAGTTATGATCTAGGCACATCCTATCAAATTCCCCCACATTTGAATCATGTTTATCCTTAAGCTTACATCAATTTAATATATGATTCATCCATTTAACAGCCTCTTATCCTCTTTCATATTATCTAAAAATATCCTAAAAGTTAATATACATTAAAGGTTTTAGATCAAATAACAATTAAGAGAATAAACACTCATAAGATAATTTTTTAGAATGAAAGCAAGCATCTTAACAATTCCATCAAAATCAAATTAAACAAGACTTTAACACCCTCTCATAGATTTCAATATGTCCACTCAAAGTATTTAAGATTCATAAAATTCTTGAATAAAACATAGCAAATTATTTTTCTAAGCTTGCTCATGAATCATATCTCCACCACTAAAAAGTGTGAAATTAATGCATAAATCAAAGGGTTTTTAATAAGAACTATAGCATGGCTCAGGTAAAGGTATGAAAAAAAATTAAGTTCAACAAACTAAAGGAACGTATAAACTTATCCACATAATTTTTAACTCAAATTAGTTTGAAATTCATTTGATTCAAACCGCATAATTTTAATCACGTCATCATTTTTTCTTATTTTTCTTATTTTCATTTATTTTTTCATTTTTCTTCTTCTTTTAGAACAAGAAACATCAAAGAGGATTTTTTTTTCAATAATTCAAACTAAGAAATCAAAATTCTAGAACTTGAATCAACTAATTTACTTTTTATGAAAATGGTTAAAATCTTATGCAAAGAAGCTATATACAATTCCTTTAATTTAAAGGAATAAAATTATTAAGAAAATTAACGAAAAGAAAGGTAAGTGTGGCTTATAACAATGTTAATATGCAAGAAAATATAGGTCAAGGCTCAAATTGGTTCTCTCTGAGTAAAAACTATGGTAGGCTTTTAGAGGCTAAAAATAGTTATTTCTAAGTGTCACTATCATCTCCATATATAAATTCACAAAAAAATATGGTCTTAGAATGAATACAAGAGCCTAGTATAAACAAACTATGTCTGATAACACTCAACAAAGAAAAATAAAAGGTTGTTTTCTAATTTAGGGACAATTTCTAAACAATAGTAAGAAAATTTAAGGCTACGACAAGGAAAAATCTCCACATATGAGTCATAGTATTCAAGAATCTAAACATAAATAAAAAATTTCACGAAAGAAAAATAAAAACATATTTGAACATGGTATAGAAACTAACATATTTGAACATGGTATAGAAACTAACATATTTGAACATGGTATAGAAACTAACTCTCCCCTATTACCTAAATCATATATTGTCTCTAATATATGCATAAAATGCTCACATTTAAAAAAATTGATTAACATAAAATAAGTGAAAGATTATAATACTCCCCTTAGTTATGAGCATCTGAAATTAAATGCACTACAGTGTAAGTGGACAAAGAGGAGTCAGCTTCATAAATTGGAGCAAAGCATCCAAATTATTATTTATTTTTGAAATTTTATGATCTAACCTCTCCAGCTAAAGATGGTACTTATGTCGAATAAATGTTATTGGAAAAATAGAGGTTGCTAAACATCTGAATCCTTGCAATGATGCAGAAGTGAACTTCCTTAAAGGAAATCATATGACACAAAATGAAATTACCTCTTCTTTTTCTCAACCAACTTCGTCTTGCTTAAATAAGCATCATCCAAAAGTTCCATCTCGTAAGCTACATGCATACCAGTGTTAGCAATATCAAGCAAGTTAAGATTAATAGCCAATTGAGTAATCAAAGAACCAAGACACAAATTATTTTTACATGATAAAACATTGTTAAATCGCAAAGCTAACCAAGCACCCAAATTAATATGAACCTTATGTACCATGCATCAAATAAAGAATAATTCATCTTTAGTACATGTATAAGTTGTAGCCTCAAATAGATCCATTCAAGTTCTTTAAGAAAGCTTCCTCTAGATTGACTTGGATGATACACAAGCTTATCAAAGGACATTGTTTTCCAAACTTCTAAAGGATTAGAATCACCATAGTTCATAATGGATTCCTTATAATAGGTGAAATTGGCATATTCATCAATTATAAACCCTAAGGCTAAATTGAACTTAGTGATATTTTCTTTAAATTCTTTACCTATTAATCGATATTGTACAATATTATGACTACTTAGAATGAAAATTTCAAGTTTACAAAATTTAAAATAGTATAAAAACCCTATTTAATTCAATAAATATTAGGTTTCCAATTCACACAAGTTTTCTCTAACTTATATCATCAATCAAAACATTAAAAGTTTCTTTGATATTCAACTCCTCTGAGGAAGGGTAATGCACATACTTACCTGAATTGGTTTTTTTGGTTTTAAGAGAAACATACCTCTATTTCCTCTCTTTAGAATTGAAAGTAAGATTTCCATGAAAGTTAGACTCAAATGGTGGAAAAATAGACATGCATTTGGCCACCCTAGCAAGCTTCTGAGTACCACTAGTAGTTAGTATAGTCTTTGAAAGGTTTTTGTCAACTAGATTCATTGTAACTTTAGCATTTTATATTATTCAATTAGTACCTTTTATTCTCCTTATTGCTATAATAGCTGTGAAAAAATAAACAAATCATAGACAACAACTAGAGCAATCAATTAAGACCTAAAACAATTGTCACTAAAAGTGATAATACTAAGAAATAAATCACTAAGAAAAATAAAAACAACTAATATTAACTAAGAAAATAACTAAATAACTAAAATGACAGTATAAAAATTGAAAAAGAAAAAAACCTAAGTTCATAAGAGAAAAATGAAAAATAGAGAATGAATAAAATGGAAATAATTGATGAAGAGGTGGTAACAAATCATCGATGACAATTGATCAGAGATGATAGTTAGGAGTTGATGATTGGAAGCTCATACCTAAAATTGACAGATGATTAGAAACGACATAGAGAACATAATCTTAAACGCAGAATTTTTAGAGACAGGAAAGAATGGAGAGCAACACAAGGAAATGATGGATGTATAAGAGGTGGTTACAACTAGAGGTTAACGGTTGTGAAGCTAATGACTGGCCAAAAATTAGCGACAAGGTGGATAACAACACGTGGAAAAAGACTTAAAGGAGGCTATGTAGAGAATATCGACAACCAGTAAGAGGACCTAAAAAAAAGAATAAAAAATATTAGGTTTTTTTTTGTATTTGTTGTTTTAATTAAAATGAAATATAAAAAATCTTTAAAATTTCTAATGTTTTATTTATTTATTTATTTTATTTAAAAATTATCATTATTTCCTTATAACAAAACAATCTACTACTATCTATAAGACATGATCTCACCTTATTCCTTTCGGTATTCCGAAGCTCATGGACTTCATTGGATGTAGACTGCCTATTAGATGTTGTTGTACTGGATGTAGAGGGTTACAAATAACATGTGTTCGCAACTGTACCTAAACTGAAGATCCTTACACGACGGTCCCTACCACCTGCTACATGAAGATAGGTTTGACTCTCATCATCATTTTCAGACTGTTGAGACTGTCATTGAATGTTTTATTCATCATCATTTTTAGACTGTTGAGACTATCATTGAATGTTTTATTGTATTTGATCCTATCAGAAGGCAATATTTATGTTAATAAGTGATAATTATTAAGCATTAATATTAAAACATAAATTTCACATATATTTAGTTTTCTAAATCAGGTGTTGATGAAGGTTACACCATCATGCTTATTAGTGTGCGTATGCAAAAATAGCTGATGGGGTGTAGGGTTCAAGCTCATAGACTTTTCCTACATCAGAATAAAATGTTATAAGTGAACCACAATTTTTAAAAATTTTGGCAGAGTTTCCTCTATTTTTATCATATTTACCCCCTGTTGAGCAAAGAAAGTAACTCAACAACACAGCTATAGATGGCACCAGATATTTATAACATTGTCATTCTCCATAATACACATATTTTTATTCCAAAATTCACACATCGAATTAAATTGAAATACATCAAAGTAAAAAAAATTAGAATATAAGTGTAAATTATAGATACTTAAAGTCCCTCTGCATGCTCGTGGTAGGTAATAGATCCTCCAGTATGTAAGAGAAGATTCACTCCCTGCAGTCCTCCATATCTGTTGGTAGAATTACACTCTGAAATAGACATTGCCTAAGGTGATGTCCAATACTGCTGCCAATGACTCCATATTTCTTCAGAAATCTAAGGAGGACGTACATCAGTCTTGTGTATCATACCAACAAAGTCTCTATAACATATATGAGCTTGTCTCTCCCATACTTTATAAATAACTGCATCAAATTTAGAATCCCGTAAAAATTCTTTCTAAAAATTAAGAAAAACATACAATAAGTACTTATAACCCACAATGTTTATCTAATTAATGTATAAAAATTAATTAAAAAATAAAAAAGATATATTTTGTTGTACCTCAAACTCCTGATAATAAAAATCCTTTATCTCTTGAGAGATATTCTTCTACATATAACCCTCAAGATCAATCTTCTCTTTGAATTTGGATGTCATGTTTCTTAAGCATGGTCCAGACAGAAGCAACATAATATAAAAACAAATAATTTTATACCATTTTTAAATTTAAACTTATAATTTAATTATAAACATATGGTGTTTCATTTATTTTCATTTACAGATTGTTGACAATTGTGATGTAAGTTCTTCCATCAACTCCCTCAACTTCAGGCTAGAGGCTGCCTCCTTTATTCGCATCCTTTACCCTTGATATCTCTATTAGTATAGGGGTGGTGGATAGTGTAGTAGCAGGTACAGAAGGTGATGCCTCATCTGCAAGTGTAGTAGCTGGAGGTACAACATCTAATTCGGTTGCAGCTGCAGAACGTGATGCTTCACCTGGACAGTAAGTGGCTCCAAATCGTGGTCTGATCCTTAGTTGCATCATATCCTGTTTTCTCTTTAGTGGCATATTATCTTAATTAATATTTTATTAAATATTCTAGAAATATAACATTTTCAATTCAATATATAAAAATATACTAAAAATTCAATAATTGATTTATTGGATATAATATTATATTACAAACACAAATTAATCGTTATTAGTACTTAATTGTAAATCAAAATCATCATCTTCTTTTTTTAAAGAATTAGATCAAACTCAGGCTCCTCTTCAGATCTCTCACCTTCCTAATCCTCTTCAGATGAAATTTTAACATATTCATTATTTGGATCGTTCATAGGGTCATTCTCGTCATATGTAATAGATGCATTTATTTCATAAACATCTTCCTGAAATGCTTCACTTTCAATTCTTTATTCTCCTTTTCTATGTGATTCAAAAACACCTCTAGGTTAGGAAAAGGACATAATACACCTGGATCGCTTGCATTGGCAACATAAAAGGTTCAAATTGTCTAAATCTCTTTTGCTGGTTGATTTCAAATAGATTGTATCGGCTATGCACTTTTCTACTAACATTTAAAGTTAGATCAAACCAGTCACACTTAAATATCACACGTCGCTTTATTGGCAATGCAAAGTACTCAATTTCAAATATCTTAATAATTTTACCATAGTAAACCATCATTTCTCCCTGTATGCAAACTCCACTATTTACTGTTGCCATGCTATGAACATGATATTCTGTATGATATTTGTATCCATTTAATAGTTCGCAAAGTTCCTTTCGCAAGATCACATATGAACTTGTTTTTTATTGGATTTTCTAAGGCCTGCACAAAAAATTATCATATTAAACAATATAATGTCATTTGAACACTTTAATCTTATAATTCAATAATTTCAATAATTGTAAGTGAAAGCTTACATATTTCTCAAACCATTGAGGAAAGTGTCTTATAACTTCTTTATTGATATCATCCATTCCTCGTATAATCTAAAAACATTATTATGTATTTCAGTTGTGAATAACACTAAATTTCAAAACCCAAATAATCAATTTCAACTTACTGCATGAAAGGTTGAACCTCTTAACAGTTCAATAAAATGTAACCATGGGCTGCCTCAATTTCTGCCTCTATTAACATTCTTTTTGTTGAACGTCCATATGTTCATCTAGGATATGTGAAAATGGATAAGTTACCATCAGCATCACCCATTCCTCTCCATCATCATTACGAGGAACTTTTCTTTCTCTTGTGTGAACATGTGACTTAAAATAATGTGAACAAAATGTTCTAGCTTTCTCCACTAAATAAGCATTACATATCGAACCTTTAACTCTAGCTTTATTTTTGACATTTTTCTTCAAATGATGCAAATACCTACATTAATGAATAGGGTTATTACAATTATGATATTAAAACAAGTTATTATTTCAATTACATATTTTTGTTGAATTACCTCTCAAATGGATGCATCTATCGATATTGAACTAGGCCGGTAAGTTTAGTGTCGTGTGCTAAATGCATAAGTAGATGCTTCATATAGTCAAAGAAGCTTAGAGGGAAAATTCCCTTTTAATTTGCACAAAATTACTGAAATTTCCCTCTTTAGTTTTTCCATTTCAACCAACTTTATTTCAGATGATGTTAAGCATTTGAAAAACAAACTTAATTCTGTTATAACTTGCCAAACCTTATTCAGTAGCAACTCCCAAAATGTAATTAGAATTAGTCTTTGCATAAACACATGACAGTTATGACTTTTCATCCTAAATAATTTGTACTTCCTCATGTTCACACACCTTCACAAGTTTGACACATAACCATCGGAAAACTTTAGACTTTTCAACCATTCACACAAAAGTTCCTTTTGATTTTTTTGTCTAAATTGAAACATGCTTTCGGATATTTACCGGTGTAAAGATCTTTATGTAACTCATTCCTTATACAAAAAGTTTCAAACTTATGATTTTGCATTATCTTTTGTCCTCCCTTCAATGTTCATTATAGTAGTGAACAAACTGTCAAAAATATTTTTTCAATATGCATCACATCTAGATTATGACGTATCAAATTAGTTTTCCAATGTGCCAAATCCCAAAAGATGATTCATTTTCTCCAACCAAATTTTTTTTACTAATTCTTGTATTAACTTCATCAACTTCAAATTATGTAACTTTTAGTAACCCTAATTCATCAATCTCCTGCAATATCTCTTCACCAGTTTTTTAAGGGGGAGGAGCTGTATGTACCATCCTATTCTTAATGAACTTTTGTTTATTGTGTCTAAATGGATGATCTAGAGGAAGAAATTTCCTATAGTTGTCAAACTAACATGTTTTACCCCTGTTTGGAAGATAAAACGCATCAATTATTGCTACAATAAGGACAAGCCAATTTCCCTACTATGCTGCATCCAGACAGCATAGCATATGCCAAAAAATCACTAATGATTCACATCAAAGCTGCTCTTAGCACAAAATTTTGTTTCAAAGACACATCATATGTCTCAACACCATATTCTCAAAGATGTTGCAATTCAGATATCAATAGTTGTAAGAATACATCAATTTTATGTTTTAGATTTGTAAGCCCTGGCACAATCACTGTCAAGAACATATATGCCTCATTCATACACATCTATGGAGGTAAATTATAAGGAGTAATTATAATTGATCATGATGAATATTGTTGGCCAGATTAACCAAAAGGTTGGAATCCATCCATCGACAATCCCAACCTAACATTTCGACTTTCAGCTGCAAACTCATAATGGGTGTTATTGAAATGTTTCCATGCCGGTGCATTTGATGGATGACTCATTATTCCATCTTCTTTTTTGTGATCATTATGTCATCTTATGTGAGATGTAGTAACATTAGAAGCATATAGTCTTTAAAGTCTCGGAGTTAGCGGGAAATAATACATTTGCTTTCAGGGTACTAATTTTTATTTCATAGAACGCTTTCTAGGCTTGAACCTAGATTAACCATAAAATTTGCACTCTTGTAATTCCACATCTCCCTAATACAATATACATCCCAATTTGCAACAATCAATCTTTTCAACAAGTAAACTAAGACTCCTAATAAGTTTCTTCATATTGTAAAAACTATCAACCATTGTATGATCAGGAGGCAATGATTCATTATACCATCCAAGAATTTTATCAAAAATATGATCAAAAATATGCACCTCAAACTTTATGTTCAATATTTGAGCAATTGAAGACAATTGAGTCATTGTCTCATAATTTGGCCATAATTCTTAGTCAGCTGAGTGTAGTAAGTCAAATTTTTGTTTTACATATGGGTTTGGTTCTTCTTCAAGGTTTTCTGTATTTTCCTGAAAGGTATATCTGGCTGCATCATAAACCATTTGCATGTAAGGATTTTCAGTTGCACCCACATTATTTATTCTAAATCCAATGCTCCCTTCAAACTCATCTAAATTCACTGACGAGTTTCCTTCATTTCTCTTTGAGGTGATACAAATCAATGGCTCCCTATGTCGTGTCCACTCAAAATAATTTGGGACAAGCCCTTTTCTTAGCAAATGCCCATTCACTTCATCAATAGGAAGGAAACGAATGTGTACTTTTTATGTGGGCATCTGATCTTTGGCTCATCCATATATGAAGATTAGAACATGCATAATGAATAGAAGCTTCAACTCCCTCAACAAACTCAAGATTAATGAAACAATCAGGTGTTAATCGTCTATACATCCAAGATCTATCAACATTACTCATTTCTGCAAAATTGTCAATTTAAAAGAGTGATTTCATAGTTAGTATCCTTGATGTCCCCTAAGTTTACAGAACATCTAAACTTTACACAATATCCCCTAAGTATTAATCAATCGAATTAATTACCTAAAATTGATGTCAATACTCTGGTACTTGTTATCGTTTACACATATCAATCAAGAAAGCAAGTTCTTGCTATGAGTCCCAGGCTCGTGGAATTTTTCACCGATAAGCCTCACGGGAGCTACATTACGAGTTTCTAACCTATATACCGTCCTAAGGGTTTATTATGCAAAGAATAGTCTTGTCTATTAAAAGTATGAATTTATTGTGTTAATACAAAGTTTGCATTAATCACATTGAAGTTAAAGTATTTATCTTTGAATTAATCACCAACAATTTATTTCAAGACTATAGTACGTGGGATTGTTTACACCTGTGAATCAAGAAAGCAAGTTCTTGCTGTGATTCCTAGGCTCGTGGAATTTTTCACTGATAAGCTTCACGGGAGCTATATCACGGGTTTCTAGCCTATATACCGTCTTAGGGGTTTATTATGCAAATAACTGTCTTGTCTATTAAACGTATGAATTTCTTGCGTTAATACTAAATTTGCATTAATCACATTGAAGTTAAAGTATTTATGTTTGAATTAATCACCTACAATTTATTTCAAGACTATGGTATGTGGAATTATTTACACCTATGAATCAAGAAACCAAGTTCTTACTGTAACTTCTAGGCTCGTGGAATTTTTCACCGATAAGCCTCACCGGACCTGTATCACGGGTTTCCAACCTATATACCGTCCTAGGTTATTATACAAAGAGTTGTCTTGTCTATTAAATGCATGAATTTCTTGCGTTAATACTAAGTTTGCATTAATCATATTGAAGTTGAAGCATTTATGTTTAAAATAATCTCCTACAATTGATTTCAATACTATAGTACGTGGCATTGTTTACACCTGTGAATCAAAAAAGCAAGTTCTTGTTGTGACTCTTAGGCTCATGGAATTTTTCATCGATATGCCTCATGGGAGCTGCATCACGAGTTTCCAGCCTATATACCGTCTTAGGGGTTTATTATGTAAAGAACTATCTTGTCTATTAAATGTATGAAGTTCTTGCGTTAATACTAAGTTTGCATTAATCACATTGAAGAAAGTATTTATGTTTGAATTAATCACCTACAATTGATTTCAATACTATGGTAAGTGGCATTATTTACACCTATGAATCAAGAAAGTAAGTTCTTGCTGTGATTCCTAGGCTAGTGGAATTTTTTACCGATAAGCCTCACGGGAGCTGCATCACAGATTTCTAGCCTATATACCATCCTAGGGTTGTATTAATGCCTCAACTCATCTATAATATCTCAAACTCATTTCATATATAGTAAATACTTAAGCTATTAAAGAAGAACATATAAACTCATCAATGATTATAAGAATATTCTAAACAATAACACAAAATCAAGACCTCCTTTGTAGTCACACAAAACCCAAACTATCAAAATCGTATTATTAAATTAATAAATATGGTAGACATTAGTTGGACGGCTTACTTAGATGGACGGACAACTTCAGACTACAAAAAAGAAGGATGAGCGATGCTCTTCAACACCATGTAGGGCATGAGAAAAAGAATATTTTGTATTTAATATAATACAATTGTTCAATAGTTTTGTTATATTTTTAATATATTTAAGCAAACAAATCAAAAAATAATATTGTTTATTCTGAAATAGAAATATATGGACTTTTAACGGGAGTAATGTTAAAAATTAATGTTATAATCATTTTAATAAAAATTCGTTGCTAATTCCTAATTTTCTTGTAGTGTAGCAATCGTGCTTAATAAACATAAGATAATTTCCAAAGCATATATCCACATTGATAAGTAAAGATAAGAATAACTCAATATGTGCTTAACCAATTCGACTAAAGTATGTTTATGCCTTTATGCAATACTATTGTGATGAACATTGTGTATTAAGTACATACATTATGCTTTTTTAAGAATTTAACAAATAGGTCAAGACATTGTCCGATTTTATTTTACCTTCTACAAAATTTACCACCTTTATAAGACCTAACAACTTTCACTTTTGGTCTAAGTACATTTTAACCCTCATTAATAAACACCTCTAAGGAACATTTATTGATTATGATTTCTTATATAACAATTAGACATATCCATAATGTAAAATCATTAATAAAATTGATATAATACTTTTTCCTACTAAAAGATGAAACATCAAAAGGCCCATATATATCAAAATATATAAAAGTTCAAGGAGTTGTGTGCTTCTTGTGTTTGTTTTCTTAATTATGTGCCTTAAATGTTTTCGCATAATACCATGCACATATTCACTAAAATAAGTAAAATCTAAATTAGAATGATTACATTATTTATAATCTTTGTATTCTTTCTTTAGATATGTTACTTAGATGTTTATGTCATAAATGAGCTAAACTTTCTTCTTCTGAACTATGTTTAATAACAAAATTTAATTCAAGGCCAACAAAGTCTCAACAAAAAGATCATCAAACTTTAATTTGTATAAACCATCACGAAACCAAAACAATCGTTATTATCAAATAAAATGTGCAAAACTTAAAGGAATATCAAACTTTGTCAATTTAGACAAAGAAAGTAAAATTTGAATTTAGTTTTATATTTGGGTTTCAACATATTCTCATCATAGCAAACGACTATTTTTTTCTTTTTATGCAATGTACTTTTTAATTTGATCTCTATTAACTTATGTCACTAACAGTATTATAATAAAATAAAGATATATACAAATAACGATATATAATATTATAAAATAAAAATTATGGTATATTTGATAAATTACTAAAGTGATAGCATATTTAACACAATTTACTTAATTTATTAACCTAACAGGAAAATAAATTCACTTACTCATTAGATTACAATCCTTTTTAATGTTTGACCTTTGATAGTAATAAAACTAAACGCGAATATACTATAATCAATAACTCACTCTACTCCTACCATAAATTATATGAAGAAGGGGAAAAAAGAAAATGAAAAAAGCATCTTTTGCATGCATCAAATATAAGAAAGTATTGAAAGGTACTAGACATAACAAATGAATTGCAACTTCATGTAAATTAATACATCATTTTCAGAACTAGCTAGCTAATTGAATATCAACTTAGAAGCATACCAATTCTTGTTAAGGAGAAGGGCCAAAAAGTCTTCATACTTTATTGGACTTTGGGAAAGAGTAGTCAACAATTACCCTTTCATTACCCCCAAGCCTTATGCTTTGACTTTTTGCACTTCCTTATCTATAACTAAACTCGTCGATCATTGGTGTAAATTAACTACTTCGTTTAGATTTATAAATTAGGTACTTCTTTGATAGTTACTATGTATATAACTAAATCTAAGAGTAGAAGATAGCTACCACTTTTTCTATATTAACTCCTTTTTTTATATTAACTCCTTTAAATTGACTTTAGGCTTGCTAATCCTAATTATGATGACTAGTTATAGTTTCAAAGTATCTTCCATATAATTGTTCATTTTCCATTTCAAGTCTTATGTAACTACTCTAGGTATTTGTTTTAGATTCCAAGGCATTAACCAAGTTTAGGCATTAACCAAGTCTCACCAACATCCCTAAGAGACATTTCATCGAACAATTCATAAGTAACTTGAATTATCTCTAACTAATAACGAAACAACTACATTTTTTCATTATTTATCAACAATAACACATTCAAACAACAAATAAACCAACAATTCAATGTAAAAATACATAAAAAGCTTGGTTTAACACATCCAAACAAAACCCACCCCCCACCAATGGTCATACATATAAGCATTTAACACCTTCTTTCTGGAGACAGAATAATCCCAATAGTTTTGTTTCTTGAAAATGATGCACGATGGATCAAAGGAAGCAAAAATTGATGATGGAAGCTTGGGAGGAAGAGGACCGACAACATTGATGGTGGGAAGAAGAGAGAAAATAATAGAGGGGAGGGAGAAGGGGGGCTTCAAGGGAGTTAAAACTATGAATAAAACGACTTCATTTGGATTAAAACCAAATGACGTCGTTTTAATTTATGAACAATTCGATAGTTATTGACAAAACTGTGGTTCTGTTGGTATTCAAGATGCTTATTTTTCCCACCTGTCATTGCCGCCTACTTTTATGACAGACTTTACTTTTCCGTCGGGAAAGTCACGAGGATAATTTCAGTCCACGTTTACCGACGGATATTTTGGCTGTCATAAAAATCAATTTTTCTGACAAATTTACTGACGGTAAATTAATTTCCATTGCTAATTTACTGCGAAATGCTTTTCGTTGGTAATTTTATGTTGATGATGTGTTATTTTCTTGTAGTGATATGTTTAGATTCATATGCATTGCCACTTACATAAGAATCATACCATTAGATACACATCAAATAAAGCTTGAGCTTATTTTCAATGATTTAAGAAATAATGGTCATAAATTTACTATCTGTTATAATTACCTGTAAAGATACATTTTTTACTACCTTTTTAAGGTTAGCATACATAAAACTTTAGCTCATTCCCATATTTTTTTGCATACAAACACTAATGATAGCACTAGACATAATCCAAACCAATTTCATCAAATCCTATATCCAACCAAGTCTACTATCATTGCCCTTTTGTATATTTCATGCCATTAATATGTTCTTTTCTCTTAAGCCATTTATAACATCTACATTTCTTGGAATTAATTTTTTTGTCAAATCACTCTAAGAAATTGTAACATTCTTTTCCCTATAATAAGTAATAAAAATAGTTATCATTTTCTTACAATGCTAATTTCTTATGATTAATTAAACTCTACATAGTTTACTGTATATTTCAGGCATCAAAAGAACCTCTTTTCAAGATCATTTGTTATCCAAGAAGTCTATAAAGGAGCTTCAATTCATAATTGAAATATGTATGGATATGTCATTGCACACTTGCTTGATGTAGATTATTCCATCTATCAAAAGCCTTTTTGGCTATCATATAATGTATTTATATTTAGTGAAAAATCAACATTAACAATTAATGACAAATTCATTTCTAACCTTAACTAAGCATTAATCCAATTCAACAAAAATATTTTGTAACAAAAAGAAGTTTGATAAAACTAGATTTGATATAATTAACTAGTAACTAGTCAACTACCTAGCATCAAGCATGCCCAAGTCATCACCATTCAGGTCATATAAACCGAAGTTCCTTCGATTACCTATCTAAGTTTAATCATTAATCACATCTAGGTCTCCAATTACATGTTCATTTACATAAAAGAATGAAAATAGTTAACTTGTGATAGATGAAAGCAAATATAAAAAAATGGTTATTAACACTTTACTAATCAGATTTCCTTATAATTTGCATCTTCTAAGTTATCATTTTCTATGAGAAACTCATTCTATTCTTATCGATGATTCATTTCTTATGAAGTAATAATAAACATAGAAAATTAAGGAAACAAATAATCATAATGCAAGCAATCACTACTAGAAGATATAAAATGAATGTGTAAAGCTTATGTTATCAAATTTACATAATACAAATTCAAAAAATTTGTTTTAACCATATCAAAAATAATAAGTAAAAAAAATAATGTAAGCAGTAAATCTTTACCAATCTCAACCAAATCTTTATCAGCATCATTAACAAAGATCGTGGCCAAATTACTAAGAATTATGATTTATTTATTGATAGTCTTTCTCAATTTCTTCAAACATACCTTGAAGACCGTGAATGATTAGCCACTAATTCGAATACAAATTTGAACAACCAATATGAATTCTAGAAATTGTGAACTAAAACTTTAAGGAAATAAAACTCTAGCTTACTTCTATAGTGGTTGCGGTTTGCTTACCAAATATCTCTAGTCAAACTAGATTAAATAACGATCTCCATTCTCATCTCCAAACAACTATGGTTTTGATTTTTTTCAGTGGCTTTGATTTTCTTTCTCGACCATAAATTGAAGCATATCAAATGCTTCATATGGTGTCATTACAACTTGAATAATGATGTCATATAAAGCATAATGACATTGTCATCATTATGCTATGTAATAAGAATGACTTTGTTTTTATGTTCTCCATTAGGTTTTCTAATGAAGATGGATGACAAGAAGGTTGAGTGTCACAAAAACAAAATCATAATGGTTTTGATAGTTTTAAAAATCAAGGATTTCAATTGAAGAAAGTCTAAACCACAAAGGGTTTGATGTATTTAATCCTTATAAAAATTTAAGAAAAAGGGTAGCCCATCATTATTAACCATAAAACACATATTTATAATAATATCTTTAGGTTGCTCACTCTAGGAAGTAGTAGCTTCATCTAATTTAAGTGTTTTTTTCTTTTTTTATAATTTTCTATCTCTCTTCTTTTTTTAAGAACCTCTTTAATTTCTTTATAATGAGTTTTATATCATCATCATCATTCTCACTTGTAAAGATCTCTTCATCATTGACTTTCTCATCCTTAGATACTGTAAACGCCACTCCTTTTCTTATTAGAGACAATTTATTTTCATGCAGTTTATTCATACACATATTATAGGTGAGGGATTATCTAACTAGCACTTCTATTAGTAAAGTGATCAAATATTTGGATTCTTATATGTCATTGTTCCCTCTCAAACCTTTAATAAATACCTAAGATATCTTTTCACTAATTAAAGATAAGTGTAAGTTTTACCAAGACCTTTAAAGGAATTAATAAAGTGAGTTTATATATGTGCGTATATATGTGTGTGATGAAATATTTGGATTTTTATATAATTATCAGTGTTGCCTCTCAAACCTTTAATAAAAACCTAAGAAATCTTTTCACTGATTAAAGATTAGTGTAACTCTTACCAAGACTTTTTAAGGGAATTAATAATATGAATGAAGTGAGTATATATATATATAATGCTCCACTTTTCTATTTAATGTAATGAGTCCTTTATTATTATCATTCCATTCACTCTTATTCTTTGCTAGTTTAGTCTCCAATTTATCTACAACTATAGTTATCATTATAACATAGGGACTATTCTCTACAATTTCTCAAAGATCAACCCCTTTGACTAAAAGAAAGTGCTTTATTCTAGTTCTGTAACAAATGTACTTATCACCTTTAAAGAAAGGGGGTCTATATATAATTAAAATTCTTGGATACAAAACAAATTAAATTATAACATAAATATTTTTGATCAAAACTTTCTACAAATCTAAATACAATGAACAAGACCGGCATTGATACTAAATTGTCCTTGAGATAGCACACGAGAGGGAGAGAATTATAGGTGGTCCCTATTTACCATTTTTCTAAACTAATGAATAATTATGGCAAATTCACATATCATAATTATAAAAGCAATCACAATGAATAAAAGAGAGTAGAAAAAAGAGATAAAATTGATTTATAATGGTTCGACTAAGCAACAATTAGCCTATGTCTACCTCATAAGCTTAACTTAGAAATTCACTATTTTTTTTCTTCAACAAATGAAGAGCAACCTTCCATATAACTCCTTCTTTGCTATTGGTAAGAGAATAATTATCCTTCTTTTTCACTGGTAAAGAGAAACCCTTTATAAATCTAGTTTAAGGTCAAGAAGAGCCCTCACTATATGTACCCTAAGTAATTTTCCCATTACAATAATTATACAACTCAAAGCTTCTTTTCTTACTCACACCAATAAACATAGATTCAATATGTATTATATAATACACATATGCACTCTTTAATCTCTCAATTCTTGAACAAAATTTTAGTATGTATAACCAACCTCCACAACTCCATGTGGTCTATTTACTATAAAAAGCCTAAAATAGTCATTAAAACAAAAAGTATTATTGTAATGACTAGTAACATTGGGATTGGTCAACTAATGTATTATATTAGTCGATCAATTTATCGACCAACATTAAGATAAACTCATGATACATAATTTTGTTACCTTTAAGCTATATTGTTTGACTATACAAAGGTATTGGTCAACCAATGTGTTTATCAATGCACTAACAAACTCACAGTATACATTTTTACTTCCTTTTAAGAGGCATTGGACAACCAATATTGTATACCCAAAAACCTAATATTTATAAACCATTGTCCTAGATTGATTGACTAGTATACTTGAAAAAAATTGCAAACTTCTCAATTTCTTTCAAAAGTCAAAACACACTCTTTTGACAAAAGCTCAATTCAGAAGTTTCTTATTTTTTAAAATAGTATTCTTTAAAAATCAAAACAATTTTCCTCTTAAATATGAAAGAATTTGTTTGTTACGTCCAATATGAAAATGATCATTTAGTCCAATAGTCTTTAGTTTGAGATATTTAGGGGCAAAGCCTCCATTGGTAGACTTGAAACCTAAAATTAGACTTCTATTTTTGGGTGATCATGTGAATCAACATTAGAAAAAAAAATATAACCTCTTAGGAGTAGCCATCTTTAAAGAACCTACAAAACAAAATGGTAAAAGAAAAAAAGTTAGATGTTGAAAAGCCCCTTAGATCAAATTGATTTGAAAAAAGATAAGGTCATTCCGATAATGTGGAAAGGTGAATTTATTTTTTCAATGACAAATTTGAGCATGTTGATGCCTAAATTAATCAACTGAATTAAATCGCATCCATCAAATAAAGGCAGCCAAAAATAAAGTCATCTAGTTGCTAGTTAAAGAAGAGATCATGATACAACAGACATTTGGCCCAATCAATACTAGCAGACATAAATTGGGCAAAACTCAATTAACTGAAGTAAATTGAATAAACATCCACCAATTAATACTTGTAATTGAACAAACATCCGATAGAATGAAGCTAAAAACTTGTAATAAGATGGATGCATGACCCAATTAATACTTAAATACCTAGCTCAAACATAACTCAAATAATCAAAATAGGTTGAATAGACATCCACCAGATCAATACATCATGAACAAAGTTATTAAATCACTGATTAAAGAAGAGATCACAGTAAAATAAAGTCTAATTTAATCAAATATCAAAAGTCATAAATCAGGACTAACTAAATAAACTAAAATAAATTGAATAAACATCTATCAAATTGATGTAACGCGAACAAAACCATCAAATACAATGTGAGAGATAGTTATGACAAGCTAGTGGCAAGATAAACATCAAAGAATTAGTTGAGGAAAAAAAGAAGAAGAAACAAAAAAGGCGCATGTCAATTGGATGCTAAAAAGAATCTATCTTATAAAAGAAAGGGGCCATTAAATTCATTATACCTAATTGGCTAACGATAATTCATGGTGAAAGTCATACCACGATTAATGGTGGAATTTTTAATGGCATCAAATCCTATGAAGGCAATTTTCTTTGGAATGGAGAACCCGCAGCCGCTATCTTTTGGATATGCACTGGGTAAATCTCTGGATTGACGTAATAGCCTGCAAATCATGCCAACTGGGTACTCCACACTAGGCAAGTCCTGTACAACAGGCTCAATCTAAAGAATGTAAATAGGGAGATTCGAGCAAAGGACCTTTTGGTCCCATGTCCTCCCACTCCACCAACTCGACCACCCCCTAGAGGGCTATGGAGGTAATTCATTAATATGATTTTAAGAAATGGAATTCATAATTGGTGAAGTGCACTTAAAAGTGAAATTCGGTTACACTAAACCAACGTTCAAATGGAAAAGATGGACAGTGTTTCACAATTGATCCAAATACCAAAGGTTTGTATATTTGTCATTCGAAGCAATTGGTGAAAAGCTAGCACAAAGAAGACACTTAGACATGATGACAATGACGACAATGATGGCTCAAATTTTAGCAAATAATAATAAAAATTGATGAAAAGTATCTTTTTATTGAGAAAATTTTTATAAAAAAGGATATTTATCTTAAAGACTTATTTCCAAGAGTTAATTATCCTAATGATAATTTTTTTAAAATAAAACGACACTCTTTATAATGATTTTAAAAGAGTAGAAGATTTAAATTAAAAAGCATCTAGAACTCTAAAATAATTTTACAAGTGTGTTAGGAGGTCACTCAGGATACCAGTAAAAAAATCTCAAGTATTTTGGAGAAGAGAATAAGAGAGATTAGCAAGCATAAAGCACCCCACTAAAACCGGTCAAAGCAGCTACTTTTTATTATCTTCTAGTTTATCTTTTAAATTTTATCCTTATCATGTATTCGTTGTGGCTGCTACTTTGGTGCCACGAGAGATCATATCTCCTGGATAGCAGGAAGGCATTAGGTAATTCTTCTATTTAAGCAAGCTTCAGTATTGAGTAAAGGCATCTTGAATTCTATCAATCTATCAGAGGCTATTTTAGCTAATTATCGAAAGTTTTATCAGTTATTTACTTACTCTGACTGGGACCCTATCAATTGGTATCAAAGCTAAGTAAAATGGCTTCAAACAAGGAGGGACTCAAGAACCTAGAAAACAAACTCATTGTACTCCAAAACACCATAGGTTGCATGGAGATCGACGTTGCAAATAAGTTCAGGCAAATCGAGGAAAGCCTTAAGCGGATAATAGACACTTTGACGTCCAACAGTAAAGGTTCGAGTAGCAACACTCTAGGGTGGAATGGAACCGAGCGTATGGCGAACTAAAGAGACGAACTAGATGGAATGGAGAATGGTTGCTACACATTCGGCTCCAAGCTAGGGAAATTAGAGTTTTCCACGTATGCTGGAAACAACCCCACCAAATGGTTTAATAAAGTGGAGCAGTTCTTTGAACACTGAGGAACAACCTGTTGGTTTATACCCTACAATCAATCGCTTTGGATGTAGTTTAGTGATAAATTATTTAAAGACATTCGTTATCTTGCAAATGTTTAGATGTATATGATAAAGTCCATGGGATAATTGTACATTGCAAATGAAATTATAATGAGATTATAATTATGA
>JAOTAY010000006.1:30533343-30546085 GCA_025629805.1 Erythroxylum baracoense | reverse complement strand
ACTTATTCAAGCAATTCTCCTCTCTGTGGCATTGCAATCTTCTCTCCACATCTTCCAATTCCTCTGCTCAAATACTAGCAAGTAAACGACCATTGTTGTTTGTTTAACTAACCATGGAGCTACTCTTTCTCTACCTAACCCTTCATGCGCACTTTTTTCTTTTGCACTACGTTTTAGGACAATTTAATTTTTTTGGCTGATGTGTTTTTTTCCTTCTTTGCTTGCGCTTTAGACTGCCTGTCTTGTGCATCGTCGTTTTATCTTCTTTACTGATTAAATAGTTTTATTTCTTCTGGAGTCTTCTTCAACACTGGGTTACCACTGTGTTTTTTTTCCTTACTGCCATTTTGTTTGTTGCCTATTCTGCTGGTTAAGTGCTGCTAGAGTTTTGCTAAGCTGCTAATGCCACGTTTGTGCTTTCTCTTCTGCTAGCTATTTTTATTCTAGACCTTGCTGCTGTGTCATTTTTTTTGTCTTGTATCTGCTAACGTTTTCTATTGTGGATTGCTGCGTTTTTGTTCCTCTCAACAGCTACTGTACATTTTAACTCCTAGCTGCCGTTTTCTTCTGTGCTATTGGTGTTTTAGTCTGCTGCACATTTTCTAGTGTTTTTTCTCCTTGCTCTCTACGTTTTATCTCTTTTATGTTGCCTACATTTTCCTGTGCTCTTGTCTCCTATGTGCTGTCGTTTTAGTGTACTAGAGTGCTGCTGTGGTTTTGTTTATTTTCTCTTGTCTATGCTATGTCTTTTTCTGCTAATGGACTTTGCATTGTTGTCGTTTTATCTTCCCAGATGTTGTGATGCTTCTACTACCCATAACTACTTCTCTTCGTCCTGTTCACTTTTAATGGGTTGCCTTTGGCTTATAAATCATTTATCACACCACCTTCACCTGCTGGAAACCTCAATCACCTTCACCTATCGGAAACCTCCATCACCTTGACCTTACTGTAGGCAAAACTGTTTCGTCACTACTTATTAAAAAACTAAAAACTTTGTTAAAAACCCAGAAACTTGATCGAATTCTATAGCCCTTCATCACTGCTTCTCTTTCAACCTCCACCACCCACCATTTAAGTCTAAAAAAAAGTGAAGTTCTAGGTGAAGCTGAAGCTGCAAAGGAACATGCAAGTAATTTGGACGATGAAGTTGGAAGGCTTACTGAAATTAAAAAAACACAAAATGAGAAGATTCAAGCTCAGGATGCAGCTATTGAGAAGTAAGTTAGGGAAATGAAACAAATTTTAGCTATTTTTGCACATTAGGCAAATACTAGAGTAATTCCTAGTTTGTCACTCAATTCTTCTGCCTTAATTGAAGTTCCATCAAGTGCCGCAACATCAAATACCCCAGCTACTCATCTAACTCTATAAATTTATAAAATCTAGAATGGTTAGTATCACTTCTTATCGTTATCATTATATTATTGTAAAATGTGAGTACTAAATTTATAGCTTAATATTTTATAAACTAATTAACTGATTTTATTTTTATTTATTTTGTAGGAAACAAATCAACAGTGAACTTTATTCTAAAGAATAACTAGGAAATTTTACCTTCAAGAGTTTTAGCTTAAATTAGTACTTAGTAGTTTGAAATAATTGTAATAAATAATTTTCTTGGTTATTAAAATTTTCAATTTTATATATTGGAAATTAGTACGTTTTGGTGATTTTTATATATTTTATATATACTAATAATTTTTATTTGCTTGTCTGATAATATCTTGGTACTAAAAATTTGTATCATTTGTGACAACTTCTATTTTATTGCCACCAATGCAAAAAATTTTATCAATTAAGTAAATAAATTGTTAAATTTAATAATGTTATTTGAGATAAATACGAACACATTAGTGATAAATTATTTAGTGACAACATTATTGTAACATATAACTTTTATACTTGTGACGAAATCTGTTATACAATATAGCCACTGATGCAAATTTATTTTACAACTAATGTAATTTCATTGATAAATTGATAGTTTTATTTGTGATAATAATAAACACATTAGTGAAAATACTTTTTGTAAGAACCAATTTTCATTTTTGTGACGAAATGATGTTGGCACCTTTTTATTAAAATATTAGTGACCAAGAAGTAATGGACACTGATAAAAAAATTCTTAGTGATAGATATTTTGTCACTATTTATATTATTTTAGTGGCGATAATGTTGTAACAATAAAATAAAGTACTGTTACGACTTTATTCGTCACTACTTTATATTATTTGTGTCTACAAACTTGTCATAAATATATAAAGTTGTTATAACCATATAGTATTGTCACACATTTCATAGATTTTAGTGTCGGCACTTTGTCACAATATAATAAAGTTCTGTTACGACTTAATTAGTCTCTATTTTATATTACTTGTGAAGATAAACTTGTCATAAATATGTAAAGTTATTGTGACTATATAGTTTTGTCACACATTTCACAAGTTTTAGTATCAGTATTTGTGTCACAAAAGTGTTGTATAATTGTGACAATTTCTTAAATTAGTCACTAATAAAATAGTAACGGAGATATTTGTGACGAGAGGTGATGACTTTAAAGATTGGTCACTATTAATAAAAGTGACTAATATTACTGCTTTTACTGATAAGTTTTACTTTCACTAAAAATATAATTTCTTGTTGTGACTCTTTGAGCCCTAATATAACATTGATAAACTAAATACAATTTTTTCATAATTGTAAATTATATTAAAGTGTAAGATCAAATATATTATTACACCAAATATAAATTATAGGGAATATCATAAAAGAATTCACAAATATTCCTAAATATAGTTATTTTACTTGAAGAAGGACTTTTCTATCTACTGAAAATTATAAAAGGCCTCATATTTACTTTTAAGGAATAAAAATATAATAACCATTGAGATTAGATAAAATAGCAAAAAATTCTCCGTATTTAGAAATTAAATTCTAATGAATGTAGGATTAATGCGAGTTTTAGATGAAAATAAAATTTTCTAGTTTTTAATTTCTAATTTTCATTTCAGCAAATTTGAACGAATTAGAATCAAAAAATCAAAATGAAATGATATAGGCATGAGCAACTTCCAATGTGTGAGCCCTCCACATTATTGACATAAAAATGGTTTAGCAATCATGGTTGGCCCCGGTACTTTTGATCATTTCTAATTTTGCAGCAACGTCTGATGTGATATTCTTTTTGTTGGAGGCAAATGGCTCACCAAATAGTTGGTTGCTTGCGGGTCTTGTTATTGAAGTTATCAATTACCTCTCTCTCCTCTCTCCTCTCTCCTCTCTCCCTCCAGGTTGTAGTGCTCTCTATCTTTGGCTTCGAGATTTTTGTGAATATTGACTAAAATAGTAAAGCTCATCATTATTTGACCTCATATTAATTTCATAAGAAAAAATAAAGGCAGGCAAGAAATGAAAGAGAAAATTTTAGTAGATGCAAAGGATAGAGACTAATGAAACGACATGTCTAGCTGACCTATCAACTCATCAGTCTCCATTGACATTTTTTTATCAACTTCATTTCTTTAACTCAATCCAAATAGCAAGGCAAAAGAAATGTTATTCTATAGATCTAGCTACAATCCAAGTTTTGGATTAGTGTCCCAGTGTTATTAGTCTAATGACTCAAGATGATAACGCCAATCACGTAAATGATACTGATCAAATGCAATCGTGAACTGAACGGTCAAATTCCAGAAACAGTTGCTTACAAGAAGGAAATTGTTGTATGTATTGCAACTTTAATCTTTTTGATGGACAACATACCAAACTCGATAGCATATGGAGCAAATGAAAGCGTCTTTCACGTTGATCATGCTACTTGCGACCTTATGGAGCGGATAGACAGACAGACGACGAGAAGGAAAGCGTTGGGGTTTTGACAAGTTATGTTTCATCTCATGTGGAAAGAACCATAGTGGGTGTTAGTCTATTCTACAGGCATTGACAAGCTAAGTTACATCAATCAACTTTTTTTAGGGTTTTTTTTTTTCCACAATGGACTTTCTTATAACTGGCCACCGAAGATGGTTGTGGAACCAAAGGATCCTAGATAGGCTGGAATACTGTAGGACTCACTAGCGTGGGTAGGGTGGGTAAGGAGCAACGGGTCTCATCATAATCCTTTCCTGAGTTATAATAACAGCCATATTTTCAAAGTCCCCGTCTATTTCAACATCTTAGTCCAAGTGCATTTATATGAGGTCTAAATCAAGGTTAGACTTGTATGTCGTAGTGGTAATTAATATATATCTCTAATGCTACTAAACCCGATGGAAAAATTAGAATAGATTTTGCTATGTTACAAGGTCAAATGAAAAGCTGTACTTTGCCTAATTTAAGAACTAAGCACTTTCTATCAAAATAACAAAAATAAGTGAAACTTAAGTTGAACTCATTAATGACTAGGCTACTTTAAGCACAACAAGAACAATTTTCATATTTCTAGTTTCTTATAATTCAGCCACCCCAACCCTGGCCTCGATTTGAAGTAAATGGTTTGTTGGGGTGGTGTTGCACCGTGATCCTATAATCGTCACTATTACATTCGTAAGTTACACGATATTCAAATTTTGATTGATTAGCTTTGCATCAGTCAATGTAGAATCTCAACATGGTCATAAAATCTAGATTAGTAATTAAGATTTATGGACGGATAATGATTAATAAAAGACAATTTCAATCATCAACAACACTTTTATAAGAGTTTCCCATCCAAGTATGGACTTCTAATTCATATATTGACAAGAAATGTTAACTGTTATGGGAATATATAATGCCTTCAGTTGACATTCCAAAACACTATAGCTGCTCTTTAAAAATTAACTACTGCTGTTGCCTTTGAGACAATATTCCTCCAGAGCATATTATACATAGCCACATCAAACTATTTATTCTGTGTCTTCTCTGTAATATCTCCAATTTTCAAAGATGCTTCTTTTCTGTATATAGATCAAGTGTTATTGTTAACAAAGTAAAGCTGCAGCTCTACACTTTGTGATTCCTGCACAGTGTACAGTACGATGGCATAATCTTACTTTCCTTCCAACAAAAGAAGCTTAAAGTGCTATAAAGTCGTACACCTAAAAGGGTTAAGTCGAAGGTCACTTGTAAGTTATAAGTAAGCAAGCTTATTTATTATACTAAAAAGGGTAAATAATAAATTTAGTGTTAAATATTTTTAATTAAGTTTAAAATTTTCTAAAATGAAATTTATGAATTTAAAATATTCATATAGTTAACAATAATATAAAATAAAAAGGAGAATCGTAAAAAATCAAATCATCATAATCAATTCTTGTTATATTTATAACCATCTCGTATTTTTAATTATTTAAATAAATTTTTTGAATTTATAAATTATATTTAAAATTTTTAACACTTATATAAAAAAATTAAAAGTTTACCACTCAACGAGTTATTATTAATATTTAAAACAACTTTTTCAGTTGCAGTACAATATGGGGAAAAGTATAAGGAAATACTATCAGAATATATCTTCACAGCAAGGTTTCTGATAACATTTTTTAAGTAAATGGTGTATGTTAACGCTCATGTTCCTTAATTATTGACAACCACACGTGTCTCTGTCCCTCGACTCTTTCCTCAGGTCGAAACATTATGCACATGATTTTAAAACTGTAACTTGATTGAGAAAGAGAGCGAGCCACTTTCTTTTTCCTCTTGCAAATTTAAATTTGGTATGGTGGAGCCTTCTCAGACTTTTCTATTGAAGGACCCCGTCAATTAAATTACTAGAAATATATTTAAAAAGTGGGGGTGGGGGACTTTCTTTTCTAAAGCAATTTTTGGGTTGGCACACTTGTTACTTTTTTTGACTATCTAGCACCAACTTTCCGTTTGTATATTTATTATCTGCAGTATCTTGTTTTACTTTATATGTTTAGAAAAATATATATTCCTATGGCTTCTCCAGGTTTATAAATTTTGAAAGTCCTATACCCTAGCATGCACGAAAAAGAAGCTTCAAAAATAGAAAAAAAAGAGTAAAGATGCAAAAGAAAATCTAATTCTATAAAATAAAAGAAACCAACACGTTGGCTAAGAAAAAATTAATGCATAAAAACGTTATTTTATTTTAAATTTGATTCATTATTATTTAACTACCTATAAAGATATCTTGTAACAAACAATCGTCAAATATAAATATAATACAAACTGAGAAGTATAAAATAGGTAAAAGAATTTGAAAAAAATGAATCTGATATGTAAATATAATACATATTACATATTTTCAACAAAATTCTGTGAAAAAAATTGAATTATATTCTTGCATGTTAAGTTGTAATTTACAAAAGAGATAGATTAATAAATAGCTAATAGTTATTAGTTATTAGTAATAACTAAAAACTACTAATCTCTTTTAAATAATAATTAAAAATAATCTCATATTTTTATTATTTATAATAATAATGACTAATATTCATCAAATAAAACCGTTGAAATTACAATTTAGGTATAAACTGACTTTCTCTTTTGTTGAGAAGGAGTATACTTGATTAAATTCCCCTTAATTAATAGTTCAACTACTTTGTTCCGTCTTTAATAATTTGTGTATTTTGTTTCTATCACAAGCAACTTAGTTCAGGATTGCGACACGTAGCCTAATACTTAAAAAGTTGAAAAGCATCTGAGAGAGGTTTAGATTTTGGAAAGTTATGTTTGTCCTTGACAGGAAGTTGAGTTCATTCACAAACGGTGGGCGATGCTTCAATTCATCAAATAAGTAAGCATAGAATCTTAGGTATTAGACAAGAGTTGTTGCCACAGTCTGAAGGGGCCATGAAGACTTGCCTTTTTAGAGTCATTTCTGACCCACTTAAATTTATTAGACAAGCCAATTACTCACTATATACGACTGATGATTAATCACTATTTTAGTCCACAAATGAAAGTTTTCTTTGATGATGATCACATTTAGGGCCACCCCCAATCAATAAAAAATCTTCATCTTTCTCTCTAATGTCTTCAGAGGCAGTTGAAATATCATGTCCAATTTTCCACTCAAGGGTTTTGCACGAGTTAGCTCTTGAATAAGGACAAGAATAATCTCCATTGCTGACCCAAACTCACCTAGATTCCACCACTTGTGGTTTTATAATCGACGGAATTAATTAGTTGGTAACCTATATCTCAGTATGAATCATTTCTTTCCAATAAATTCCCTTTTTTTAAAAAATTCTACCACACTTGTAGTTTTTAAATTTGAAGATTGAACTTGCGATAATACCTATTGGATTTTTTTTTTGGATCGAAAATTGGATCTTTAATTCGGAAAAAAGTGAATAGTGTGTTTATAAAGTTGAAGTTGATTCTATATGCCAACAATTTCCTCTAACTTTTCACTAAAATAATGGAAGCTCTCTTTCAAAACATATTCACAATGAAGATAAGGGTTGATTGAAATTATGATTTGGAAATTTCATTAATTTTGCCAGAAACAAAAATAATAATAAGGTAAAATAAACAAGAAAAAGAACGGCTGCTAGTGGCATTTTTCTATATTACGTCTAGTCGTATAGCACTAAAGATATCTTATAAATATGGATGCTAACTAGGGTTAGGGCTATAGTCACTAATACATAGTTACATACACACAAAAGTTATAGCAAGGTACACCCTTCTTTTACTTCTAGCTCAATCCAATTCAAAAGCGGGCGTTTTCCATTTCTATATTTGGATAACCAAACTGAATAGTAACTAAGCTTCCCACCAACGCATATACGAGAAGTAGGGTTTTTAAGATGATGAAGAAGCGCGTACAAAAAGGAGATGGGTCTGGAAGAACAACAACTTCATCTTCTGTGATGAGAAGCGTGCGATACGGTGAGTGTCAGAAGAATCACGCAGCGAACATCGGAGGCTATGCGGTGGATGGCTGCAGAGAATTCATGGCAACCGGAGAGGAGGGAACTAATGATTCTCTTCTCTGTGCTGCTTGTGGGTGTCACAGGAATTTCCATAGAAGAGAAGTGGAAACTGAGGTGGTCTGTGAGTATTCTCCGCCTAATTCTAGTCGTCGATAGAATTTGATTAAACAAATTGTTAGCTGTTTGTATATTGGTGTTATGGGAAAAGGGAAACCACAGAATTAGTCTTCAGGCGTCCTGTTCTCTTTGAAATGTGCTTTAAGGTGTGTACGAAGTATCAAATTTCTTGTTCTTCAATCCGCGAGAAAGATCAATTATAATTCCAGATTCCTTTTGGAGTCCTTCTCAAATCTCATACGTTTGGCTGACTTATCATAACTTTCAAGTACATATATAGAGATAAGAGATTTCAGTGAGCATCTAAGATGACTTTATTGAAGTTTGATTTGTCAACAAATAGCATAATAACACGGCAAAAATATGCGGATGTAGCAACGAAGGAAAATGTGGGTTTTTCCTCATCAATATGTTCAGGCATTTAGCATTTGCCAAAATCCTAGAACCACCAACAGCATGAACGATTGAAATTATAAACTCATCACTTCCTTAAGAAAACTTATTTAATATCTGATTCATAATGGCAGTTCATTCCCTTGAATATGAGCTCTAAGTTTCACTCAGTTGCTCCATTTCCAATGGCCTTGAATTTATGCATGATCGGACAGCAACCTTGAACTGATGCAAACTCGCTTGTGCTTTCACTACAGATCAACATAAGACAGGGGGCATGCATGTTAAAAGGGTATAAGTAATTAACTAAGAATGCTTCTTACTCGATCAAGACCTATAGGCTTCTGAGTTTCAAAATTTTAACCTTTATTCGACTATACGTAAAGAATATAGAATTTGTTGCCAGGTAGATGAGCATATCTCTTTAGCTGTTAGATATTGAAGTTCTGAGTTTTTCAGTTTCATCAGCCTGGCTGTTGACAGCTAGATATCTTCCTGGAGTTTGAAAATGAGGTGGATAGCTGAACATGCACAGTCCATTTTATAAGCTTTCTACGCCTTGAAGCTAGTATATACTCGAACTTGCATGCATATACACGAATACATAAACCATATATAATGCCAAATTGCCAATGAGCTTGTACTTAATATGGCAAACCGCTTTTCACTAAAGGGCGTAATAGATTTGGCCGCATTCTAGAGTGAATTTACCTACTATCCGTGTGGGAATTCCGTGTATTGATGAACAAATATTCTCTTTATTTCTTGCCCTGAATTCTTGGCCACTAACAGTTTAAGTGTATTTTTCTGATAAAGATAGTTCATCTTGTTTAATTTGCAATATCTCGAATAAAAATTATAAAGGTCCACTATCCGATCACTTTATCTCTAATTCAGTATCTAACTTAAAGGTCACAAAAGTTTTAAAAAAACGTAACATATCTCCCCTCTTTTGAATATAGGATTACTATGAAAAAAAATAAAGAAGATTACACAAAAGAAATAATAATGGAGTGCGTACGAGGAACATAGCTCTCTATCTTCTTACAAAGCTGCATCTTTTATTACTTATATTATTATCTTATAATCAATAATGTATAATTTCTTAATGATTATTAGTAGAAACTCTCATACTATATAAACAACCATTGTGAATAATATTTCGAAATTGGTTCGTATGGATCAATAACAATTAAGTCAGGATTGAGCCCGGGTTTAATAAAGTTTTGGATAATTCAATTGAAAATCGATCGAGATTTGAAATTGAACCGAATCAAGTTTCACGTATTCAAATGTAACTATTTATTAAAATATAAAATAATATCATTTTTATATAAAAGAAGTTCAAGTTTCAAAATAAACACAAACCATGAAAGTTGAAACCAAGTTTAATCTAAAGTCTAAGAAAAGACATGAGTTTGAATTTGAGTCTAGTCTAAAATTCAAAAAGGCTCAAGCCTATTTCAAAATTTGAAATAAAAAAGAGTTAAGTCTAGCCTAAAATTCAATTAACACAGATCAAACTTATTAATTTTGAGTTAGGTTGAGCTGGATTAGGCCGAACTAGGACCTTTTTGTCATTCCTAATAATGGTCACAACAATTGTCAAAGTCAATGATATGTCATTGTATTATGAAGAATTTCGTGAGGATTTTAGGGTTGCTCACAAAATTTTAATTTCACTGTAATAAGGAAGCTGATAGATGTAGATGTGTAAGAAAAGTATGGTGGTAATTTGTTCGATCCTCTTTTATGAAATTTATTGATTTTGTAAAGCTAATGGTAATCAGGAATTAATGTCAGCACACATAGACTCATATTATGAGCTTCTAGAAAAGGATGGAAGGTCTCAAAGATGGATAATACAATAGTTTTCAATGTCAATTATGTAATTGCCATGAATGGAATCATTATAATTTTGTAACTAAGAAGAAAATTTTGATATGTACTTTTACTGCCAAGCACCAATGTTGCATGATTAGGTAAATGTCACATTGACAAAGTTAACATTTTTGGACGACTTTTGATGCCTGAGTTAGGGGATGTTATTTTCTTTTATATTCTTGTTATTTCTTTTTTTCCTTAATAAAAGGTTCATAATATGAAACAGGAAAAAAAAACATTGTGCAACCTAAAATCAAAAGAGAAAAGTCAATAATCATAGTATGAAATGATTCAAATTGCAACACAAGAGAATGATCAAGCAGCAATGTAAAACCTTGTAGACTTTGTATCCCATAAGAAGTGGTGTGAACCAATTCAAGAATAACCATTATTTTAAAAGAGAATAACAACACTAAGGGAAAAGCTTCAATAAGTCAAATCAATTCTACTCTTCATCCACTATGATAACGTGCAAGAGAATGAGTCATGAGAGGATAAACATACACTTTGATTTGAGATACTTATTCTTTACACAATCGAAAGATAGTAGACAATTAGAGTTCAAATAGATTGAGAAAGAATGTTTATAAAAAGTACTATTAATGTTATTTCATGATTTTTATATTTTATATCTTTTTTTAATTTCATCTTATTACTACATCACTTATTTATAAGAACTAAATAAGACTTCTAGATATATATATATATTGAATATACAAAGAAACTTTTAGAAAATACAAAAGATTATATTATTTATGAAATTAGACATTTATAAATATTTTTGAAAAAATACTTCTTAGAAAATTACTAATTCCTCTCTTATTTTTTTTATTTCAGATGGTTTTTAAATTTGTCATGTTTGTTTTTACTTGCAACTTTTATGAGAGCATTAATTGCCTAGTTTGAAGTACTGATATGTTCAATCAAAACTTCATTTTTATTTACCATGTTGTGAATAAAATAATATTGCAACTTATTGTATTTAGTCATACCATGAACAATAAAGTTTGCTGCCATTATAACCGAAAACATATTATCGTAGCAAATTACGGTACGACCTTCTGATTTCGACTTTAAATTTGAAAGAATTCTTCTCAACCACACAATTTTATTAGTTGCACTAGTGGTTGTTGTATATTTTAGCCTTTGCTAAAGAAATTGAAACATAGTTCTACTTTTTAAAAAAAATTAGGATATTATCAAGGGAAAACAAGTAGTCTGATGTTATTTTTCAATCATCTAAATGATCCAGCCTAATCACTATAGTGTAGCCTACTAACTTATTATCTTGTTCTCTTCTATATTTGATCTCAAGCTTCTTGTTCCTTTCAAGAAACAAAATATTCTTTTTGTAAACTTTAAATAAATTTTGCTTGGATTATTCATGAATTTGGAGACATAACTCACGGCTTACCAGATTTCAAACCTAATATTAGTACGATAGATCAATGATCCAACTAGGCTTCTAAGAACTTTTCGATCTGCATTATATATTCCATTACTACTTTGTAACTTCTCATTTAATATTAAAGGAGTAGACATTGACCTATAAGACCCTATATGAAATCTTTTGAGATGATATTTAATTTTTTTCTGAAAGATGAAAACCTCTCCTTTAAATTTCTTTGCTTGAATACTTGTTAGGAAAGGAGGAGTCGGTCATGCAGCAGAGACAAAGTAACCAAAACCAATAAACCTTTCCCTGTGTGAACAACCACAACCAATACCAAAAGAAAAACAACAGCCAACAAATTCAACAATGCAAGAAATAAAGAACACAGGCAATTTTTACATGGAAAACCTCCTTTAATGTGAGAAAGGAAAAACTACGGGACCTAGTCCAGTAAAGAAAAACTCTACTATCACCAATCAAGTTACAAAGAGTTTTTCACCTCTAGATATAACTAGAGTCACCACTCAAATCAAAATATAACAATAATTATCAACAAGATGAAAAGATCAAAGAGTTGAGAACAATATCACCCTTAGAATCTGACAGCAACTTCGACTGAAGATCAGGGTACCTTGGAGATCCCCAAATCCAATCTCCACCGTTCAGAATGAAGAACAACGAGAGCAGAATCTCTGGTTAAAATTTCAGGTTGATCCGACAAGAAATCACCATGCGATCGAAGGTTAGAAGAATACTGCACAAAGCTTAAAAAAATGAAAAATCTCCTCTTTTCCTCTTTTCCCTCTCTTTTCTCTTTCGGCTGAACCTCTCCTCTCTACACCTATTTAGGGTTAAAAACACCCTTTTATACTTAGGCTTTGGGCTCCACTTAGAAGTGACCCAAACCCAACAAATCTCCCCCTCACGACTAAGTGGAGGATTTAGCCATATAGGCCATCAAGCAACAAGTCTCAAGCTTCTCCTTCGGCAATGCTTTAGTCATCATGTCAGCACCATTATCATCTGTATGAACCTTCTCTAGCTCTAGCAACTTGGAATTCACCAC
>JAOTAY010000006.1:30484196-30513766 GCA_025629805.1 Erythroxylum baracoense | reverse complement strand
AATCCTTGTGTCCAACAGTTGACTCCATGGATCCAAACGGCAACGTGCAGCCTCGTCAGAATCCGGCTGAACCAGTACTAATTTTATATTACCAATTTCTCACAGTTAGAACAGTAACAGTCGAAATGCGAAAGAAAAAAAATCGAAATTCTTCGTTTTATTCTTGGAAGCGAGAAAATAAGTGCATAATTGCTTCGAAAAAGTAAACCGTAAATTCTTATTATTGCAATAAAACAAAATGTAATCCTTGAAAATCACAGCGAAGACACGAAAGAAGTACGCTTCATCTACTTCATTTTTTTAACCAACGAATCGAGACGTGTAGTTTAGTTTAACTTCTATTGTGTGTTTGTATTAAAATATATTTTGTGAACTTCAACAAGCTATAGTGGCATCTGACAGAAGTTCACTTTTTCCTTTACGAAATCCTTTTGATCAAAAGACTTGATGTTTTAGGCCAAAGACTAGCATGATTCCTCCAAATGGGTGCTTCTCAGTTTCTCCAACTACTAACATCCCAATATAGTGGAATCTTGGAGGCTTGTTCATCAGGTAACTTTTTCTTTCAGGTTCTCTGTTCAACCCAGTTTAGCAAATCTTATATCTTGCATGCCCGTCCATAAAGATCTTGAATTTGCCTGTTTTATTGGTAAAACTAGGATCTTTTCTTGATTTTCTTCTTTTTTTTTAATTTACTTCGATTCAGTTGATCACCAAAATGGTTACGAGCTTTGTTCAGCTTCCTAGGGACTAATATGTATCATGAGTTTTCCCTTACAACTCTATTTGCAGATTGATTTGTTGCCTTCATGATGACATATTGGAAGTGCTGATTATTCTTCCTTAGAGAAGCGTGTAGTTTTTATACGTTGGAAATTCGTGATTGTATCTCTTGATTAAACCTTAAAGACGCGGGAAATTCTTGTTTTGCAGTTCGGTGGGAGAATGCACTTTTGAGTCTGGATTCTTTGTTGGGACTACACTACACGGTTGTGGAAATACAGAGCGTATAATTAGCAGTTTTTACCCTTTCAGTGGACCGTCTCTTATAATTTGGTAACTTTCCACATTCAGAAGAGCCTATAAAAGCTTCTCTGGTATGAGGAATTTAGTTTGTGTCAGTTTGTCAATGTCTGAAAAGAGCAAGCTTCCCTCAAGGCTTCTTTTCTACTTGTTTTCCGTTTCTGTGTTTCTGTTGATCCTTTCTTCTATCTTCCTTCTCCAAATTGGAAGCACTTCCATACCCAGCTTAGTTTTAACGCGAATTCTTGTTAATAGCACATCCATGTACATTAGTCCCAGTGTCAAAAGTGAACCTTCCATACTTCCTTCGATCCCTTCCAAGCCAATCACAGAGGTGGATTGTCCAAGTCTCAAAATGGTTGCTTCTGGACAGGACAGAAAGAAAATCTGTGACTCAGGTGAGGCTGTGTTAAGAGTGTACATGTACGACTTGCCTCCTGAATTTCATTTTGGGTTGTTGGGTTGGAGGTGGAAAGAAAATCAGACATGGCCAGGGGTTGATTATATCCCACCATACCCTGGTGGTTTAAATTTACAGCACAGTATTGAGTACTGGCTGACTCTTGATCTTCTAGCATCCAACTCTGAAAGTGTAGTCAGACCCTGCAGTGTTGTTAGAGTACAGAATTCCAGTCAAGCAGATGTCATATTTGTGCCATTTTTCTCATCTCTGAGCTACAATAGGTTTTCTAAGCTTCTCGGGAAAGAAAAGATTAGCCTTAACGTGATGTTGCAGAATAAATTGGTCCAGTTCTTAATGGCTCAGGATGAATGGAAGCAGTTTAAAGGGAAGGATCATCTGATTATAGCTCACCATCCAAATAGCATGTTGAAAGTAAGAAAAAAGCTTGGTTCCGCTATGTTCGTGCTTGCAGATTTTGGGAGATACCATACTGAAACTGCAAATCTTGAGAAGGACATAATTGCTCCATACAAGCATGTTGTGCGAACCACTCCAAGTGAACAATCAGCCCAGTTTAACCAGCGTCCTACATTAGTCTATTTCCAGGGAGCAATATATAGAAAAGCTGTAAGTTTATCTGGGTTCATCATTCTAAAATAAACCGGGGATCTACATATATAACTGGACCTTTAACTGTGGAATTGTATTACATCTAGAAAATTAGACAACTAAAAACGATCATCGGTGAGAGAGTGAACGTAAAGAAAAGTGGCTCAAATTATTTAGCTGTAATTCTCAAGCCAAATTTTGCTTTCTAATTGCTGGTGAAAGCTGTAAGCAGATTCTCCTAGCAGAAAGATAACTAGAGCATATGACACTGAATGCTGTAAACTATTAAGTTTAATAGTTTTAAGTAGAGTATTTTAACTTAAAAATTTTTTAAAAACAACTAAAATGGTTGTTTATGTGTTGTTGTTATAACAACTAATTAATATATGGCATATTTGTCTGCAATAAATTAAAATTTTGGAAGTTTCAAACTGAAACTCGGTCGGAGAGGATTTTGAAAGATTTTCCGTTTTAATGTACTAATCATTAGTTTTTCGAAACCACTTAAAGACCATACTGTTCTTAATAGCAATAAAGACAGTGTTAGTCAACGAGATTTTTTACATCTGATGCATTGGATTGATCGTCATTGGATGATGGAAATAACAGTCAACATTTCATTCCCCATACTTGCAATTCTCTCATTGTAGATGTCCTAGTGTTTCTTGAAGATAATTAACCATGCTCATTCGATTCTTTTTGGACATGATTTCTTATGTAGCCTTCTGTATCTACATGGATTACGTCTGTGGAAGAGCTTTGAAAAGTTTGTTTGACATACTGCATTTCACAATATGCCAATGAAGCTGAACTTCTACTTGAAATTTTTCTGTAGGGAGGAGCTATCCGACAAGAATTGTATTACCTTCTAAAGGATGAGAACGATGTTCACTTTACATTTGGAAGTGTTCAAGGCCATGGGATCAACAGTGCAGGCAAAGGGATGGCCTCATCCAAATTCTGCCTAAATATCGCTGGTGATACCCCTTCTTCAAACCGCCTATTTGATGCCATTGCTAGTCATTGTGTTCCTGTCATAATCAGCGACAACATTGAGCTACCTTTTGAAGATGTCCTAGACTACTCTGAATTCTGTGTCTTTGTTCGTGCATCTGATGCTGTAAAGAAGGGATACCTTCTGAATCTTCTCCGTGGGATCAAGAGGGACAAGTGGACCAAGATGTGGGAAAGATTGAAAGAAATTAGTCCACATTTTGAATATCAATATCCATCCCAATCTGGTGACGCTGTGGATATGATATGGAGATCTGTATACCGTAAGACATCTTCGGTACAGTTAAACATTAACAGGAAGAACAGATATCATAGATCTGAGGCATTTCTAAAAGGAAATTGAAATGAGAAGTACATTCAAAGGTGAAGAAAAAATTAGGACGTCTTTTAGTAAATATAACATTCAGCTAGTTTCTACAGAAAATAAGCTTGATTTGTTTGAGATCTCTAGGAGGTTTCGATTCTCATACTGTTTATTGTTCTTGTTTATTTGTAACTAATGCCATAATCTCAGAGAACCTTCATTTGAAAAGGTTCTCGTTACATGTCAATGCATTGAAATATCTTCAAGTCATAATTTGAGTTCTGGAAATTGTATGACACACCTCTACAGTCAGAATCGGAGAAGGACCAGCAGAAGTGAGTTAATTGTCGAGAAGAAAAGAGGGGTAAGAGAACAGAACACTTTTCAGCCTGTGTTTCCAGATATGGATGATACAAACATGTAAGCGATCACTACAACTTCTTTATATGATAAGAGAGGCTGTTATGTCCTGACTAGCATTTATCTTTGGATGCACAGGGGAACTTCAGTTGCTATAAGAACGCTGCTTCAAATGTATCCTTGTGGCATGCATTAACTAGACTTGCATACAAAATTGCATATACGTTCTCTTTGTAGGGGTAAAAGAATAGGAAAAGTACTATATTTTCTTTGTATGGAGAGCCGGCATCATCATCTACAGGTGTTTACCTTAATAAAAACCATTGGACTAAAACAAAAAGAAAATAATGGAAACAATCAAATTGAGGAACTATCGAGGTAGCAAATACTAGCAACCATATCATGCCTCGCTTTTGCATCAGTTACAGGCTCAAGCCATCACTTGCTTTCCTGTGCAAGCTCTCTTGTCTTTAACATCTGTTGTGAATAGGGTCTGATCCTTTTCCAATTGTTCGTTTGTTTGATTGAATAAGATCATACATCATTGAAGGTGCAGGAGCAAAACCGACATTTGCATGCAAGTCCTCCATAGCAACAGGCTTTAGCATACGTGAGTTTCTAGCCAATGCTAATATCCTGTGATCCCATCTCAAAGCGAGTTCTATGCTGGTGAGGCTAGAAACCTTCTGCGGCTGAAGAACTAAAATCCCAATACAAAGAACAACCATCCCTCTACAAAACCAAAACGCCATGTTTGTACGTATTGTTTAAAGGAAGAGGGGAAAGAACTCTTGTTTGAATAGCGATGATGGCAGATAAGTAATGTTTCTGATACTACAATCTTCCCTATAGCTGACGGCTTATATATGTAGGATTAAGTATGGCGGTTTATCTTTTGTGGGATTCGTAAGACTAAAGCCTGTAAAGCATAAAGAGGGCCCAGAACATGTAGGGAACTCGTAGATTCACTTCAATGATTAGCCTTCCATAGAAGCAATATCTATAAGGCTGTTTTAGAAGACTCTGACAGGTTTGAACGAAAAGTTGTAGTTGGAACAATATCCTTGGGAAGACAAGTATCTTTTCATTTTGAGTTTCCCCTACACTTCCATATCGTTTGCCTTGCGCTTTTTTGCCAAACCAAGACCAAACATGGCCCCAGTTCCAATTCCCGACCAATCTCCACATCCGACCAACGTGGAATATGCATCCCCTGTTCTTGTACTTCCTCTAGATCTTCAAACTTGTGTTCCCATGATGCCTCAAATCAATGTAGCCCCACTTTAATTTCCCAGCTTAAATGAAGCAGGCTAAGAAGAGATCAACAATATCATCCTAAGATTCCAGCAAGATTAATATGACAGACAACATTCAGATTCCAGCAAGATTAATATGACAGACAACATTCGAATTATAAAAACTGTTAAAGAGTTAATACTAGATCTCAATTCCCCTAAGATTCAAATTAGTTTAACCAAAAGACGTTTAAATGAGATAGTTTAAAAATCAATACCAGTTTGGTATAGTGATCAGAATGTAAAGAACATGTTTTTAGTTAAGTGGATTGATTATCTGCTAAAGGAAAAGGCAGGAGGAAGCCACATGTTACTGTTGGATAGTTACAGTGGGAAGAAAGCCACGAAAAGTAGAGAGGGTGAGAGGAGCAGCGACTAGCTAGCCTCTCCAAAAAAATAAAAAACAGAGAACAAAAAACACCTAAGCACTTGCTTTATTGAAATGCCAACTTTAGAATTCCAAGCTCTTCTCTCCATACACCAAAAATCACAGACTTGGTTCCTTGTGCTAAATGGATTTCCTTTATGCTTTTCTTCGGATTGCCCAAACCTGAGCTCTCTCCATTCAAAGTTTTAAAAGAAACGACCAATCCATCCTGAATTAGCTTCTAGTATTGGGCGTAGCCTCACTCTCTCCAGCTTTTTCCCATAAATGAAGACCATGCCTGCCTACCAATGCAGTTTATATATGATCAACTATATAGATAAATGTTGTTATCCTCTTTTTTCTTTTCTGGGGATGTCAAAATGTTATAATCCTGCTGCTACATAAAATTCACAAAGCTTATTATACTTGTGATATTTGGAATATTCCTGATATGGAGCATATGAGAAGAAAGTGTAAGAGATGAATAAGGAAAAGAATAGGACAGATAGGAAAGCATCAAATATGTTTAGAAGGATAGTCTGTGGACTGGTCAATACTTAAATGACGTGGCTCTCTCTGTTGAGCACACCATCCTAAAGCAAAAGACATTAAAAAAGGATATTCTATTAGCTTGACCGGTTGCTTTGGAAAAACCATCTCTTCGATCTTACATTCAGTCTTCTCAAAAATGACACAAAATCCCTTCTTTTAAGTTTCTTCTTGCACTCAGTAGAGGAAAGGCATATCATCCCAGGGTGGGATGCATGTGTTCCAGATTAATAATGTTATACAATTAAAAGCCTCCAGTGAACAAAAACTAGAATCAAACACTCCTATAGAGATACGTATAGACGCCCCTTTCCAGCAGAAGGATAATATAAGTTGGGACAAGTACAAGCATTTCCTTTTCCAGGTACAAATATTTTAATATGCTTTTGTCCCACAACGCTGGCCACATAACGTCTATTGTTTCGATTACGATGGATATGGTAACAGATATGCTTCTCAAGTTGGTACCAAAAGAAGCACAACAATTTAAAAATGAAAAGAATAAAAAGCAAAGCTCGTTACATCGTAAAAATTTCAAGAAGGAAATTCCACTGAATAGATCATCTTTTGGGATAAATAAAAATGAACTTATTCATAGACAGGTGAATCGATCCCAAATTCAAATGATTCACTTCTATTAATTGCAACTTCAGACAATGGATTAACATGACAACCATAGGAGGAAGTCTTTGTTGCAAAATCAGGGTGAGGATCCGTTCTCGCGTGTAGCTAAATAGGAACAAAATCCTTTTTTGTCTAATTTTTTTAATATTAAGATCACTTAAAATTTATAACAAGATTAATGTATAAACATAATAAAGATATAATGCCTTATTATGTGACTTGATTTTTTTTATCGTTTGCCTCAAACTGTTTGTAAAATTTGTTTATTTTAACCATCGTAATCATATACGTGTTTGACCTCTAACAATATCCATACAAATATGTTAAGAGAATTCTAAGAGTAGTATAAAGAAGATTAGGTAAGAAGTATTAACTTCTTTAGAACTTGGGCTTATACTTTGGACCTTTTAGTAATCTAATTAAAATATTATTATACTTTCAATTAAACTTTAATTAAAATAAAATTATAATTAATTCTAATTAAATAACCGTCGACCAAAAGAAGTTATCTCATGTTTAATTCCAAATTTTATCAAATTTTTTTAAAAAAATCAAACTTAATTAAAATACTTTTTCTCTCTTTAATCATTCTTTGTGTGTGACTCATTTCATTCTTAAATATATTGGTAATGGATATAAATTATAGCGCTAAATCATATTTATAATTAGACAAATTAAACTCTTTTATTTTATCTTTAATTCTCTAATTAAAAAGTTATATTCATAAATCAAGATTGACGTTTAACAATATTTAATAACCACCTAAATATTAGAAATGTCAAAATAGTTTTGACTAACTTTTTCATGCATAATTTTTCATATAATTCAATCATTTTAACACACAATGTTTTGATTAGATACAAAACATAATATTAATGTATACTCTATTTAAATACATCATGTTAGTTCTCTATCATTAGTAAGTAATTCAATTGATGATATTTTAAAGATATTTTTAATTTGTTATACCACTTTAATCAAGGATTTTTTGAATAAATACTAATCAAGAATAACGAAATATTCTTCATAATCACTTTAAGGTAATAAATCATATATTGAACAAACAATTACCTCCAAATAGTTCATATTATATTCAACTGATTGAGCTACATTTGACTAACATAGGTCGTAAGTAATATCAAAATATAACAATCTTCAGTTTAATGAACTTATTATCTTACAAGTATTCATACGTTTATTTAAGTATTTCCATGTTTTATTATATGAAATCGACTACTTCCTTTATAAGAAATAAACATAGTGTGTGCAAGTTTTTACACTTTATAAATGTTTAGTCTCTACGGAACATAGACTAGGAATAATTTAAAGATAATATATAAACACAATATGAATCTCATAACTATCATCTCATTATAATTTCATTTTTATTGTACATTTATCTCATGGACTTTATCATGCACATCTAAATATGTATTAGATAATGTCTTTAAATAATTATATTACTAAACTAAAATCAATCGATTGAATGTAGGGTATAAACCAACAATCTCTCATTTGCCCTAAGTCAATTGTTTAAGTATTTTATATCATATCACCATTTGACGATTGTACTATTGCTGAGATAGTGGTTTAGTGAAAAAATTTTACAAGATTCTCTACAGTAAGCATTTGTTGGAACCTTACAACGTTTATTTTAATTATCACAATAATTAAGAAAATCTATCTAAATGCATATTTAGATCTTTGATAAGACCTTAACTTCATTTGCATGCCCAAACTATATCATTTCACAATATATTACTGTCCGAATAATGCAAGGAATTATGCCAAGTTCATTAAAGAACTTCTTGATCGAAATAATCATTTTAAGTAAATAAAAATGTATTATAGCTTGATTAACAACTAATGCTACATTAGAATCTTTCCATCTCAAAATAATATGATTCTAAATAAGTATTCCTTAACTTGGATTTACTTTTAAAGTTAATATTCTTATAATTTTGAACTCAAATATCAACTCATATATAGAATAATGGATATCTTAATACTTTATAAGTATTAGATATCTCAAATAATAAATACTCTAATACATTATCTATGTACTTACACTTAGTGATGGTAGTGGGGCCCGAAGGCTAGCCCATTTTTTACTAAAAATAAATAGTTTTTAAATTTAAAAAGATTGTTTAAATATTTAAATTTGGAAAAGGTTGATCTCAATTGCAATAAGGTGAACTTTTTTTGGTGAAAATCTCTTAATCTTCTAATATTGATATGGTGGAAGTGTCAAATAATTTAATTTTACATGTGTAATTTAGACTGTGAAAATCAATTTATTTGATTTCACCCAATAAGAATTGTAATAGTCTTTTCTTATAGATAATAATTTATTTATTAAAATTTTGTGAATACTTGAGTCTTGATAATAATAAAGTTAGTACTTGAGCATTGATAATAGTAGAGTCAATTTTGAGGTGTCTTAATGGTTAGTATAAAGTTAAGAGAGTTTTGATCCATCTTATAAACTTTGATATTGAAATGTTACTAAATTGTGGTAGAATTCTAAAATGTTATCCTCAACAATTTCTCTCTCCCAAACTAACTTAAAATCCTTTTCATTTATAAAAGAATTAGAGTAATTTATTAAAATGATTGTCTTACTTTCTACTGACTATTTTTCTTTTACATGAATCAAATAATGAATAGCAATTATCTTTATTAATTTTTATAACTTTTAATCTATCTTTCCACAATATCATTTATATTAAATGATATGAAAATTTTAAGAGTTGTAAAATAAATAATATATTTTTAAAATGATACATATAATTTTAAGTCATTGTTTAAATCACCTAAATTAATTAATTTTTTATTCAACTACTTTTTAAGAAATTATTACAAAAATTCTAAAATTCATATTTATCTTCGATAGTTAGATCCTTTAACATATAATCAATCATGTATGGACCTTTTTTAATTAAAAATATTTTTTAAAAATTTAAAAAGATTGTTTGAAATTTTTATAACATATTTTATTAGCTAAAAATACATTTTTATTAAAATTGTTAAGTCCAATATCTTGCTTAATTTTTTAAAAATTAATGTCACTTTAAATTATTATCTCTTTTTTTTACTAACCATTATTCTCTTATATAAATCTAACAATAAAATAGTGTTTGGTCATTTTACGAGTCTATTTATGCAACAAATTTCACAATAAAATATTATGAAAGTCATTTTTATTGTCAAAAAAATATTTTCTTAGTGCAAATACTATAAATTTATGAATCTACTTATCCAACAAATAACACAATAGTATTATAGAAATCATTTTATTATAAAAAAAAAGAGTATCTTGGTGCTAATCTTATTCAAATTTGTTAATGATACAATTTATAAAAAGTCAAAAAGAAATTTAGTAAAGACTAAAGTTTAGTAAATAGGCAGAGACAATAGTTTAGAACCAACACACAAGTAAATAATTATGTCTTCAATTGTAAAAAACACAAAGCAATCACATGAAAAATAAGTAAAACAAAAAACTAGGTCACATTAGATTATTAAATTAAATGTCACTATTGTTATTATTTCTAATAAGGTGTATGATAAACCATTATCATCATTCTTTTGAATTCTTAATTATAGCCATATAAGAGTTTTAACTCCTTATCTTTGATATCAAATAAGTAATACTCTTACTTTCTACAATCACTTTAATTTTATATTCAAGCATACTTAAAATATGTTATATTATCAGGTCCTAATGGCTTTAATTATAACAAAAAATGTTATCTTAACGTGCTTATCTTTGATGATATTAGTAAATTAATTTATCAAAGATACTATCAAGAAGTAAAAATTTAAGTTAAATAAAAAGACAAAGTGATCTAAGGATTTAATTGAGTAAAATAAAGCTTAAATAGAAACATGTTATCTATAACATATCTTATTAAGTTTTTATTAAAAACTTATGTTTAAAATATTTGAAAGAACTTGAATAGGTATTTTTTAGCACATTACATAGGTTAAATTGTTCACTTATATTGTCCATTAGTTGCATTGTCAATTGATTAAATGCAATGTTCATTCGATTAGTCGAATATAAGATGCATTTTGGATAGGGTAAGGGTTAAGTTTTTGGTTAGGGAATAACCTAACTTACGCATCAAATGAAGGACATTGATTAGCCAAAGTTTAAGCTTCGACTAGCCTATTTGAATATAATTGTTATAATACCTAGTTTATATTTCTAATAACCATTTAATTGATGCTAGAAATAAAAACTTTGACACTAGCTAGAATTAGTGTAAGTCTAAAAGTGTAATAGGCATTGGTTCTCATAAAAAAAAAACATTGAAGGACATGCAAAATTAAAACATTAATCACCTTAGAACTATTTTATGTAACCTTAACTCATAAATACTCTGATTTAGGTTCTTTGTGGACGACTTTAGAGGCTAGTGACAACCTTATTTGTCGTTAAGCTCTTAGTTTTAGGAGTTCTTTGTATCAAGGAAGGATTTAAAGTAAGATTGGAGGAGACCGTGATAAATCTTCCACTTTTTCTTTCATTTCTTTCTTTAATGTTAAGATTATTTTTCTTTTTCTTTTTATTTTTATTATATTTAGTATTTAAAACCCTAGTTATGGTTATGGATGTATCTAATAATAAATCTTTGACAATTAATACATGATTTTATATTCATTATTTAAATTTATTCACTTTGTTCTTAATCTTAATTTGTATATGATCATCATAGATTCAATTTAGGGATTGTATGATGAAGTAGAATTTGTGCATTAGGAGAATAAATGCTTTAGTACAAAAGAATGATAATATTGTAGAGTTTAATGATAAAAAATAACTAGGTTTAATAAATTTGATTAAGTTGCACATCAAGAGGTAGTAGTTATGCAGTTGACCATACTTGTGTTTCCAGAAAGGGCGTATATATGTTATGTTAATTGTTATTTCATCTATAATAATCAATTTTGTATGAAAATTGAAATTCAATTTAAGTGAATCCCGAAACGTAGCAATTTTGATGATTTCTCTTTGCTAATTATATTATTTTTGTCGATTTAACAGCTTAATTATTTTCCTAAATCTTGTTTATTTTAGTGTCTTTTAGATAGGATTAGAGATAGTGATATAAGTCCTATAGGATTGATAATATGGAATACTCCAGTTTTAATAACTTGTTATAATTAACTCTGTACTCTTGCAATTTTAGTTAATAAAGTTTTTTGTACCATTTTCAGGGAACTATTTAATTCATATTTTATTAATCCTAAATTTAATTTAATTTTAGTATCTTTTATTTTTATTTTCCTCTATTTATGTATATGATTTAGCTCTCTTCTATATTGCACCTTTAAGATTGGCATTGTAATGATGTAGGTTTAGATTTGGAAATGTAACTTGCCAATTTTTTGAACCAAATTAAGGTGTTAATGAATAATGAAAAGGGTTTTAGGGAGTGTGATATAATTTTGGCATCTATAAGTATCCTTTCTATGCATGTATGAACATATAACGAGCCCTTTTATTATTATAAAGATGTCGATTATATGGCTACTTATAGGAGAAATGGTATGAATGATCCCTTCTCTGATATGTATCATCTAAGATGGGAGTAACCGTTCAAATATCTTTTGGAAGGAGTTAAAAGGAGGAATAGGTAGATATATGGGACCACATGAGTTCTAGCAATGACTTCAGTGTAAGCAACCACTTTTGTAGCATAACGAGATAGAAGAGATGATCCTATAGTTTATATCTTTTCTTAATGAAATACTAGAATGATTATATAGATTGGACTTGGACCTATATGAACAAATGGAATAATCTAATTACGTAATGATTAATAATTTATAGATTCAAGTAAAACAAATAGTCGAGATGGCTGGTGAAAAAGGTCAAGGTAAGCTTTATAGTCATGTAAAGGTAAATAAAAGATATTAAGTGTTAGCCATATCCTTTAGGAGTGACAAAACACTTGATGCTAAAGATGTTAAAGAGGCGGACATGCAACAGTCAAATAAACATAAGGAAATGAGGGAGCAAGCGATGAACAAAATTAAACCAATGCATTTTTATCTAACGTTAGTCATGATCTTGATTATGAAGAAGATCTGGGCATAACTAAATTGTCATTGGTCTCTTCTAAAACAAACGTTAAAGAGGAGGATGTGCAACCTTCAAACAAGCATAAGGAAGTGGGTGAGGAAGTGATGACCAAAATTAGACCATTACATTTATCATCTTTATCTAATGTCAGTCACAATCTTGATTGTGAAAAAGATTTAGACAGAAATAAATAGTCATTGGTCTCTTCCAAAATAAGTGTCGATTATGGTCTAAAATAACAGACACCTTACACTGATTCCATACCTAAGTAGGTTTGAAATAGATAGAAAGGAAGATAAATTTCTTCTTCCATAAGAATACAGAATGCTTAAGACAAAGTTATGAATTGTCCCCTAACATTTCCTAAAAGGTCTAAGTTAGTCTCTGCCATTATTTATGGTATCATATCACACCTTAACATTTTTAAACTGGTACTGATAGCACCCTGAGCCATAACTAAGTTAACATTTTGGCAACTTTTAATATTTGAGTCATAAGTTTAGACTATGTAATGTCACAATTAGGCAATTTGGACCTACCAGACGCTGATGTGATCTTAAAATTGATTCTTCTAAACATTAGCTAAATGTGTGATTTCTACCATAACGTTTCAAAAAAGGTTTAAATAAGCCTCTGACATTATCTCTGATATCAGCTTTACACCCTAATAAGTTGTTTTGGAAACATTATAGTGAAAAGTAGTACCAAAGATATTAGTACAGACTTATTTAAACTTTTTATGAAACATTGAGGTGTCAATCACATCTTTAGTTCATGCTCAAAAGATCTCATTTGTAATAAAAAGAAATTTAAAAAGTCATCGATAGTTAAATTAAGTGAAGAGAGCTCCTATATCTTAAAGATAAAAGAAGGGAAATGGAGCAACCCAATAAGATAGAAGAAGGGAAATGGAGCAACCCAATCCTAAGGGAATGTAAGGTAGCTAAGGAGACATAGATTTCAAAAAAGAGAGGAAGCAAACCTATAATTACAGATCCAGGATGAAAGGCTTAAATGGAAGTTCAGCTAAAGGACTTCTCAGGAAGCGTTGGTAGGCAACCCAATGTTTTAACCCTAGTTTCTTTTATTTTCTTAGTTTTTTATTCTTACTGATGTTTGGTTTAATTTTTATTATAGATAGTTTTGTAATAGACTTTTGTGGATTTGACCTTACTATGTATGTAACATCCCTTCACTTATAGGAAGGGCATTTTGGTCATTTTGGATTGGGTTAGGATTATTGAAAGTGTTTTTGACATATTCATGCATTCATAAATGCACATGAATAATAATTAGTGAATTTTTGCACATGAAATAATTGTACATGCATGTGTCGGAATGACCTACGGGCGTCCCGGTGCGTACCCTAGGGTAATGGGGTGTTACAATCTAGGCATGGATAAAGGGGGAATTTTCTCTATGTAATTTTCTCACATGTTTTCTTTTATTATCTTTTTTATATTAATATCAATGTCATGATTAAGAATTGGGGCGAATTTAAGATTTCTTCCCTTTAGGTTTTATATATTAAATAACATTTTCTTAGCGTTTAATGAGTTTTAGTTTAGATTTTTAACTTTCTTATTTTTTTATGTTGTGCTTAGGATTGCATTAGTTACTTTAGGTTGACAGTGTAAATGTATATACAATTATATGTTAAGATTGGTTGCTAAAAGTTAAATGTATAATATGATCAAATGGATTGCAATCCAAACTTGACTTTGTGAATGTTAGGAAATTGAATTCATTAAGTAATTATGCTTTAATTTCACTTGAGTGATTAGGTGAGGAATTGAACCTTCATGTAATATTTTTATTTTTTATATGGATTCCTTGTTAGATTTTGAATTTCTAGAACTTGATTTTCTTTTTTTCTGTTTTTGGAGATTATATGTAAGATGTGTACAAGTACTAAGATGTGTACAAGTACCAACATTTTATACATTAATCCCTTAGTGACCTATTTGAGCCTTATATGAATCTTAAGCTTTTTCTTGGTAACCCTTTCTTAAAGAACCTTATGCCTAAAATAAAAACAAATATTTACTCCCCAATTATTGATTAGCTGAAGGGGTCGTTTAGTTTCATTTTTATTTTTTATTGTATTTTTAATGAACTCAATGAGAAAGCAAAATCAGATATGTAAAGAACTAACTTGTTAATTATAATGAATTAAAATCGAGGTTCATTAAGTAATTTGAAATGACACAAAGTAAGAATTATTTGATTAGTTCAAATTTTGATGAAGAACAAGAAAAAGAAGCACTCACGACTCTCAATAGTCAAATATGTCTAAATAACATTAAATAGAAACATTCCTTGAATATTAGACATCAATTATGGTTTCAATAGCAGACACGACCTATGACATAACTGTGGTCAAGGACATGTTCATTATAGAAACTTTAATGTTATTAAACACAGTGTAAGAAACACCTCTATTTAAACCCATATCTTCATAATTTATTTTCTAGAGAGTTACATATATTGATATACAGTTGTATGCCAGGTCATATTATTTACTACTTAATTCCTAAGAATTATAAAGGCTATAATATGGTCATATTTGAGAGAGTGTTTAGATAATACAAACCCTCAATGTCCAAGTATTCTCTAGCCTTAACCTCAATCAAAGTAACCAATGGTTTATCTTTGTTTAGGTCCAACAAACCTCACAAAATAGTTCTTGAAGTGCACTTTGAAGCTTGATCAACATATGTGTCGCTTTTAACTTATTTAAGGCCTCATTAACATTCTTACTCCTAACTCATATAATTAATCTATTAGGCATTAGTAATGGATCATTTGAAGTTTGGCAATTCATACTCATATCACATTGGAATGAGTTGAGCCACAACCTAAGCCTAAAGTTTTATTAATTAACTTGAGCTCAACTTTAAGTTTGATCAAGCTTGAAACCTTAAAGAAATTGGGCAAGTTCGAGAGCTTGAATGTCTATTGGAACAAACTAAATCAGCCCATATAAGCAACCAAAAGATGAAACTTTATGGTTATGCTTAACATAAAAACATTACATTGTCCAGTCCATAAGCTATGACAAGAAAAATTTTCAGTAAGAAATTAACTAAATGTAATTAGAAATACCACTAACATAACATACACAAAAATCAAAAATTAAGTACGATCTTATGTCACCTCTTATAACACTTTTATTCTTCCATTTCCCTCTCCCCTCTCTCCTCTAAACATCCAATTCAAGTATATCATATTACTGCAATTAGGCAATACAATCTTATTATTTGTCACCATACATATCTCATATTCTTCTTCTCATTCAATATCAATTCTCTTTTAATAATGTAGTCAACTATATTTATTTTCTCATTATTTACGATTGAAACATGAAACACTAAAAATCATATCATCAAAGCATCAAAGATTTTTAAAGGTAACTTAGAAGGATAACTCATGATGGAAAAACTAATTATGGTTAGAAGTAAGAAAATAATCATTTTTATAAATAATTATTGTTTGTCTTTAACATCATTTACAATTACCTGCTAATTTTCTCTATAGTAAAATTATCAACACTTCACACCACTTCCTTTATAATTAAAAAGAAATTATTATAAATACCATGTTAAGTCAAAAGGACTTCACGACGATTAATTTTGATGACAATCAAATAATAATAATGTTATAAACAAATGAACGTTTTTAACAAGTATGTTAAGTGTGCAGACGTAAAGTCAATATAGACGCAGATGCAGACGCAGACGCAGATGCAAAGTCAATATAGACGCAGACGCAGATGCAGACGCAAAGTAAATATAGACGCAGATGCAGACGCAGACGCAGATGCAGACACAGACGCAGACGTAAACACAAAGTAAATATAGACGCAGATATAGACGTAGATGCAGATGCAAACGTAAAGTCAATATAGACGCAGACGCAGACGCAGACGCAGACGCAGACGCAAAGTCAATATAGACGCAGACGAAGACGGAAACGCAAAGTCAATATAGACGCAGACGCAGACGCAGACGCAGACGAAAAGTAAACATAGACGCAGACGCAGACGCAGACGCAAAGAAGACATAGACGATACCATGAAGATACATTAGTACATCAGAACAATTATTTAGTCAGAGTTAGTTACAGAACTCAACTAAATGATGGTTATCAAGAAGCAGTTATCAAGAATCAAGAAGCAGTTAGAGACGAAGGCTATAAATATTAGTCGTAGTCGAAGATGCTACAATCTTAGAAAATCTGAGACAAGTTATAAAGCTAGACAATCTGAGAAAAATATTCTTACAGTGCTTACTTAGAATAGAGCTAATATTACTGTAACAAAAGCTCACAATCTTTTTCTAGTAAGAGAAAGAAAAGGCTGATAGCCTGGAGAGGCTAGAATAGTGAAAGAATATTATGTAAGAGACCTGAAGAGGCCCTGGAAGGGAAGAAAGAATACTTGTAATCATTTGGAGAATAGTGAAATACTCAGACCAACTCTGAGGACTGGACGTAGCCCATAGTTTGGGGTGAACAGTATAAAAATCGCAGTGTCTATTCTTTACCCTTTACTTCAGTTTATTTTGTTGTTAAAAATCATATAGAAGTAATTTGTTAACAAGAAAGAGAAGTTCTTTTCAAGACTTTATATTCAAAAATAGAGGATACACCATTCAACTCCCCCCCTTCTTGTGTATCTAGATTCTTGAACGTAAAGTCTATACTAATGTATGATTTACTTCATTTTCCTCTTTCATGTAGTACTTTTGTACTAGGTTTAATGATGTACATGTAGTAAGTGTTGAAAAATACAATGTAGATTTTTGAGGTTGTGAAATGAAATGAGGAAAAAGTTGGGTTTTAAATATTGTGATTTTCTGTACGATGCTGATTAATGAATAATAATATGATGCCATGTGAAGTTAGTGTAGTGTCCGAACGTAGCTCACCCTTGTCGTAGGATATGTATCGGAATGACCTCCGGGCATCCCGGTGTGTACCCTGCGGTAAGGGGGTGCTACATACGTGGTATCTAAAGAGGTCCACTAGTGTTATCTAAAGGCATCAAGGGCAAATGGAACTTCTAAAGTGTTTGTTATCCATTATTCTATGATTATTTTCGTTAACATATAATACAGGCACTCTACGATCTAGTTTGGCAGCTCATGTATGTTTTGTAATGTTCAGTTTAGAATTGCTTTTGGGGCTATTTGCCTCTTTTTTTTCTTTTTCTTAGTAATAACATTGTTTGGTTTGAAGAAAAAGAACTTATTTGTGAGAGATTTCAATATCTATCAAATTTTTAGGTTCTTCCATATCTCCATAGGAGATACAATATCTATAATGTGTTATAGGACCTTTTCTGTTAAATATAACTATATGGCTCTAGCTACTCACATATATAACTCTTCCCAATCGAATATATCTGTATGTTCTAAATTATTCTCTTATGTTTGTTTTGATGTACTTTGTTATACCAATAAATCCTTCACTCTTCATTGTTACAATTTGAAATTCCTAGTTATACTGAACTTCTCCTCTACAAACTTTGCAACTAAATTTATTGTTGCCTCAATATGCTCTGGTACAGCTTATTAAGAAAGTACATGTAGCAAGAAAATAATAATGTAAACAGAAAACAACAAGACTACAAGAAGATTTTTAATGAGGTTTGTCCAATTTTTGTGCTTACATCCTCAAGATCCAAGAGCAACTTATTTTGCTATTCAGTTGAATCACTTGATAAGATTACTGATTTTTCTCTCCCATGGAACTAGGTTTACACTAAATATATTGATATGTAAACTTTAACTATTACAATCTTGGATAATTTTCCCTTTACCAAATCCAACTAATTTAAATATAACTTTAATAAGTCCTATATTCCTTTTAGAGTTTTAAATTTATCCAAAAACGTGTTTGTAAATAAGGTAGTCTGTCGCAAACACAGCCGTACTCTCGGTCATATAACTAGCTCAATGTTTCTATTCACATATAGATATGAGCACTGACACAGTTATATCTTAGATTTTGTAACTCACTGTTTCTATATGCAAAATGAAATTTAGGCACTAAGACATTCATGTCTAAGGTTATATCCTTCAAAACAATCTCTGCCAACTAATATACCTATGTTTTAGGTCGTTTCTTTGCCTTTGCATTACAAAGAAGAACATGGCTAACACATGTAAAATCGTTTTGTTTGGCTCATATATACGATCGTATAATCTTGAAATGATTTTGAATGCTTCTTAGAAATCTTTGGGTAAACCAGACCTAACGTGATTAGTTGTCAAGTCATGTTGATCCAAAAATTTTTAAGAAATGCTTATGTTTTTCATAAATACTTCAAGATTGCACACTTGTATATATAAATCATATGTAGTAGTTTCTCTACCTTGACTAATATATTATATTCAACCAATACATTCTAAAAAATACCGGTAATCTTTCAAAAGCACTCCAAGTTATATTTATGTGCGTATGAGTCGTACACAACAATTCAGCTTAATAGAAACTTTAAAACGCTCTTCTAACATAGGATTTTTACCAACTTGTTTATTTGTGTAACCTACGCGGGATTAAAAAAAAAAAAGGCCTTACGAGGGATTTTTCACGTTCTCCTATGAGAGATGTGCAGCCTTACTTTACGAGAACAAGGTGAACGAGAATCCCTATTTTGTTGCAAATGAAGATTCTTTCTTTCTGATGTTTTGTCCATTATTCCTAACTGATATAGATGGCAAAGATTGGGGGAGATGATTGAGAGTACGAGAAAGAGAATCCCTTGCGGAGAGGTGTTTATCGATGAATTATATATCCTCAAATGTTATGGAAAGCCAAGGAAGCATCGAAGAACGAGCTGAAGAGTACAAACGAAGTGCTTCAACCCGAGAAGTCAAGTGAGTGAAATTAACAGCTGCTTTATAAGCTTGTCAGTTTACTCCAAGTGAGTGAAATTAACAGCTGCTTTATATCAAGCAAAACACTTCTAGCTAATTAAACTGTTACATGCTTGTCAGTTTACTCTTGGGGATGAAAATCCTTTGACAGCTAACTTAATTGTTGTTTGCACCCATTTATGTCATTTAATGGGACGTGGAGGGTGCCACCAGGTCCAGAAAACAAAATAACTAAATACAAGAGAGAGATGTCAGAAGATTAGACTTGGTCTTAGCTTTACTGACACTTCAAACTTTGATAATAAATAAAAAAGACAAATAGAGAACTCAAAAATCTTAATATAATAATTGTATATATCCGAGTCGTCAGTCGTAACAGCAACACCTCCTTTATAGCGTAGATGTATACAACACGATGTCTTGCCACAAACTTATTAAATAAAGCTTGTTTCACCCGCTCACTATTTCTTTAGCCTTTTCTTCTAGCGCTTCAAACAGTCACATCTTCTCTCGCTCAATACGTCCTCTCCAAAAAAAAAAAGAAAAAAAAATCCAATGGCACAACCTCCTCAACCTGAACATTTTCTGACATCAGAAGTCGACGCCGGCGCAGCCTTCGTCCTCGAATCAAAAGGTAAGAATGTCTTTTGTCTACATAGTAGAAGTTTCTCCACTTTGATGTCCACAAATAAAGGAAATACACCATAGTCAACCACGAAAGCAGATACCAGAACACTGCAAGAAAGGGTGACGTCTTCTCGCGTGCGTGAATTAAGTTTGTATCATATTGCAGGGGAGTGGTGGCACGCGGGGTTCCACTTAACGACGGCGATAGTAGGGCCGACGATACTAACGTTGCCGTATGCTTTTAAGGGATTAGGGTGGGGATTAGGATTCGTGTCGCTAACGGTGATGGGAATGGTTACTTTCTACGCTTACTATCTAATGTCAAAGGTGTTAGAGCACTGTGAGAAAAATGGTCGCCGTCACATCCGCTTCCGCGAGCTAGCCGCCGACGTTTTAGGTAAACGTTATTTGACCACTTTGCAATTACCTATAATAAGACTTTGTCTTCTTCGCTAGCAATTAGGGTACCATAGGATTCATTGTTAATTCATAGTAATTACCAATTGCCAGCTTATTTTCTTGTTCACATTGTTCTACTTCTTTCACTGTCTGTGAAGAGCAACAGATCACAGCAAACCGAAAAATAATTTACTGTTTGATTTTTGGAAGACACGCGCTTTTATTTGTTGATGAAAAACCAAAAGAACGTAATTTTTGATTTCGTGGATTAATACATAGAATATCTTCGTAGTCTACTTTGAAATATCTTTTTCGATTTTCTTTAACTTTTGACAATAAGTAAGGAAAAATACAATTTTTTATTTTTTCCTTAAAATATATTTTCCTTCGTTACTTAGTTTTTTCTTAAAATTAATAAAAAAGGAATACAAATAATATTCAAGAAAATAAAAATTGATGTCTTCTTTATAGCAAATAAACCATATCTTTTCATCCAATTATTTTATTTAACACTTATTGCAATCTTATTCTTATGATCATTTCAATTAATGATTAATTTTTTATTATATTTTCACGTGGAAATTGAATCTATATAATTTTTTTAAGTACTGGTGTTATATTACTTTTTGTTAGAAATTTATATAACATTAAGTAATTATTTTGATAGAATCATCAATAAATTTACTTTCTAATATGAATTTTAGATTGGCCTCATATTTGTTAAAGAAAATTTTAATTCTGTTGCTAACATAATTAAACTGTCATTATATTTAGAAAAAAGCTAAAGAGAGTTGAAACTGGAGCTATACATCGTTACTTTGTTTGTCCCAAAACTAGGACGGTTCAAATTTTGCACTTTAAGAGCAATAAGAAAACCACAATGCTAATTTTGGTACAATAACGTATCTAAAAATCCTTTGAGGAAAAAGCAGACCGGTTATTGCAATTTTATTGGGAATTAAAAGACCCGCTTCATTTGAATACGCATTTGTTTTCAGAATTTTTGGGATAGGGACGCATGGAATAGGGTTTCATTTTCGTTGGGGTTGGTGGCTAGTGGGTTGAGGATGAGGATGAGGATGATGTTTTAGCTTGGAAAAGACTTGTGGATGATGATGTCCTTTAGGTTAAATGAGCAAGGAACCAAAATATGTACATAACATATAGCAGAATGTGAGTTGATGGTGAAGTAAAATTAAAAGTCTATTATATCAAATTTACTTAATTTCGTATCAATATTTGATCTATCACTTGGATCTAATAAGGCTTTAAACAATTGTCTGCCACTTCAATTAGAGCATCAACATACTTTGGAACAATTGTCTGCCACTTCAATTAGAGCATCAACATAGTTGGAAGTGATTGCTATTGTATTGCAGCGATTAGTAACTGACGCGATAAGCGTTGACTTCAATACCATATAACTTTTTTGCAACTGTGATATTAAGAATCATCATTAGATCAGAAGCATCATAATAGTAATAACTAAATCCATAATTTAGTTGCGAACGGAATATATTTTGAAGGGCATATTCTACTTGTTTGTCATTATGTGGGATCAATTCTTGTCGTTTTATATAAATTAAACGGCCCATTGCCTGTTTTGGTTTTTAGAATGCGTTTGCGCGTGCGCGGGTAGTGGCTGGCTGGGCTCCACTTCTTTTCTCAGAATAAATCCATTGTTTCCCGTTAGAACCAGGTCAATCTGAAAATTGATTAAAGCAGGGTAGTACAGTATACAAACTCGAGCCTCAATAAAAAGAATAAAATAATAAAGAGCGGAAATTAAGGATGAAATTTGATCAAAGTTGACAACTTTGTCGTACAGGGTCAGGAAGCATGTTTTACTTTGTGATAGCCATTCAAGCGGCCATCAACACAGGAATTGGTATAGGGACAATTTTACTTTCGGGGGAATGTCTCAAGGTAATTGTTTGGTCTTCACCCTTCTAATTATGCATCATCATCCAGCATAAATGTGGAATTTAATTATATTCAATTTCTGGTTAATTATAGGAGATATGTATTTCTTTAATTCCTGGAAAAACTTACTATTCAAACCAACCGGTTAGATTTATGTAGCAATTGATTCCAAATCTTCCATTAGTGAATGCTGAGTTTCACCTCATTCACTTATAATATGATTTACACAGGAAGTAAAGTCTTTGTCCCTAGCAGAAAAGAGTATATGCAAACCGATGGATTCCTTTAGAGCTTTTGAGGTCTAATTAAGCTGTAGAATAGAATAGATTGTGTTATAAATAATGCCTTTTTTCCTATGCACGTATTATATATTTATTATATGTGTGGTATAATGTAAAACATTTGCGTTCAACCTTTTCTTTTTCTTTTATCGCATTCTTACAACTATTGCGGATTAATTAAACCGCATGTACGTCATAAAATTTATAAAAAATATTTTTAAAGTAATTTTAAAAGACGTATTATTTTATGTTGGTATATTTCAAGTCTAAATATATATCCAGTTCTATTAAAACCCAATAGAATAATATTAAACTTTTAATCAAACTAATGTGTAAGTGTTATGCATGTTCCGAAGAACACCAACTAAAAATATGTATAACGAGATTTAAATTTAATGTTGCAATTCTATGGCATAATTGTCAAAATTAATCTTATATTTTGTATTATCATAAAAGTAACTATTATAAAAAGTTTCTCATAATAAATCTAAAGACAAATTTTAAAAGTAGATAATTAAACTTTTATTAATAATATACTTATTTTTTCAATATTTTATATATCTTGTATTAATTATGATAATAATATTGGTTTAAATAATAACTAAAGTTACATAGACATAATAAAAATTTATAATACATTCTTTTTATCGATGAATTTTTTTATATATTTGAAATATATAATTTTATTTAAATTTTTGAAAAAGTTAAAAATTTTCTATGCAAAAAATCACTACGACAAGTAAAAATATTAGAAAAATAAGTTTCTTTCATTGAACAAATGAAAATTATGTAATTAGCAAACTTATTCGCGTCGTTTTTAACGGTTCAGTAATTGTCAGCTGCATGTAGTAGAATAATCCTACTTTTTCTTATATCATTTATTCTAATGATTTTGGCACTGTGAAGATAATGTACTCGAGTCTTTCGGCGCATGGACCAATGAAATTGTACCATTTCATAGCGATCGTGACGGTTGTTATGATAGCTCTTTCTCAGCTTCCGACCTTCCATTCCCTCAGACACCTCAACATGGCTTCGTTACTTTTAAGTCTTGGTTACACCTTCATTGTGGTTGGTGCCTGCATCCATTCAGGTATGCTTAAGAGTTTCATTTCATACGCAACTATTTTCACTTTGCAATTTTTGTCTCCGATTTGTGTGGTTGCCGACTAGACTGACAATTCAAGGTCATAACGACACATGACCCATTTATTTAGCTCCAGATGTCCACTCTCTTGTGGAATTGCTTCAAAAAACAGCATCCTCCTGGATAGCTAGTCAGCTTACCACGTAACAAATAGTTGAAACTGAATCATGGCAGGGTCCTAAATGGGCCAGTATTGTTTACTGAATATAGTAGTTAATATTGAATTAAGGGTTAGAATTTAGAAATTAAAACATGACAACTTAAAAGCATTTCCCCTGGTTCAAATATTTTTGTAGATACGATTCTTACGTGCGTGGGATAAGGTTTTGAGTGCACAAGCTTAGTACCACCTTATCCATCCTTCAAAAGCCGAATACCCTTGCCCGCATCTGCAGCTCTAAGGAACAACTCATTCACCTCTTAGTCTATAAAAGTGTCCTAATAGTAAAGCTTTGAAGTTAGCTAATCAGCTAACAATGGTTCACTTTTGCTAGAACCTACTTTTAAGGAAAAACTTGGGCTTAAATACGCACAGTTTTTATCTTTTAAAACTTGAAAACTTACTAAAGTTCTCTTATCATTGTGTTTTTAAATACGTTTAATGCATCATTCACCCTTTTTAGTTTTGTTATCCTAGCTATACAATTTTTGCAACCACTTACAATTTTAACATCAATACATTTTCTAAGAATATTAAAAGAATTACGGTACGTCCTCACAAATTTCATGTGTTAAAAAAAGACTAGTATGATTAAATAGTAATAATATTTATAATTAGTAACTATAATAACTAATATAACCTTACAATTATATATTTTATGAAGTAATAATTTAATAATTTGTAATATTAATATTATACTATTATAAATCATATAAAAACGGATTTTTAGAAATATGTATATAGCAATATTGAAAAATGAAATGAATTTTTCACGTCGTAGTTGTGTTGAGAAATAATATTAGGATACAATAATTTTTCTTTGCTTTTTACTCTTCTTTCAGAATACCACATTTTTTCATTTCATTTTTCACTTTTTTTTCTCTTTCTTAATCGCATTTTTCATTTCATTTCTGCCCTGGGAATTGACCAATTAATTCCCCATTAATATTTTGTTTCCGTGACAGTGACTAAATCATATTTATGTGGATGAGAACTTGATTCTTTGTACTTAGTGTTAGTTTCTTCTGAAAGGTTTTTCAAGATTTTGACTTCTTTAATATAATTGCAATTAGAACAAATGAAATTATGCCGATTTGTTCGCCTAGAATTTAATCAGCTACGAATTATTTCAGCAAATGCGTTTCTTTGTTTTATTCTGGCAGTGACAGCAGCCTTCATTGTTATGTAGGTCTTTCAAAGATTACCCCTCCAAAGGACTATTCTTTGGAATCCTCGGAGAAAGCAAGGGTCTTAAGTGCCTTCACTTCTATATCCATACTGGCGTCCATTTACGGCAATGGAATACTGCCCGAAATACAAGTAACTAGCTTCCCACTACTAAATTCTTTACTTGGGTTTTAAACCTTGGAACGTTTAAATTAAACTCCTTCCTAGTTTATGATACACCTGGAGGAAGAAGCGTCTTTCCTGAACTGACCAGACCAAATAAATTTTATTAATTTGACTACTCTGTACAATTGGGGAACAAATCTCTTGTTGCCGAACATTTGTGCCAATATAGATGATAAGGAGAACACGATGGCACAGGAGATTTGATCCCGCACGTTCATATTTTAAAAGATGCTCGGAAGTCGGAACACTCACACCATACATCTTGTGCAATCTATACCATTAATATTGTGTCATAAGAAGTTCGACAATTATGATCTATTTGTTTTTATTTATTATTTATTATTGTTTTTAAATTCAGTAAAAAATATTTGTTTGAGTTTTTAGTTCTTTTCTTTTGTGTTTTGTTTTTTATAACATGATTTTCTATCAACTAAATATATGTTATTTAATTATTTAATACTAATTATAAATAATTTAACTCAATTTTAAGAATTAATTTAAATAATAAATTTTAAAACAAAATGATTAATTTAATATAGAATAAATTAAAATATTTTCAAAATATATAAAAATAAAATTTTCTTTAATAGTTAAAATATTTTAACATAAAATTAATTTATAAATAAAATTTTAATTATTAAATTATTTATTTTAATAAAATATAATAATTTTTTGTTGATAATTTATTAATAAACATTATACAAGAAATTAAAATAAAATTTATTTGTAAAAATTATTTTAAAATTTTATCGAATGTATAAATATTACACATTAACAAGGAACAAGTTTTATTTTTATTTTAAAAATATAAATTAAAAACAGAAAAATAGAATTGAGACTAAAATATCTTTTAGTTATTATCCCTTTCATGTATTACAATATATTGAGATCAAAAGATTCTATAATGTTCTTGTTAGAAAAACAATTGCTTGACATGATTATGATGCTAATTCACGCAGGCTACCTTGGCTCCACCTGCCGCCGGGAAGATGGTAAAAGGCCTCATAATGTGCTATTCCGTCATCTTTGTCACTTTTTATTCAACTTCATTTTCTGGGTATTGGGCGTTTGGAAACAAATCTAATTCAAACATTCTCAATAGCCTAATGCCGGATGACAGACCTGCCTTGGCTCCAGAATGGTTACTAGGTCTCGCTGTTGTTTTTGTTCTACTTCAGCTCTTGGCTATTGGCCAGGTAATGAGCCAAAAAGAACCATTTCACTAAATGATTATGTGCCAAATGGACTAGTTAGTTGACTTTTCTGACGTTTCGAGTGTTTCATGGGATTCTTGTCCACATAAAAAACAGGTTTATTCCCAAGTAGCTTACGACATCATGGAAAAGCAGTCGGCTGACGTGAATCAGGGGATATTCTCCAAAAGAAATTTTATTCCCAGGCTGGTTCTCCGGGCACTTTATATGATATTCTGCGGCTTCATGGCATCAATGTTACCGTTCTTTGGAGACATTAATGCTGTTGTGGGAGCTATAGGCTTCATTCCTCTAGATTTCGTCCTCCCAATGCTTCTCTACAATATGAGCTTCAAGCCTCCAAAATCGTCCCCCACCTATTTGATCAACATGGCTATCATAGTTATCTTTACGGGTGCTGGATTAATGGGGGCCTTCTCGTCCGTAAGGAAATTAGTTCTTGATGCCAAACACTTCAAGCTCTTTAGCGATGATGTGACTGACTAATCCTTATAAGCACAGACTACGGTTGAGAGAAATTAGATAACCTGATAAGCATTGAAATATTATATTGTACATTATGTGTAGCGTCTCGTCTCGCAAATTGTTAAGAGATTTAAGGAGTTAGACTAATGTCTTATGAGTGGTTCCATAAAGAACGAAATTGGTACAATTAGTACATGATTTTCATAAATATGTTTAAATGCATCATATTATCATACACGCATAAATTGTGAATTAGACAAATTGTACTCGATTGGCATATTCGAGGGTATGGCATTAAGATGAATGCGATAAATGATTGAGATTAAGAAATGTGATATGAATTAGTATTTCCAATGTCTTTTACTTTGGTTTACCATTGACAAGAATTTATGGATCATAATTAGTAAATTGGAATAAATTGATACGATTGAGAGAATTATGAATTAATGTATATTTTTGGACTAGAAAAAGTGCCAAGTGATAAGATAATTGATAAATGGCAGTATAAATAATTGACAAATGGCAACATAAATTATTGACAAGTGACATTGGGATTTATTGTTAAGTATCATAAAAAATTGAGAGATAAATGGATTAAAAATTGAGAGACAAATGGACTGATTACTAAGAAATGTGTAGTAGTATAAGTAAGAAGGCATTAACATTTAGTTTGGCCATGCAATCAACCTCTTTGCTTATGATTCACGAATTATCTAATTAAATGACCATCTCTCCATTGTCTTTCATTTGTAAGAAATACTTTCATTTTCATCATCTCTTCTTCTCTCTATTTACGACCCACTCCCGATCTTCATATCCTCACCCTCTCGACGTTGAGTTTTGTTATCATTTTTCACTAGCCATCCCAAGATGTTATCTTCTCCATCTTGTTACTTGAAAGCCTAACCTAATCTACCTTAAAAAAGAGATGATCATGTGGTGTGGGAGAGTTAGGTTAACCCAGGTTTTGAAGAGGCTTAAAGTTAAACTAGTAAGTATCTTATTGATCTTTATGGTTTGTTAAATAGAGGCATATATGATGAGAGTTTAGACATGGATTAATCATGTTAATGGAGTTGAAAGAGTATTATATGTTAATGAAGAAAAGAATATGTTTATGTTATGTTTTTGTATGATGAATAATAGATCATGTATTGTTTTATGGATTGATAGCTAAAAATGGTATTAGAATGAGACTTAAAAGTTGACAAAAAAAAAGATGTGTATGTGACAAAATTTGTGTATAGGATAAGTGCAGTAAATTGATGAATGAATACATATGTTTGTGTTCTGTTTTGAGAGTATCAAAACCATGAGTGATGAGTTGTTATATAAATGTTATAAGTTATGAATTAGGGGTATAATGAAAGTGAAAGTTATGTTAACAAAGATGTTGAGTTATGTTCTTGAAATGAGAAGAACTAAGATGATAGTTTAGAGATAAAGTGAAGTTGAAAATGGAGTTGAATGTGAGCTGAAACATTAATAAATGTATATATACATTGATTGTAATTTCCGGTCTCCGGAACTTGCTTAGGGTTAGAATCCTAGATCAAACATTGTATATACATGCATAACATTAGCATTCATACACGAATTGTATTTTGGTATACATTACAAAGATAGTATATGCACTCAATTGACTAATTCCAAGGTATGAAAGATTTTAAATAAGTATGATGTGATTGCAAGATTGTGTGTTATTTATGTCTAGAATTTTGTTTTTGGATGGATTAAAATTAGTGAATTGGGAATTTATTGTTACAATTGGGTAATTGATAAAGTGTTATATGCATTTAGTCTAGGAAAAATATTAAATGGCAAGACAAATTGATACATAAAAATTTAGGTTGGTTAAGCCTATGAAATGGTGACATGTGGCACTGGAAATAAGTGACAAATGGCTAGCTAATTAGGTAAAAAATGGCTAGAATAAATGAATGACAAATGATGGTATAGTTGAGTGACAAATGGACCAAACATTAATGTTGGGTTTAGTTACTGTCTCCATCAGTGGAGACAGATAACAAAATACAAAAATCCTGTGCCTCGTAATATTTGGTTGGTAACTCTACTTATTTTTGTTCTGACTTCAGATGACAAGAACAGACATATTTTGTTCTTTCCAAAACTAAAGGACAAGATTTCTTATCTCTATCACAAAAACAAAACACGTAAAAGTTGGACAAAAATACCCGCCATGACTAATAGAAAGCAAGTCCATTTTATTTACTAAATTTATTTTATTTATATTTTCTTATTTTAATTTAATAATTTAATCTTTATAATTTGAATTTATCTGACTAATAATATATTTTTATGAAATATTTTACTTAATAAATTAATTTTATTTATATTTTCTTATTTTAATTTAATATTTAATATTATATAATTTGAATTTATGTGACTAATAATATATTTTTATGAAATATTTAATTTACTAAATTTATTTTATTTATATTTTCTTATTTTAATTTAATA
>JAOTAY010000006.1:30462008-30480855 GCA_025629805.1 Erythroxylum baracoense | reverse complement strand
CGACAAAGTTTCAAGTTTAAACAAGGTTGGGCGATTCTGGATGCCTCCAAGCCGATCATCCCCTCCTCACGTCTTCAGCAACTAAGGGTAAGGAAATTGTAGTCTGCATACAAACTTCTGTCTCATGTTGCTCCCGTTAACCATGCTTCATACTTGTTAGATCTGGAAATCATCTTGAGGGACATGCGGGAGCAAAGCATGAAGAGTAATCTTCAGTCTGGAAATCATTTTGAGGGACATGTGGGAGCAAAGCATGAAGATTAATCCCAGTCCAGTTAGTGACCTATAAACAATCTTCTTCATTGTTAGGCATGATCTGTTAGTGTTCTAGGTGCATTGCAACGTTGATCTGCGTATTGGACATAGAAAGGCAATGGTAACAAGATTTGTTTTCTTTCTAGCACTGTCTCTACAACAGAAAGACGTTTCACTTATTGCATTTGCAGGAATTGGAGTCCAGGAATGTCAACGGAGTTAATTTGAATTGGGCTTTTGCTTCTTTTTGTCTGAAGTCAAAACAGTAGGGAGTTTGCATCTTTTGTGGTGTAATGGATTGGGGTTCACAGAGCTTGGGACAAGTGGGCTTCGATCAATATTAGTTCTTCAAGTCAGAGCTCTCTTCATCTTTATATCTTTCTCTCAATCAGACAAGTTCCGTAATTTCTTTTTAATTGCAGGTGAACCCCTACAGGCTGCTTTGCTTATCAATTACGAACCAACTGTGCCCTCTCATTTGGGTAATCAATATACAAATAATTATATACAAGTAGCTTCCAGGAAACATCTAATGATCTTTGTTATATATACATAAATGAAATTTTCAGGTACAACGATCTAATCTCAGCAATTCTATGAGATGGCTTCAAATGCATAGCTCTTCTGATCTTGTAATCACCTTTTCTATTTTTTGATGCTCTAAATTAATTTTCTAATAACAATCCATTCTTTTTTTCTCCTTATATTTTATTTTGTTACCTTCATTGTCTATATATTTATTCTTAACCTTTATTTGCTAACATGAATTTGTATTAATGCTTGTTCTTTTATGTTTCACGAGAATCAAACCTTTATTGTTCTTACATGAGATGACTTCTATCTCACTCACACATTGTCTATTAGGAGTGTTAAAAGTCATATTCCTCTTATTGTTTGATTATTCCTGAAGTTTCATTTATTGTTTGTTCTTATTACTTTTTCTTCTCCATGTTATAGGGCCTTCATTTTTAGTTGAGGGAATTAATCCCAGAGCAATAGGTACAAATTACTTGCCTTCTGGTATTACTTAAATATGCATAAAACTTAGGCCTTCAACAAACAACGTTTGGTTTTTAGTTAGAACCGTAATCTATCCCAGCAAAGTTTCATCGTATAACTTTAACTTAATTTCAATGTCAACGAAGTACTTAAGTTGTCTTTTTTATTGCTAGAAAAGTAACTGATTTCTTGCTTTTTGTAGAATTATATGAGTGGCTAATAGCAAGCCACGTCATCATACATACCAAAGTTAGTTACAATACACTGTATATAAATAGCCTGTATGTGACAGAATAACTTAATGAATAAGAAATCAGTTATTCTTGTACTCTTGTGTCCATCATTCTTGACTTTTTACCTTGTTGCAGAAGCGCCTGAAAAAACTGAAGACAGATTATGAAAAAGTTCAATTGGGAAATATTACCGTTGACATGGTATGCATGTTTTCTCTTTTCAATTGACCATATTATAACTTAACAGAAATATTACTTTTAGTTCAATATTGCGGATATCAAAGAATTTAAAAGGAATATCAACCAGTTATGGTATTCTCTAACTTTTTGCTGGGTTTTATTCATGATAAAATCGGTTAGGTACTAGGTAGGGCGAGGGGATTAACATGATAAAATTGGACATTGGCTTATTGTACTGCGTAAGTTGACCATATTATTCTTGTTTGTATTTTCATCTCTTCACTGTGTAAATGTGTTGACTGTCAATTTCAACACTTTATGAGTAAATATTGACGCTTCGTTAAGGTGGCAGGAGGAACTTTATTGGGACTCCTTTATGAATTATATTCAATGTTGAGCATAATTATACATATGTCATAATGAAGCCATCTTGATCATTTGATGTCTTCTTCCAAGTTGAGCAATATATCACATGCACGAACTGAGCACTTTTTTGAACCAAAGCTATTGATACACTGAATTTCCATCACCTGTTTACCATTTTACTGTCGTCTAATGAGATCTTAAAGTCTTCTGTAACACATCAAGCTTTATTTGTGATGAATGGAATCCCCCTCATTAATAACGTGATTGAGGCCTGTACACCTGATTGTAACTGCATTCGTTCATTATGTGCAGGTTTTTGACTGATGCATATCTTCGGGAGGAAGCAAATCATAGTCACGTCATTGAGCAACGAGTTGAATGGCAAGTCTAGAAACTTTTGCCTCCTACATATCTTCGGGAGGAAGCAACTAAAACTTGGTGAAAGATTTTGGAGTGCCCATACATGTTGGTTTTAGTATTTAGATTAATTTATATGTTAAAAGATTGAATTTTACAAGTCCTTATGGACTATATATTATATATAAAGGCAATTTTGAGTCATTTACAATTGATGGTAGTCAACTAAGACCTAAATTAGAATTTATATATTTCTTTAAATGTATATACAGGCATTGCCTATATAATAACAAGAGTTTGATATTACGTTAAATAATATTGATAATGAAAAAATAAATTGTTGTTTAAAAAAATTCACTTTGTTGCCTTATAAAGACTTAAAAGTGTTGCAATATCTATTTAATATTGTTACTATAGTTTAAAACTAATGTGTTGTCTTAGTCAAAATTTAAGGCAACATTTTTTATTTTGTTACCTAATCAAAAAATTTTGTTGTCTTATAGTTATTACAATGTCACTTCTTGTAACGATATAAATTTTGTTACCTTAATACAAAGACAACAATAATTATATTTTTAGCTACGCTTTTATCTATTGCCTAAAGCACTTTTTACCGTAACGTATATTTAGTGCAATTATCTCCATGCTCAGATGTTGAGCTTCGTTTCATTTCTCCCATAATAATATATTAGTTAATTCGCAAACATTATCTTCCAAATAATTATCCAAATTTGTCCATTTATATGAAATCCTAACCTTCTTTTCTTTTATGAATTCCTTTAAAGTGAGACCCAAACCAACAACTTTCTTATTAAGGACGTATCAACAGAAGTTGAACTTGACAATGGCTGACATGATCCAACTCTTTACCATTCTTGATTGGTATTCATAAAACAAATAATATCATAATTGTTTAATCACTATACAACTTTTGAAAAGAACAACTTCAACATATTTGCACCTTTAACTGTACCTATCAGCCTATTGCTCTTCTGTTAGCAAATAGGTGTACTTCGAATGTCGTTATCTTAACCTAATAAACACATATATATACGTAATTGTGATATCAAGCATTTTAAATGTCGAATTCCAATCAAAGCACAGTTTCCCAGTGTAGGGACTGTGTAATTATCTTGTGATTTTCTTTAATTTCTCAACCCATTTATGTTTTAAACTCTTAACACACTGCACCGTTTTGAATTGTTTCTATCCCTTTTTTAATAATTCTCAACCAAATCTTTCACAATTAGAGTCATTATATAGGTAAGACAAAGTATATGAACAAACGTCTCATACATCGATAAAGTCCCAATTCACAACTTGCTGCTAACTTTATAAATCATGCTATCATTTGTAAAACAATTATCTAAAGTTACTGTTAGACAATCTCCTAATGCAAGCCTGGTGTGTACTATTTTTCGAGTTCAGTCGGAATCCAATCAAATCAGATCAATTTTTTTTATCATTAACTTCGGATTGATGGACCTATGCCGTTGTCATTTTTGCATCTCTGACTCCTGCTCCGCCTCCATACATTGATACCGAAGAGTTAACGTGTTCGCCTGGTAGGATACTTGATACGGGGAGTTTAGGAGGCATGAAACGGCGTGTTTCATCTCAGTGATATATTAAAACAGACGGTGAGCCATTGCGCTTGGATCGAAATCCTTGCTAGTCGTTATGCAGACCTAGGAAACAGCTGCGAATTGATGTTTCCCGTATGATGATTTGCTTCTCTAATAAAATTTCCAATTTCATCTCCATTCAAAATTTTCGTGAGTCTTCCACTTTTTCTTCCATTTCGTCATTATTGATTGGTAAAATCCAAATTCCTAATCACAAGTTCCTAAAGCTTGGTTGAATCATAATTTAAGAACTAGTGTATCAACATCAGATGAACCCAAACCACTGCATTTACACGAATATATGAACGTAGATAATGAAATGCATGCATGAAGATTCAGAAACTTGCAGCTACGTTCTTGGTCCCACAAGATGAAGATTCTCACGCAGCAGAATGGAAGATTTATGTACATAGTACATACGCAAGTATAAGGGGGTAATAAAGAAAAGGTCTGCCATTCAATTGATTCCAAAATAACACAACTGGCGGAAAAAGCATCGCATCTAAAGACAGCAGCACATGCCAATGTTTTAAGTTTATCCGCTTCATTGAAGAGGCTCTTGGTGAGGAGTTGCAACTTGTTGCGGAGTCACTGCTGGTCCAGGTGCTATTGTAAAGTGCAAGCCCCGGCGTTGGCCTGCCTGTAGCATGAATGCAACCTCAGTTGCAGCAAGTGCTGCAGCTTCCTAATTCAATAAAAATCCAAAACACATAAACACGTACATTCACAGATAAGGAAAATAAAGAATCGGCAGTACACGGATAAATGACAAACAAAAAAATATTGTTTAACTTGGTGTCTAATATCAACCTGTCTTTGTCGTCTTCGCTGCAATATACTGATTGCCCATGCCATAATGTAACATGGGAGCAGGAAACCAGCAGCCCGGAGCAAGAAAAGCTGTCATGTAGCAACACCTTATATTAACAATTCAAATCATGCAACTCTATAGCAAATATTACACCAATATTTCTCTTACAGAGAAGAATGTCGAAGCATCATCATCTCCATCTCCATTGTTAAGGGACATAGCATGCCTCAGAAGAAGAAGAGCCATCAACTGCAAGAACATCAATAGGTCAAAATCAGAAAAGAAAACAGTACTACAAATTATAAACTGGTAAACAAATGCATTCCAAAATACATATATGTGTGGTATCAATCAAATAAAAGTGTATAATTGCAAGGGAAAGACACAGAATGTAGAAAAAAATAGATCTACCCTTTTCCTTTGCAAACTTATTTACAACAATTTTTTGTTGAGAAGACAAGCTAATGAGGTAGAAAAGACAAAAACAAGAAAAAAGAAAGTATAACAGAGACGTGTGTTGCATCATATTCTGAACAAGTATCAGTTCACCAAAGAAATAGGAAGTTCACAAGCATCAATTGGTTAATAATGTTAATCATTTAGTTAGGCCCCATGCTTACAATTAGGGCTGCAGAGCGACAGAAAGCTGCTCCACTAGCACTGGAATCAGCATACTCGTCATACTCTGCCTCCAGAAAATGGCGTTCAGCTGCTGCCATTGCCAAAATTCGAGGATCATGCAAGTCCAAAGGAGTTCCAGCAATAGTCCAACCCTCACTGCAGGGAGGAATGAGAAATTAGACAATCAGAAATTATGGAAGGTCAAAGGACACATAATGCAGACTACAATATCAAATTGATAAACAGCAACCTAGTCACCAGTCCGACAAACACAACTATCACTTCCATTCTCCAAAGAGTAGAAAGAAAAGTACATCAATAAACACATAGTAGAAGGATGCTAAAAACAAAGGTGCAAAGTGTGCAGAACCACCTAGACTAACACGAAGATATTGAATGGCTTATAATGTGCATGTAAAAATAATAAGGAATATTTAAAAGTGAGGTAAGTGGTGATTTTAAAATAGGAAGATCTTTGGAAGGTAAAACTCAAACTTACCCAATGTCTATTGTAGTCTCTTCTGGCTGTGGGGGAGGTGGCGGTGCAGTATAACCAGGTTGGTATGGCTGATGATGAGGAAAATTTTTTTCTGGAAGTCAGTGCATGTACTTATTTGATCCAAAGGAAACTTCACAAGATAATTTGATTAGAAACAGAAAATAATCTTACTTGAAATATTTGACAATTTCAATGGTGAATTTGTCTTTCATTCTAAGATAAAAGGTAATGACGTAATTGCAACAGCCAATAGGTTTTAAATTCCAGCAAAGCTCATAGAACTAAAATAAACATTACAAGGATAATGCTATTGCAAAGGTTAAATCTTTTGCACTACTCTAGAGGAAAACAGAAAGAAACAAACGCCTAAACCCATAAATTGTTCACAGGAATATGAAGAAAGGCAGAATCCTTTTTTTATTTTTATTTTTTTTACCTCTACATAAAGGGCTATGAGATTTGGCATTTTACCTTTAACAAGTAACTATGTTGGGCTTTAAGGAAGTAATCCCTAAGACCCCATACTAGAACTTAAATCATATAAGGGACACATTCTTAATATAAAGAAATATTCAGCATTTCCTGCCCCTTTTCTTCGGAAGAGATGAAAGCGAGTGGTATATTTACTTCTTCTCTCTCTTACAAGGGAGGGTGAGAAATGTTAAAAGAATCAAAAACATTGGAACCTAACAGATTTTCACTGGTTACAATTAAGAAGGTATATGAAGAAGTTGGGGCACACAAATAAAACATAAAATTTGCTAGCCGACCAAGGCACTCAACCAAAATCTCTATCCTCTGACACAGTTTTGGACTCAGATTATAGCACTCCAGAGAGTGTAACTTTTCAAAATTTTCATTGATCAGAAATTTGCCAACTGGAGCAAAAGAGGGCATCACATTAACCAACTAAACAGCAGCAAGTGCTCAAAAAAATCTCCAATTCAAAAAGGAGTCCCATTCACTTTGTGTTTTAAGCAATGAAGTTGACGCTTTTTACTCCAATAACTGTGTGATATCCCCATAGTGAATAAATTACATGTAAGAATTGTTAGATATCTCAATAAAATAAGGCAGAAAGATTGACAGACACCAGAAAACAATTATTACCTGATGGCATATCTCACAAGTTATATCTCCTTTTTCATTACACCAGCGCTGGACACATTTCCTGTGTGCAAACTGGAATAGAAAGACGAGTCAACCATGAAAGTTTTTAGAAAAAATATATTAACAAAATACAGAAACAAGTAGAGCCATTTGATTCTAAAGAGGTGGAGAATAATCCACATCCACTAATCTACATGTAATCCCAGCACTTCATATCAAAGTAATGCTTATCACTGGAGTAGACGCAAACCTAAAACATGCTTGTTTATATCTGAATGACAGCGTGTTACTGTGCTATGTGATAACATTTCACTATCCCTTACAAACAATATTCCATTAAACTAACAGGCTAGCAACAAGAAGCACTTTAAAGACACTAACACAGGGAGTACTTCAATATTCAATCTAAAAAAATTATAAAAATTAAATAAATTGATAATAATGGTGTACCTTCAGACTACCACTACAAGCACAGGGGGTCTCCAGATTCTTAATGCTATCCTCTTCCTGGCAAATTCGACATTCAATTGTTTGAATAAGTGGCTCCTCTTCTCCAAATTCACCATGCTCACCAACTCCATCAACATCAATTACACAACTGGGTTCGCCAGCAGTGTGAGAGGATGAGCATTCTCCAGAAGATCCAGCCACCTCAATTCCTTGCATTGCTTACAAACAATTAAAAAACCTATAAAATGGTCAACACGGTAAACAGAATATCACTCAGGATAATGGAATGGAGAACATTACATACTGTACACTATAAACTTCAACTAAAACCACACACAAACAATGTTTTAAGTATTAATTCTTCACGGATGGTTCAAATCCCCATACTAAAGGGTATATTTTTCATGTCGAGGCTGACAAATTCAATAACAGATCTAGGAACCCATTCCTCTCCACGTATTAGAAATGTTAACGTCAAGAAAAACTAAATTACAAAGTTTTGAACTCTATTTCGTAGCAATCAAACACTTAGAAAACGGAAAAATCCATTCATTCTCTACCCATTAAAACACAAAGTCCATTTTGCATTAAGAGGCAAACATGGATCAATAATACCTTACTAAGAGGAATACCCCAAAATTAGGAAAGTTTCTATGCGTCAAACCACTTTAACCACCATTCTGGAGGTAAATTCTCGAAATCCCTTTTACAAAACCGATTGGAACCTGCATAAAAATCTATAAAGAGAACCAACTACCATATATCACATAAAAAAAATTCCACCTTTTTCACGCAAAACAAAAAGTCAAATAAAACCGTCGAAACCCTTCGGGCGTAAGATCATTTTTCTCTAAACTTTATCCTCAACAACCAAACAACGCAATTTGAATCCAGAAACAATCATCCAAAGGAAAAAAAAAGATCTTTACCTCAATCAATTAAAACCCCCCAAAAACCAGGGACCAATGATCAAAACAAAGAAATGAAAAGAAGAAGTGCGTAGAAAGAAAACATCTACAGAACCAAAGAGGAAGCAAAACGAAGAAGTCACCTGAAAATGAGATTAAAGAAAACGCGCTTTTGAGCACTTTGGATAAAGAAAGATTGGACTTTTGTGCGGAGAAATTTTGGTCTCTCTCTTTATCGTTCTGCTTTTCCTTTTTTCTTTTCCCTTAATTTAGTAGTCTATGACTATGTCTGACTTATAATGTATGTATGAAATAAAACGAAATGACAAAAATAAACGGTCTAATCTAATATTAAAAAATAAAAATAATATTCAACAAGTTGAGGCAGGGTTGGTACAGAAAGCTTGTTTTCGATAACTTACTCTAAAGATTGGATGCCAGGCAATCCAATGTAGAATTGGAAAGGGAGGCTTATAGGTTAAATTTTATTATTTCACGAGTTAAACTCAAAGAAAGAAGAAGAATTAATTTATCCTCTTTTTAAATAAATCTAAGTGATTAAAAAATTTAACCGATTTAGTCAATTTAATTGTAAAAATTTTAAATCGTCCAATCATTTCAATTTGTTTTAATAACTTTTGTTGTTAAAAATTGATTAATTTATTAATTAATCATCAATTTTATAAATTAATAAGTTCTTATAAACTAGAATAAAACAATTAATTTTTATTTAACAGTATCTTTTTCTTAATTAAATTTCAAATTCTTTGATAAGTAAAGACAAACTCTTTCAATCATATTTTAAATTCTTTAATTTTATTTAATTTTTAACTGATTTTATGACAATCTAATGCTGGTTGAACCTTTTCAACTTTAAGCCTCTTGTCTCACCGGTTTAACTCCCGGTGTAGTTAACTCACTCTATAATATTACGTATCTAATATAAATGTTTTATTTTTGTAGTTCTTTAAATATTCGTTTTCTTTATGGTAAACTATAAATTGCAAAAAAAAATATTGTAAGTAGCCAATGAATGAGCCGTGTGAAAGTGGTGAGGCATGCCAAGATTAGGTGGGTAAATTAGGCTGCAAGACAATTGTTTATAGTACTGCATTTGGTTATGATATTGGTTTATGCATTCTATACAAAGTCCCACCATTACTTGTAATGATTAAGCATATCCCAGTTTCATTACAAGTAACTATTTTTTAACGTTTAAACACGTAATTGGATTTGAAGGTTAGAGGCCACTTTCCCAACAGCAAGGCCACTTTCACATGACATGTTTGTTGCAAGTATTTCTATTTTACATGACAAGTAGGTATAGTATATGTACTGGAATTCCTAAACCTCATTTCTTACACTCGCAATGATTAAAAGTTTTAAGGATTGGAAAATATCCAATATCAAGACTTATGCTCTTAACAATATATAAATAATCTTTAATAGTTTAAACGAATTGAATAGCTTATCTGTTGAAATGTGAAGTCTTATTGGAAAACAAGCAAAGTTTTAGGAAACCAATATAAAATTTGGTAAATTTTAGATATCTAGATTATACTCTTCCTTTTCTTCCTCCTAAATACCAACAAGACCGAAGACTCATGATTAGTTAGAACAATTATCCCTATAATGTCATAAATTCTCACACCAATAAATGGGTTATAAAGATTACAATTTCTGGAAGCTGTACCTATTTGACGATTTCATTTCTGATATTTGCTTTTCAGGCTTTAAATTTCATAGCCATGTTGGTGTGGTCACTCTTAATTTTAATATGGCTCTTGATGGGTTGACTAGTTCGCCCTGATAGAAGCGTCAAAGTTTGAAAGTTTCTCCCAACCCCACTTGGGTTTGCTTTCATACGTGGAAGACTTGGAGACATTAACCCAGAGAACCTCGTCTTTTCCTCGCATTTTCTGTGTCGTGATGGCTTGGCCTTCTGGTTGAATCTTGACCAAAAGCAAGGGATCAGAGTGCCAGAATTTGGCAGAGTCTAGTGTTGCCCTTGCCCATGCCTTTTCTTCCTCATCCTATATTTTTGTGTATAATAAAGAACACACGCACATCGCCTAAACATTTAAGGTTAACATACTTAATGATACCAAATCAAAGATCATTTAGCATATGAGATCTGTGTCAAACCAAAATCATTGTAAAAATTTTGGGTACCCTGTCTCTCCGTATTAATACAAATTCATGCATCACATATGACATGTCGTCTTTTCAAATACATTTCAAATATGTGAAGTAGATATAAAGGGAGAACTAGTCAATCATCTTAACAAAACCTTCCATAATGTGTCACAGGATCAAAACACTACAAGAGAACCATACATTAGCGATGGAACTTTACCGACGGACATAATTCTGTAGCTAATTACAGATGGAAAATCAATATCCGTCGGTAAAACTGTCGTGAAAAATTTTACTTTGCGACGGACACAATTGTTGTCGGTAAAGGTGGAGGGAAAGCATTCGCGCAAATTTTCCAACGGATTATAGCGACGACAAATCCATGTCCCTCAGTAAATTAGGCGGGAATGCTTCCCGCAAATAAATAGCGTCAGAATTTTTCCGACGGATATAGTTATGTCAGTGAAATTTACTTTGTTTAATACTCAGTGTCAGTTTTTTATCGACGGTAATGTATTCCATCGGTGATTTTTTGACGGTCTTCCCTCTATATCGTTAACTTCAGATTAGTCGTTTAAAAAAACCAAAACGACGTCGTTTGGTTTTAAACCAAACAACGTCGTTTTGGTTCAGGGTTAAACGCACCACAAACCTTCCCCTGGTTTTCTCAGTTGTTCTTCTCTATTTTTTCTCCTCTCCTCGCAGTTGCCGTCCTTCTTCCTCCCACGTCTGCAGCTTCTCCTCTCCCTGTCGTCGCCGTCCGTCGCACGTTTGCAACTGGTCCTCTCCTCGCCCTCGCCCTCGCCCTCGCCGTCCATCGTTAATGTACGGTGATGTTTCTCCATTTCTGTAATATTATGATTTTATTTCTTCATTTGTTGAGTTTTGCATGACTTGTTGACTTATGCTTTTTCTTGTGTGAGTTGAATTTGACTGGTTTTGATCTTGTTAATTATTCTTAAAGGGATGTTGGATATACGAATATTGTCTGTGACCTAAGTTATGTTCTATACATACTAAATGTTGCAATGTTTTGAAGAGAAGGGATTGGAGATTGAAGTGTGTATTTGAGATTGAAGAGATAGGATTTGAGAATGAAGAGAAGGGATTTGTGTTGTTAGAATTTGGTTAAATTTATGTTTTGTTATAATTAAGATTTAATATATAATTTGTAGAAATAATTTGAAAACAATTTGATAAATAGGGTGAAAAGATTCCTCTTCATTTGTTTTCTAAATGTTTTCACCTAAGGTACATGTAAAACCATAAAGGTAGAGTGAATGAGCTTATAAGACAATGATTAACATATAAGGCTAAAAGGCTTCATTAGCATTTAAGAAAATATTCCTAAGTATAACCTCTGCTAAAAATTTAAAATAGGGTAAGCTGGATTAGATATTCGTTAGGTCAGTTTAATAAAAAATCATATTGTTAGTTTTTATAGACTTATAAATTAAAATACAATTAAGAAACATAGTATGGTTTAAACATAGCTCTCCAAAGAATGCTTTCATTTTATGACTTGCTATAACAAACAAGTTAAGCACACTTGATAGAATTAAGAGCTCTTAAATCATAAGGTCCAACTACATTCTTTTCCATAGTGAGACCAAAAATAAGAACCATCTATGTTTTCAATGCAGATACTCGAAAGAATCATGGTTGAGAGTACAAAATTTCTACAATCGTTATTGTAGTAAGTAGCATTAGGAAAATATAGTAGTATCAACCTCTAAAAGGTAATAATTTCAACTAAAGGATTACCTCCTAATCAAGACAACATTGAGCTTAGGATCATAAGCCATTTGAAGAGAAATAAATGAAAGAAACTTCAAGTATAAGTGTCAGGATTTACCAAAACTTCATCTAAGTACATTGTCCTAGATAAAGGAAAACATAAATAACCAATTTTAAATTGGTATAAGATATAATAAGGATGCAAGAAGATGAGTTATAGGGAGCATCTAAACCAAATAAAAACAATAGACCAAAGGAATGAAAGAACAACTAGTAAGTTAATAATATAAGCTAAAAAGAGAGCAAAAATAGCAAACTCAATACAAAAGCTAGTGAGATAAATCAGGAATGCTTAGACAAACTGATTGAGTTTAAAATGAAAATAAGTAGAAATTTTGATAAGATAAAGTAGAACATAATGATATATGACTCAGAAGAAAACACTTATTTTATTGAAAATTTGAGGTTACATAAAATGTTATGCTTAATGTTAGGATAGCTCTATTGAGCTACTTTTCTTGTAACCCTCAAGTTATACTCCTTATAGAGCTCATTCATCAATACATCTTTCTTTTAACTTAAAATATCCTTTTAAGATATCACGCGAACAATCAAATATGGCTTCTCTTTTAAGAATACAGGCAAACAAATAAAGAACATGCATGTTTTTTCCTTTGCTAACTTTTATAAAAGATATAAAAAAAAAGGATTCATCTTCCACATCTTGTGCCTTAGAGGTATAGATAATCAAGATTGACCTAAATTAATCATTGAGATTGAGTGATGATTTTTCTCCTTAAAGGTAGAGAAAACGTCTATGTATGATGAGGGATAATTATATTCCAAGTGAAAATATTCTAAGAATCTTACAACTTAAGCAAGCCCACCCATATAAACAAAAGGCAATCTAAAGATGACTTTTAGTTTTTCTTGAGAATTCTTACAAAAGGAACAAATGGATGATTGAAGGTTGATGTTTCTCTTATGACTGTCTCCAATAGGCCTTTAGGAATTTATTAGTTACTGTTTAAGCAATGATTTTTAATTATGTTGGCATAATTATTTTAGACCTTTGATAACATATTTAAATGATTAAAGAATATTCCTCAAGTTACTTGAAGGTTATCTAAATAATGCAAACATCCCTATAGACTTAAAAACTAAAATTTTATTTTCAATCTAAGTTTTAATAAGAAACTAGGAATAAATGACACACCCTAATAAGTGTATTGAATGGACCTAATTTATTGAACATGAGCCATCACCCTTCTTTAAAAATATGTCCTTAGGATTATTTAAGAGGTTGAATTATCTAAAAAGGTTAAGTTTAATATAGGATTCACCCACATACAAAGAAAATTTCCTAATTAAAGTCCAACTAAGATTTCTAGTAGAAATTAGATATAAAGTCCAATAAGGTAATCAAAGTATAATTTTGATTTTTTTAAGGGTTTCCTATAAAAGAGACATAACTCAAGGTAAGTTCTCATAATTACTATCACTAAAATCGATCATATATTTTTCTACAAACTTAACACCCCTTAGCTTTCACTAATTTAATCATCTAAATGTCTCCTTTGGGAACATATATAAAACTAAATATTTACTTTTGTAAACGTATAAACTTTCAATAAGCATGATGGACATATTCCACATTCAATTTATATTGTAAATGATAGGTGATATTAGCCAACGTAATAGTAATGGTAGTAGTTTTATGATTTTGTACTCGTCTTTTTGATTTTGTGAAGGCAAAGAACAAAAAAGATGTTCATGCTTTGATTTTTTCCTCTACATATAAGAACATAAACACAAAGTTGATTCTACTGAATTTGAAATATATAAAAGAGTCAAGTGTATGCTCCTTAAAATCCAAAGTTGTGATCACCTTATGGAACTTTAAGTACCACATTCGTAATGCTTACTCTAATTTATAAACTGAATTCCTTAGTTTACAAATTTGGTGCTTATTTCCCTTCATCGTAAAATCCTTATGCTTCTTTATATATACTCATCCATTAGATCACCATTTTGGATGTCATGAAATTTATATCATAAAGCTTAAAATCAAGATAAATTGTTAAAGTCATAATAATACAGAACGATTCATTTGTTGAGACTAGTGAGAAAGGTCTAATATAGCTAACTATCTTTTTCTAAGTGTACGCTTTAACTATAAACCTTACTTTGAACCTCTAAATTGTATCTTCAATATTTATCTTGAACTTAAACATCCACTTACTACTAATGGGTTTATATCTATTCGGACTATAGAATAATTCCAAACATCATCGATTTTTTATAAACTACATATTTTCCTCTATAGTCACCATCTATTTGTCAGAATGATTACTCCTTAATGCTTTAGCAAAGTTAAGATGATTTGTAATCTCTTTGGACATATAGTCAAACTCACTTATATAAATAATAAACTTTTCAAAAGTTATAGGCTTCTTACCTTTTTATTAACATCTTAATAGTGTTATATCATCAAGTTTAGCATCTATCATAATCTAGTAAATAGCATTTGTGCCAGCTCCAACAGTATGACCTAAAGTTGAATCTAAGTCATCCTTATTTACCTATGGAAGTAACTCAACAACTCTCTTATGAATTATATATAAATGTATATTGATCATTGGTCAAGCTTAGGCTTAGGCTTCTGAATTGCACCAACTCTTAATGATTTATCTTTTACATCATTCTTTAGAAACTTTACAACTAATGATTTTACATCCAATAAACATTCGCTAATTACAACAGAATAAATGGACAATGAAACCTTTTTAATTACTAAAAATTAGTGAATATCCATCATCATCAAGTTTGAAAATTAAAATTAAAATATGTGTCATATATGGATATACAAAATCTTATTCATGTAACTAACAAATTAAGAAAGAATCTTATATCATTATTTGTAGTCCACTTAGGTTCCTGGTTATGTCCTTTATCCTCATAATGTAAATTACAATCTTAGATGCTCTATCATACCTTAGTAAAGTCAACATGTTCAAAAGTTCACGTACCTCAAAATTTTCACATTCAATGAATCTCACCTTATTGTGGTAATAATTCTACAACATTCAAGCTTAATTATTTTAGCTATTAATATTGTTATAAGGAATGAACAACATTATTTTGTAGGGAATGTATAACAAGCAAATTTGGTTCTAGTATTGCTATCTTAAATATGTAGATAACTGTCATTTACAACTTGTGATAATCTTTCTAGTATCACATTAGTTTATGATGTCGTATTAGCACAAGTGTATTATATTAAATATTTCATATTCTTGTTTGCAGGCCCTATATTATGTTGAAAAGTGTTGCTCATCTTTCTTCATTGTAGTCTGAAGTTGTCCATCCATTCAGATTAATCGTCCAACTAATATTTACCATATGTATTGCTTTAATAATACAATTATGATACCTTTGGATTTTGTCTAAATACAAAGGGGGTCTTGAATTTTTGTTGTTGTTTAGAATATTCTTATAATGAGTGATAGTTTTTATGTTCTTCTTTAATAGTCTAAGTATTGACTGTATATGGAATGAGTTTGAAATCAATTGTAGGCGATTAATTCGATCGATTAATTGTAGGTGATTAATTCAATCGATTAATACTTCAACTTCGATGTGATTAATGCAAACATAGTAATAACACAAAAAATTAAATACGTTTCATAGACAAGACAATTCATTCCATAATAAACCCCTAGGATGGTATATAGGCTAGAAACCTATAATGCAGCTCCTGTGAGGCTTATCGGTGAAAAATTCCACAATCTTAGGAGTCACAGTGAGAACTTGTTTTCTTAATTCACAGGTGTAAACAATGTCACGTACCATATTTTTTAAATCAATTGTAGGTGATTAATTCAATCGATTAATACTTTAACTTCGATGTGATTAATGCAAACATAATATTAACACAAGGAATTAATACATTTCATAGACAAGACAATTCGTTCCATAATAAACTCTTAGGACGATATATAAGCTGGAAACCTATGATGCAGCTCCTATGAGGTTATCAATGAAAAATTTCACAAGCCTAGGAGTCACAGTGAGAACTTGTTTTCTTAATTCACAGGTCTAAACAATGCAATATACCATAGTTTTGAAATCAATTGTAGGTGATCAATTCAATTGGTTAATACTTAGGGGATGTATAAAGTTTAGATGTTCCGTAAATTTTGGGGAACATGAAGGATACTAACTATGGAATCACTGTTTTAAATTAACAGTTTTGCAGAAATGAATAATGTTGATAGATCTTGGATGTATAGACGATTATCACGTGATGGTTTCATTAATCTTGAGTTTGTTAAGGGAGTTGAAGCTTTTATTCATTATGCATGTTCTCAACCTGCATGTGTGGATGGGCCAAAGATCAGATGTCCATATAAAAGTGCAAAACATTCATTTCTTTCCTATTGATGAAGTGAATGGGCATTTGTTGAGAAGAGGGTTTGTCCCAAATTATTTTGAGTTTACATGACATAGGGAACCGTTGATTTGTAACACCTTAAGGGGTAGTGAACAATCATTAGTCAGCTTAAATAAGTTTGAAGGGGGGACTATATTTAGAACAAATAATGTGAATGAAAATGAAAATCCTTACATGTAAATAGCTTATGGTGCAGCCGGTTATACCTTTCAAGAAAATATAGAAAATCTTGAAGATGAACCCAACCTATAATCCAAACAGTTTTTTGACTTACTACACTCAGCTGACCAAGAACTATGGTCAAATTGTGAGACAATGACTCAATTATCTTCAATTGCTCGTATATTGAACATAAAGTCTGAAGGCATATTTCTGATCGTAGTTTTGATAAAATTCTTAGATGGTATAATGAATCATTACCTCCTGATCACACAATGATTGATAGTTTTTACAATATGAAGAAACTTATTAGGGGGTTGGTTTACTTGTTGAAAAGATTGGTTATTGCAAATTGGGATGTATGTTGTATTGGGGTGATAATGTGGAATTATAGGAGTGCAAATTTTGTGGCCAATCTAGGTTCAAGCCTAGAAAGCGTTCTATGAAACATAAGTTAGTACCCTGGAAGCCGATGTATTATTTCCTATTAACTTCGAGACTTCAAAGATTATATGCTTCTGATATTACTGCATCTTATATGAGGGCATAATGAACGTGAACAAGAAGATAGAATAATGAGTCATCCATCAGATGTAATGGCATGGAAACATTTCAATGACACCTATTATGAGTTTGTAGCTAAAAGTTGAAATGTTAGGTTGAGATTGTTGACAGATGAATTCCAACCTTTTGGTCAATCTGGCCAGTGATATTCATTATGGCCTGTCATAATTACTCCTTACAATTTGCCTCTATGGATGTATATGAAAGAGGCATATATGTTCTTGACAGTGATTGTGCCAGGGCCTACAATCCAAAGTATAAAATTGATGTATTCTTAAACCCATTGATATTTGAATTGCAGCATCTTTAGAAATATGGTGCTGAGATATATGATGTATCTCTGAAACAAAATTTATTGTTGCGAGTAGCTTTGATGTGGACAATTAATGATTTTATGGCATATGCCATATTGTCTGGATGGAACACAGCAGGAAAATTGGCTTGTCCTTATTGTGGCAATGATTCTGATACGTTTTATCTTCCAAAAAGAGGCAAAATATGTTGGTTTAACAACCATAGGAAATTTCTTCCTCCAGATCATTTATTTAGGCGTAATAAAAAAATTCATTAAGAATAGGATGGTAAAACACCTCCTCTCACTCACAAAGCTGGTAAAGAGATATTGCAGGAGACTGAGAAATTAGGCTTGCTGAAAGTTACAGAATTTGAAGTTGATGAAATTGGAAGAAATCTCCCCTATCCACTTGCTGTGCCAGTTGCTTCCTGCAAAAAACACCAAGCCTCAATCAGGCAAGGTGTAGGAGAAGATGTCAGGAAATGTAAAATTCGAGGGCGGAGAGAGTATGCCTGTACTTGTCTAGAACTTTGCCTCTCTTTTTAAGGCTTTCACCAGAACTCTAGCATCACAAACGAAATGAAAGTTTCCTTTACCTATCATGATCTTCACAGTTTCAGGATAAACAAAAGTTACAAAACCAAACATCCTTTTTTGCTGATATGGAATTCTAACATCTTGCACAGGACCATAAATACTGCAAAAAATTGAAGGCAAAACATCGTTAACAACTTCCAGCAAAAATAGAAAAGCCCGCTTGTTAAGCGCCAACCTGAAGTAATTTGACATGTCTTCCTCTCTGAAAGTGCCATCAGCTGGGAATGTGAGATAGATCTGCCTTGAAGTTGGGTTGATCAAATCATTCCTGTCCAATCGACCTCCACAAAGGTTGCGCATGTCTTCTGTTAATGGACATTTTGAGTGGCTATTTAGAACTTAATTCAAAGTCATTTACATTCATTTTATGTTCATCTATAGCTGGTTTATCATGTGTTAGTATTATTCGAGGCTTGTTGACGTAAAATGCATAAATGAAACAAATAGACTCGAATTGCACTGTTTTTGGGTTTCTGGCAGATTTGACCTTTA
>JAOTAY010000006.1:30444287-30455819 GCA_025629805.1 Erythroxylum baracoense | reverse complement strand
TTGTTAAAAATGTTCATTTGTTTCTAACATTATTATTATTTGATTGTCATCAAAATTAATCATCATAAAGTCCTCTTGACTTAACATGTGTGCATTATTAGCAAGGATAACTTAGAAGCATTAAAACATGAGAATGAGATATTGAAAAAGGACACCAATGCTTTTAAGGACTCATTGTCCAATTCACAAAGAGAAGTGAAAAATTAAAAGTATGCTAAAAATTCAAATAACTAGCATAGGATTGGATACAACCAATGAAGTGTATCTAATACTAAAACTATACTTACTAAGGGAAAGCATTTGCATAGCGAGTAACCCTTGCCTAAAATGAAAAATGAGTATGGTACATCCATATCGAACCATATAAATAGACTATATGCATAAGTTATATCCATTAGACCTTACTATAAAAGTAAGCCCTGTTCTTGCAAGTATAGCTCTTAATCTAGGCATATAACTTATCATTCTCAAGGTAAGAATAGGAATAATTTCTTTACAAAACATATGTTAGTATGTAATACCACTCACACTCTTATGCCTCAACATCAAATTAGAAGTAAGCATCGAGCTTCTACTTATAATAGGCCTCATTCTAAGCATAATATTATGACACATATTTACATCCCTTATAAGTATTCATATGAATAAACAAATATGTCTCATACATATAATTATAATAGGATATTTTATTACCTAAAAAGAACATTAAATTCCTTTAATATCCAAAGTAGAGATCCTCATCATTCCACTGCACATAAAAGAGCAAGGAATATATTTATACATCAAAATTATAAGTTTCATTATCATATAACCAATCCATATTATTCATATAACATTCTATGTCATTTTTGTTATAAATATAAACATATTGACAAGTTTTATTTCACAAAACAAAACTTGATGAGCAAAACCCTTAAAGAAGTGGGTAAGAGAAAGCAAAGACTAATAATCAAGGATCCAATTTCATTTGGATATATAAAACACATTGATTACCTTATTTTTATGCCTTTAAGAAAAATAAGAGAAAATGGTATACGGATAAGGGATGATCAAGGCATATGAATGGTGATGCATCTTAATTTACAGCTTTTAGAGACAAAGATAAAGAATTTGTCACATTTGGAGACAATGCTTCGGGTAAGATGATTGTCATTGGTAAAGTTGGTAAGGAATATCACACTATAATTGATAATATGCTTTTAGTTGATGGATTAAAGAACAAATTATCAAGTGTGAGCTAATTATATGACAAAGAATACAAAGTATATTTTGGAAGAAAATCATATATAGCATCTAGATTTATTGACAATAACATTACATTCTTGGATAAGAGAGAACGAAATATTTATGTAACTGATCTTTGATGATTTTTCTAACCAAAATACAAACTACTTAATGTCTATTAATGAAGATATATAGATTTGGCATATGAGGCTTGGATATGTAAGCATAGATCTCATCTCCAACCTTAACTCTAAATAACTTATCAATGGACTTTTAAATGTCAAATTTGAGAAATACAAGGTGTGTGGAGCTTTTCAAAAGGGAAAATAATCTAAGAGCTCATTCAAATGCAAAAAGTCACTAATAATGATTTATTTTTTGATGTCTTAAAAAATAATATAAAATGAACTTAAGAAAAAATTATAGAGAACAAATACATTTAAGTTAAGAAGTTGACTAAAGCCATAGTAGAGTCAAGGCACAATAGTTCTACAAGTTCACTTGTAATCTTCCTATATCTCCTATTTGCTTATTTTAGAACTTTAGGAGCTCTTTATGTATAAAGCATATCATGTTTTAAACTTAATACATAAATCTTTACTTTTATCAAAAGGAATTAAGATATAATTTCAAAGAAAGCCCTCTTGATCTTTAAAAGATTATTTTTGAATCAAGTTCTAGTAAAAAAAATGGGGTTTTATTTTTAAAAAAACCTAAAAGTTCTTTAGAAATATATATTCAGAAATATTGGTCGATCCATATATAATTATGGTTAACCTATATAGTGTTTATGGAGACATTAGTTAACTAATATCTAGGTGTGGTTAACCAATGTTTTTTTTTTAAGTTATGTACCAAGAGACTGTATATGACATTGGTTGAGACACATTGGTCGACTAATATGTCTTAATAATAGGCTGATACTATTACTAGTCATTATAATTATGGTCGACCCGACAGCTTTTACCAGAGGCGCTCGATTAGGCCTAAGGCAGCTGAGCCCAAGTTGAAGCTTGATAGGGCCTAACCAACCCGAAGTTCAACTTAGATCGACCTAACATAATTATTTTATTTTTAAATTAAGAATAAAAAATAAAGTCATCTTTAGTTTTTACAAAACATCGTCATTTTCCTTGTAGTTGTCAGGCCTCAAGTCGGGTTAGGCCAATCCTGAGCATGATTGGCAAGTCTAGGTGCAATAACTAAATTTTGTCTAATGATATTTTAAAGTTAGAATGGGTATAAATACTTGGACATTCAATTTTTGAACATATTTATAACATTTTAGAGTTAAAATAACATATTTATCAGAGTTTTTAAGAATTTACAAGTATTCATTCATTAGTTCTGAAGTGATTGAGAGCCCGTAACTATCAAAATGAGTAACAAAGATTCATATAAATTATAAACATTTATTGGGGCTAGCTTTATTGTATATGGATGTTTCAATAACCATTAGGGTTCCTCTTCACCTAGTTGAGAAAAGAGTTTAGTGAAGTCACAAGAGAGAATCGAAGAGTGAATGTAGATAAGGTTTGTTTGTCGAACTACTATAGAATTAATTAGTAATTTCTCTTTCCTATATTCTTTTCTTTATTCTTAGTTGATTGATTAATTTTAATTAAATTGTCATTGCATTTCATCATTTAATTTGAAATATACTAAGGATCTTTATTAAGTTTTAAACATTTTTTCTTAAATTTATTAACACCTAATTCACTCTACCTTTTGGGTACCATTAGGGACAAACAATAACTATTGCAAAAATTATGGCTATGTTATTATTATTTGACAATGATTATGATATAATAAAACTTCCAGGCAAGGCACTACATTGAAGCCTTTTTGTACCTCTACTATTATTGCTACTACTAAGGAGTCTTTAATAACAATTTCCCTAATTTTTCTATAAAAGGCATTTGTGATCTTCTCCAACAATTACAACAAGATCTTATAAATCCACCTTATACGCTCTATCTGTTGCATTAGGTAACTCTTCCTCAGGTTCTTTAACTTTACTATTACAATCATATGACTTTTGATTTTTCAACCTTTAAAACAAAAGGCATCTTACTGTTATTCCTATTGTTCATATTGTAATTAACTTAACCATGATTATTCAAAATATAGGAACAATTCACACATCATAGTTATTTGTCTATAATGTTTTTCATATTCCTAAAATTATATTAAATCCTTTATCTATTAGGAAATTATGTGATCTTTTGTGTAGGATTTATAGTCGGGGGAGATTATTAGGATTGAGCCTAAAGTTGATTGCCTTTATGAGCATAGGTTTCTCTATTTTCCTTCCAACAAAATTTTTGTTTTTGTTATTTCTTATGTTTTTGTTTAGGCCATTTTTCTAATTCTAAACTAAAACCTTAATTCTAGTGGTTTTTAATATCTTATCATGATAAAGAGTGTTGATTGTGTTTTGTCATATTTCAAAACCTCATGGTTTATCTTTTCCTAATAGCACTTTTATTTCTTTTACTCCATTTAACTTGTTCCATTATGATATTTAAGGTCATTCTCTTAATACTTCTATGGATGGTTCACGTCATTTTGTGATTTTTATTAATGAAAATTCTAGACTTTATGGTTTTATCTCATGCGAAGTAGGTCTAAATTGGCTTCTATACGCTTATGATTTGCAAATATGATTACTATTTAGCTTTCCTTTAAAATTAAAATATTTTGCACTAATAATGACGCAGAATATCAAGAAATTACTTTCATCCAATTCGTATCCCTAAATTGAACTATATTTCAAAGATTTTTTCTTGGAACATTATTACAAAATAAGCATATAGAAAGAAGCCACATACATATTTTAGATATTGTTACAACTTATATGATCTCTTTATATGTCTTGAAATTTTTAAAGGGAAGCTACCCTTACTATTATCTACATAATCAATCACATTCTGCTCCATTTATTAGTAATATTTCTCCCTACGAGCGTTTGTATAACCATCTTCTAGAATATCATATGTTTAAATTTTTTATTAGTGATTGCTTTGCTCTCTTTAACCTTGTAAGTACACTAAATTAGAGTCAAGACCATGAATTTGTTGTTTTCTAGAATATGGTGTTAAAAATAAGGGAATCATTATTGGGATTATCTTTCTAAACGACAAGTTTCTCATCATATTACTTTCTGAGAACATAAAATGTTCTTAACTATATCTTCCTTCCAAATTGACAAACTTATGGCACCTGTTCTCTCTAATCTTTATATTCCTCTTTCTCCTAACGAAATTTATATAGAAGAGGCCTTTATTAGTGTAGATCAATGTTCTGATTCTTTTATAGAATCTTCTTCAACTGTAAAACCTAATGATATTCTACTTCCAATTTCTCTTGTTTTATTTGCTTCACCTTCTCATACATTTTATTGATCTATCTATATAAGTCAACACTATATTCTTTTTCACAATTATGTTTGTTCTACCATTACACCTTATAAGCTTTGCATATACCATGAGAGTAGTTTTAATCATTTATTGCGTAAAGCAATGTCGAAAGATCTTCAAGCACTCGCTCATCAACATATATGGGATCTAGTTGAATTATCCTATAAAAATTCGATTAGTTGTAAATTGCTTTAAATCAAGATTCTTATAAATGATTCTACTGAATGATATAAAGCTTGAGTTATTGCAAAAGGTTTTTAATGGGAATATAACATTAACTATAAAGTGATTTGTTCTCTAGTAGCTCATCTTACTTTTCTTTAGAATCTTATTGACATTATCATTATAAAGAAATGGAACCTAATTTAAATAGATGTTAAGAATGCATTTATCAATGGTAATTTATCTAAAGCGGTGTATATGCAACTGCCTCTTGGCCATACTTACCTATATGATAAGATTTAACGGCTATTTTATATAACCTTAAGAAAGCACCACGAGCTTGGTCTTCGAAGTTCAGTAACATTATCTCTCAACTTGGGTTCTATTCCTTATAATTATGTACTATTTCTTCATAGAACTACTTGGAGATACACTCTACTTCTTATTTATATTAATAAAATAATTATTACTGGTATTAATTTTCAAGGCACTGATGATCTAAAAGCTTTTTTCATTAACATTTTGATACGAGAGAAGGTAACTTCTTAATTTCTTTCTTGACCTTGAAAGCTCTACAAGTATCCTATGAGCTTATTTCTCATATATGCCTCACATATTCTAATTGTATACACTCTTATAGAATCTAATACCCATTATTCTACTAATGATGGTACTCTTCTCAATGATGGCATTATTTATCAAAAATTGATTGGTAATTTTATTTATCTAATAGTTATTCGACTTAACAATGCTTATGCAATCCATATTATTATTCAATTCATGTCTGTTTTACATATCATTCATCATATTTCTATCCTACACATTACCTATTATCTTAATTAGGCCTTATTTTGAAGGGTCTTTTTTTTGACATTCACCTCTTGTTCTAAAAGCTTATTCTGATGTAGATTCGCTAGTGATCATATTGATCAATGAACTACACTGGTTTATTCTATATAGAAATTAGTTAATCTTATAATATAGTAAGAAGCAAACAATCACATCTCACTCTAGTACTAAAGGTAAAATATTAAACCATGGATGATATTACTTCTGAACTTATTTGCGAGTTACTAAGAGGTATAGGCATTATACATTCATCAACTACTATTCTCTGTTATGATAATCACAATTCTATAAATATTGTCAATAATAATATCTTCAATAAGCATATTAAATATGTTAAGAATGATTATCACTTTATAAGACATCATATCATTCAAGGTGTAATTTGATTTATATTTGCTTTCTTTTAAAAATTTAGATTGTTGATATTTTCACTAAAGCTCATTCACTAGCCGATTTCATAGTCTCATTTGCAAACTATAACTTAACAATCTTTGGCCATCTTGAGCTTAGGGTCTGTTTAGTTTGATGTTAATTAATGGAATAGAATGGACTGGAATAGAACTGAACAGAACAGTTTATAATAGAACGGAATGGAATATAGTGAAAAGTTGTTTGGGAGGGATGGAAGGTTCATAATGTAATGTAGTGAAATATTGTTTGAAAGATAGATGGAATGGAATGGAATGTAATGTATAATAAATGACTATTATACTCCTGATATTAAAATGGTTGTTACAAGAGGTTTAGCACTATGATTTTAAAATAGATTTTATGTCTAATTAAAAAGTCACGGTTGTGACTTGTTTAAGTCATAACCCTAGTAAATAATTTTTTTATATTTTCTATTTTAAAATAATAAAATTTTAATAAACATTTTATTATTTTATTATTAATTATATATAATTTATTATTAATTATATAAAATATTATTATTAATTATTTAATAAATGCTTAACTCATGTCCCTTCGCTTGTCAGTTGTCATACTATAATTGTTTTATTTTTCTCTCATGTGCCCTCCTTTTCATGTGCAAGTCTAACTTAATTACACCGTAAATTGTACACCAACTCTCAGCAAAAAGTAAAAATTGTGGCAACTAAAATGCTAAAACGATAGCTACGACCTAGAAAATTGGAAATCAGAAATGAGGGGTTAGGTTTAAATCCCTAGCCATAATTCATATTGTCGTCTTTGCATCCACAAGCCTGCGCCGGCCAATCCTTACATCGTTGCAAGCTCCCATGTTAGCCTGCGTCTACCATCCAACAGTTGCCTCTTATTCTAGTTGCCACCAGCAACCATGTTTCTCCTATGTCACCGCCAAATATTGCAATTATAGGACTAGCCTCCAGCATGACATCCGCACATCTAGCTGCCCTCCCCTTCATGTGCAACCATTGTTTGATTCAAGCTACTAGTGTCATATATCGGCTATGAAGGAGCAACAAATCGAACCATGCGAAGCTGTCCATCAAGTTTCTAAGCCTCCAAACTTTCTCCTGCCAACTCCAACAACTTCACACACATAATGCACTAGTAAAACATCCTAAAAATTTCTTATTGGGAGCAACATTCTCACAATCCTTATTCCGATAGTAATATCACAAAATTTCCCAGCAGAAGAAATTCGTAAAATCTTTGTTTCTTATGTAATATGTTTGTCTTTAGGTCTTCGAAGAGAAACCAGTAATAGCAATGACTAAAGCATTAAAAGGAAATGATTTGTTGGGTGATATGCGGTGAACTACAGCAACTGATTTCTCAACTTGAAGACCATCTAAGTTTATGTATAAATTTGAACTTTTTTAGATTTTATAAGTTTCAGGGTCGTAACTTCAATTCTAATGTGGGGTTAGGGTTAAAAGAAATAATTGGTATTAAAAAAATTATTAAAGGTATATTAGGTAGTATGTATTTATTAGTTTACATTTCATCTTAAACCCTTCAAATCAAGTTTCTTATTTTCATTGTTTAGTATAGAATGGAACGTAACATGAAACCCTTCGCTTTCATTCCATTTCGTTCCATTCCATTATGAAATCCTCTGGTTTCATCCCATTCCGTTCTATTTCATTACGAAACCTTCAATCAAACGATGGAAGTATGTTACGTTCTATTTCATTCCATTATTAACCTTTCAACCCAAAATGGCCTAGGGGAGGATGTTGAAGCTATTCTAGGAAATATTTTAAAATATTAGTTACAAATTTTCTTAATTTATAATAATCATTTGGTTTCCTCTCAGCAAACTTCTTTCTTTATTTGAATGCAATGTATTTTTTATAGATATGTGTTCTCTCTTAAATAGAAATCATAAAATAGATTATGCAAAATTTATTTTTATTTTCTTTTTTTTCAACTATAAGAACCACTTTTATGAGTAAAATGTGAAATTTGAAAAAACAACTACTACAATTTGTATGTCAAAAGGAAAATTATTTGAGGACTTAAAAAATGGTGGATATGAACTTTAAAATATATTATAAAAATACTTGACTTATAATTTTTAATCAAGTGTTACCATGCATTGCTTTATTTTTTTTTAAATTTTGACAGGAGTTAATTTTGGAAAAATAGAAAACTTAGGATTTCAAGACTTTGGCTATTTTCTAGGCTTCAAATGACCCGTGTCTTAAAATACGTGCCCTCTATTTTCAACAACATCCAACCCATCTATTTTTTCTCTCTCCTAGTTATTAAATGGTTAACATGTTGGAACAGATTTAACGTAACAGGTGAATTAAAGCCATTTTCCAAAGCATTACTCCAGCTTCGAAGACGATGTAGAAATTGCAGTGTTTAGCAACGGGTACAATCGTTCGAACTCACTGACAAGGATAATAATTTTTAAAAAGGAGAGGGCCACAGACAGGCATAGCTTAAGAAAAGTTGGGCTTTTGAAAGAGAAGAATCGTAGACCAGATCCAGGTCCGACAGTGAAAAACCTGAAAAGCCCCATGTGAAGTATCATAAATCCCCATAACCGTAGGGTTTGGCGGCCTCGGTTGAAAGATGACAGAGAGCGAAGCGGCCGGAGAGAACGTGGAGGCAGTCGACGAGGACATGGATCTCATCGAGGCCAACGGCGGGAAGCGACCCAGAGGGGAGGAGGATGGAAATGAGGAGTTGGTGAAGAGGCAGAAGGTGGACAAGTCTGTAGAAGAGGAGAGACTTGAGAAGAAGGTTGAAGAAGAAATTGATGGAAATGGAGAAGAGAAGGGAGAAGAGGAAGAGAAAGAGGAGGTCGGTCCGGTGACTTTGGGTCCGAAGAGTTTTGGGTCGTCGGTTGAGATGTTTGATTACTTCTACAAATTCCTTCATTTTTGGCCTCCCCATGTTAAAATCAACAAGGTATAGTTGTTTATCCTTTGAAATTCGACGACTGAAAGTAAAGTTTAAAGCTTTTAGTGGATGGATGGCTAAATGTATAAGCGATGCCAAGCTTAGCTTCGAATTAGTAAGTTTTTTAAAAGGTATAGCTTTTACTTTAGCTGGATGAGATTGAGTTTAAGGGAGAACATCTATTGATGGATTTTCACGTGTTCTGGTTGTTGAGGGGTGGAATTGAATTTAGAGTTGATATAGGTTTTTCCAGCGTGTCTAGAAGAGGAAATGTAAGTGATTCAAGCAGCTAGTTTACTAATATTTTTATTAGTTTCTTTTGCATTATCAAATTTACCTTTTTCAGTTTTAAACTTGTGGTTGTTATTAATAATTGCTATGTAGACTGTGTTGTGGACTATATCTACCCCTTTCTCTTGGCTATGAGGATATAGATAGATGGTGTTTGGTACAATGTAGTAATGGGACTATACAGCGCACCGTTGGTTCCTGTGTTTGGTCCCCTTTACAAGAATGGAATCTTCATTATGACATGTTTAAAGTCATGCCTTCCCCGTTCCATTCCACCCATAATTCTGGTCCATTGTGTTACTTTCTCCCTAGCATCACCTGTGGGGAATAGTTTAGATTTTGGCCCTTTAGGAGCTACTTGAGGATCTGATAATGTACTCCTAATTGCTCCTTTTAGCTTACTTGCTACATTATGTATATAGGGAAATTGAATTACACTTGTTTGCCAGAATAAGAGGATATAAATTATAGACATTGTTCTGGCGTGATTTATACTGTTGGATGTGGGATTAATTAATCTTCATTGAGGTTATTAAAATATGGGATAATAGTCAAAGTTTTGAGTTATAATGAACTCTTTTTTTTTTCTTTTCCAAATGATAAAGGCATTCTGATCTTATTGTGTATTAGAACTTCCTTGTCGTTTTGGGAAACACGTATCCCCATACTTGTGAGGTGCATTTGACTCAAATTCCTAGTGGTTTTTCTTTGATTCATTGTCAATTATCAGAAACAAATCTTCTAAATGTCGAACCACTTGGAGTTTCAATTGCTACTTTTGCAGCCTATAGCATCACCTTTCCTATGTCAACGTGTGCATTGAGTTGCTTTTGAGACATCAAATCAACAGCATTTAGATGAGGATGCAGGATTTGGGGCGGGACACTTAATGTGAGAACCTAATAGGATTCGTTGCCATTCATGGGTCATATTATGCCTCAATCAATCATGCCAGCTTTTACTGTTAAATTCACTGCCCAAAGCCCTTTGATTTGTGGTTTTTATTGCAGTATGAGCACATGGTCTTACTAGACCTGCTGAAAAAGGGTCATCCGGAGCCCGACAAGAAGATTGGTGCTGGGATCCGGGCTTTCCAAGTCCAAAATCATCCAACATTTAAGAGTCGATGCTTCTTCTTGATTAGGGATGATGACTCTGTTGATGATTTCAGCTTCAGGAAGTGTGTGGATAATATTCTTCCCTTACCAGAGGATATGAAAGTAAAACCAGATGCCAACAAGTTACTTGGTGGTCGAAAGGGTCACGGTGGAAAAGGTGGAAGAAGTCGAGGAGGCCGTGGAAAGAGGTGGTAAGTCAAAAAATGAATAGTCTCTGACTTACAGGGTATAAATGGTTTTGCCAAGAGAAATCAGCACCCTTGTTTCCATACCTATTATATAAGCGCAGGTTGTTGCTTAAAACCTTGTTTCTATATTAAACTTAATGGCCTCCGCTTAGCATTGGAGATGTTTTTGCTGCTATTCATCTCATCTTGTGTTGGTAGTTCTTTTTGTGCTATTTTTCCTTTCATTCTCGTATTCATGAAGAGATCTTCCACAGATAATTTCCTAGCAAAACATGGTGCCTTATCTAAGATCATTTTATTACATAAAGGCTTCTCCATTAGCTTGAGAAGTTTCCATAACCCGTCAAAGGAACGAGAGAATTTTTGCTGTTGGTTATGAATTATTGTACTCGTAGGATCAGTGGAGATTTCGATTCACTGAGTTTAGATTCCTCGTAAGTCTCACTTATTTGTAGTTATATATCTTAAAATGGATACGTGTACGAAAACATATACATATAATGGAAAGGATATCTGAGCAAATCGCTGGATTCCATTTTAGGATAATGTATGTTTCAAATCATTTTCATATTGAGTGTGAAGAAGTATGAAATACCTCGTTGGCATGATAATGTGGGATGGTGAGAAGAGGAAAACTCTTACGTAGTGTTTGGTTACTGTTTTCAAGGGTAGAGATGGATGATAAAGGCATAAAAGTTCTGTCCCCTAACTTGTTTGGTTGTTGTCTTCACATGATTTTGTCCCGATTTTAGAGACAAGGACATTAAATTTTTGTGACTTCTATGACTGTGGCACAGAAATGAGGAGACGGAGACAAAAACAAAAGACATTGGTGAAATGTCAAAAATGCCCTCCCATTAATACCTAAAACAAAACACATCTCTCAAACCTATTAAGTAATAATAATAATTTAATTAATTATATTATAATTAATTAATT
>JAOTAY010000006.1:30407780-30421477 GCA_025629805.1 Erythroxylum baracoense | reverse complement strand
GGACTCAGAAGAATACCCCGTTAGGCAACGGGAGTATATCTGTTGCATATGAGAGAAAGAAGAGGTCGGGATCAGTTTGCGTCTGCATTGTTTTTCTTTATTTGTCACTGAATGTATTTTTTGCAAAATGTTATATTCTTTGTAATCGAATATTACAGTTTGTAATAATTTTGGACAAATGGAAATGATTGTATTTTGTAATTTGAAATGGGCCCAAGTGGCTAATAAAAATTTCTGTTGATTTCATTGTGTTGTATCAAATAGATATCAAACAAAGTGGAATGTTTTGATTATCAACTTTCTGTATCTTTATGTTTGTGGTTTTTAAAAAAATATATATATAGCGACTGTTTAATTGCTTAGTGGTGTGGCACACCACCCTCGCGGGGCATGGACTCGGGTATCACTATCGATATCGGATTCGGGTCCAGCGAGAGTGGGGTGTTACAATATAACATGTCATGCTCACAATTATGCAAGGCAAAAATATATCATTAACTCTTAACTCTCCCCCTTTGTCATTATAAAAATACATATCTACTCTCCTCCTGCATTAAAGATGAGATTCTTTACAGAAAGATAGATTAGTAGCACCAAATATTATGTCATCAACATCTATTTGTACTATAAGTAAATCATTCACCTTTCTCCTAATAAATAAGGTTTTATCGACCTTTCCTCTTTCGAAGTTATTCTCAAGCAGAAAGTTACTTAACCTTTTATACCAAGCTCAAGAAGCCTGTTTTAAACCATACAGAGCTTTGATTAACTTCATCACGTAATCCAGATGGTTTTCATCTTAAAAACCTAGGAGTTGCTTAACAAATAGTTCTTCGTTAATGTAACCATTTAAGAAAGCACTTCTAACATCCATTTATAACAACTTAAAATTTCTGTGGCATACAAAAGTAAGTAGAATTCTAATTCACTCTAATCTAGCCACAAAAGCATAAGTCTCTCCAAAATCATTACCTTCCTATTGATTATAACCTTCAGTTGCAAGTCCAACTTTGTTTTTTACCACCTTTCCGCTTTCGTCAAGTTTGTTTCAAAAAACTCAATGAGTTCCAATATAACTGACTTGTTTTGTAAACGAGGCACTAGATTCCATACTTTGTTCTTATCAAACTAACTTAGCTCGTCTTTCATAGCTAAGAACCAATTCTCATCAGTAAGAGTCTCTTCAAAAGACTTTAGTTCTAATTGTGAGATGAAAGCCATATAGTTTGTTCTTGAAAGATGATCTTGTTCTTAGGCTTTCAGAGGGGTCTCCTAGAATATATTGATGTGTATCAAGACCTCTCCATTCTCTAGGTGTTCTTTGTTGCACAGGCTCCTGCTGAGATGAAGGAGCCTGCTCTGTCCTAACTTCAAAGGGACCTTCTTGATCTTGTGTTTCCAAAGCTACCATAAGTGTAGTTTAAGTCTCTAACGTATTATTAGGAATGAAAGGATGTTCTTCATCATCTGAATCAACTACTGTTGTTGATGGTAGTACTTTATCAAATATTACATGTATTGATTCTTCTATCTTCCTTGTTCTTTTATTGTAAACTTTGAATCCCTTACTCGTACTACTATAGCCCAGAAAATGGCTTCGTCTAATCTGGCATCGAATTTTCCAAGATTGTTGTTTTCATTGTTTAGAAGGAAGCACTTGCAACTAAACGTTCAAAAATAAGCAACATTCGGTTTTCTTCCTTTCCATAACACATAGAGGGTCTTTTTGAGTATAGATCTTATGAAACACTTGTTGAATATATAGTATGTTGTGGGTACCGCTTCTGTTCAGTAACCATGAGGTAGTCCACTTTCACATAGCATTGTCCTAACCATATATATCAAAGAGAGTTCTATTCTTTCTCTCTACCACTCTATTTTGCTGAGGGTCACTTGAACAGGAGAAGTTGTGAATTATCCCATTGCTGTCACAAAATTCTTCAAACTTTTTGTTATCAAATTCTCCTTCATGATTGCTCCGAATTGAAGTGATGCAGTACCTTTTTTCTATCTGAATTTTTCTGTAAAACTCCATCTTTTTTTTCAATGTAGTTGAAATGTGATATTTCACCTATCATATGTCTCGAATGCCCATTATCAACTATCCATTGATTTTCTTTTATTTCTGTTTTGAAGTATATTTGCAGAAAGTATTACCTCATTTTAAGTACCCAAAATTTTGGGTTCTTTTAGGTTAGTAATTTGACCTTTTGGTCTCCAAACATACATTTAGGATAATTTCCTCATTCTACAAAAGTTACGAGAATGACTAATATGACCATGTGTAGAAGCACATAACAGATGATTGAGAATTGATATAATTTCTACCATGTATCAGGTTCCTGTTGTTTTAGCTATAGCTATTGCTGGATTTGACAAAGGAGTTTTTGTATGGCCTAATGTTATTGTTTTCACTGTATCCTATTTCAGCTTTATCAAAAACGCATTTACCACTACCAAGCAATGCATCAAGGTTGTTCTTTCCATCAATAAAATTTGCTAGATCTTTTTCTAGAGATAAGATCTTTCCAACACTTTTCTCTTTCTCAAGTTCTAAGGTGGCGACTTTTTCTTTTTACTGTCTCACTTTTCATAATCCTTTTTAAATAATGTATTTTCCAGCTTAGCCACTCTTTCTTCCAGAACTTCTTTTCAGAGACCTTTTGCTAATAATCAACCTCAAGAGACATATTCTAGTAGTCAAATTCTCATTCGCATATTCCAATGATTTTATCTTACTCTTTAAAGATGCATCATTGCTCTTGGACTTGTCAACTTCTTTGAAATATTTCATTACTAACCTTTTGTACTAATCATACAATTTATGATATGCATTTTTCAATTCATCAATTCCAATATCAGAGCTAGAATAATATACCTCATCATCTCTTAATTTAGCCATAAGACAGACGTTACTGACTTCTTCAGGATCTTCTTCTTCAAAGCTTTCAGAATCCTCATCTGACCAAGCTGCTTTTAGTGTCATTCCTCTTCTGTAGGAGGATCTTTTATCTAGCCTAAGCCTGGTTTCATGGATCATCAAGTTTCTTCGTAGCCAGTCAAGTGAAATAGTATCTAGATCCTTTGCAGTTTCTAGAGATGTCACCTTAGGTCTCCATTCCTTTGGTAGTGACCTTGGAATCTTTGTTACGAGCTCATCATTGGAATATATCTTTCCCAAGTTCTTTAAGGCCGTGATGATGTTGTTGAACCATCTGAAGAATTCATCTATGGTTTCTCCCTATTTCATGCCAATAGTTTCGTATTGATGCGCTAAAAAGCTTATTCTATGTTTCTTTACCTCATTCATTCCTTCAATGGTGATTTGAAGTTTATCCTATATTTCTTTTGCCATAGAGCAGTAAGATATCTTTTCATATTCTTCTGGAGATAATGCACATATCAGATGATGTTTTGCTTTAACGTTTAGCTGTGTATTTTTCTGTTATCATTAGTCCATAGTTCTACCTTATCAGTAATGGGAAGTGTAGCTCCAACCCTTATGACTCGCCTGACTTTGATATCTACAGATTAGAGATATATGGTCATTCTCTCTTTCTAATATGAGTAGTTGTTTCCATTGAAGTAAAGAGGCTTTGAGACTAATTGTCCTTCAAAACTTCTCAAAATGTTTTCCGAGATTTATCACGTGTTGTAAAACACAAAAATATGAAACCTTGCTCTGATATCAAATGATAAAGTAAACACACACAAGAGGGAGTGAATTGTGTGTAACTTAAAAAAAATTTGGAAGTTACTTTCAATTCGTATAAAGACACGGGCCTGTTAAAATTTAAAAACAATAGGAGCCTGTCAAACGATACAACTTTGTTAAATGACTGGAGCCTATTAGACGATCAAAGCCTGCTAAACGATAAATCTTGTTAAAATAATTTAAAATAGAAAGCACCTTTTAAAACTGAAAGAACATTTTGCAAATTGAAAAAAGAAGGAGCTTATTACAAAAGTGAAGGAGCCTCTTGCAAAAATGAAAACACAAATAATATACTGTGAAATTTTAAAAGTTAAAAAGAGAGGAATGATGTAGTCGATTTATACTAGTTCGGCTTATAACCCAAGCCTACACGTCCAAATCCTAAGTATCCAACTTGAGTGTTTCACTAAAATTTCAAATAGTAATTTGAAAGGCCTCTTCAAGGTCATGAGTACATATTTTTTAAGGTTCTCCAACTTTCCAAACTAGTAGTATTTAGTTAGCATCTACAAGCTCTCAACAGATGAAAATGTAATTTGCTTGATATGAGTTTCAATGATCTCTCTCAAATAGAATTTTTACTTTCTAAAGCACAAGAAATTTGACAATGATATCACTTTCAAGAAAATTAATGCTATAGATGTATTTCAAGAGTCTGATCTATTTTCGCAAAAGCAAAGGCTCTTCTTTAAGTAGGCATTTCGTTCAAATAGTCATTACTTCACTTGGATCTTTAATCAACTGGATGGATTTAAAAATGAATAATTTAGATGTTGTCTTTACCAAAAATCTTTCAATAATCACGAAGATAACATACAACTTTTATAATTAGTAGGATCCTTTCGAATAAATCATTTTTAATAAGGTAAATTTATAAAGAAGGTTCCTGTAAAAAACGAAACGTATTTTTTATGATTTTATTTCCTTTTGAGAATTAACTCGTTAACAATAAACTGAAATAACTCCAATGATAACAAGATTCTCCCGAATATTGTGAAATAAATAAGGTAAGTTTATTAGAAAGGTTCCTACAAGAAATGAAATATTGATTTTATTTCTAATTGAGAATTAGACAGGTAATTGTACAGAGAAATAAATCTAATTTAAATTTTAAAATATTATGAGATTGTCATCAAAATCATTAATAGTAAATCTTGAGTTAACATAATTAATATATGTATATTAGTCGGAACCATATCAAAGTTATATCGAAATTAACAATATCCGAACAAAACATGCCATAAAAATTTAAAAATTGATTTTAGTATATTCTTCTGGTTAATGCAAAGTGCAAACTGGCCGACAGAATTTTGCAGGAAAGAATATCTTATGAGACTTGTGATTGGTTGCTTTAACCCAAAAGGCTTCGAGGAGGACATGGCATATTATCAACCATGCACTTTAACACTTTATGTTAAAACAGAAATTTTCAATTTGTTTAGTACAAAAAATGATTATTTTTTATATCTAATGAAGAATGCCTCCCTGGAAATTTTTTGTCCAATTTTATTCTGTTTAATTTTATTTAATATCCAAAATAAATAATAATATTATTTTGACCATCAAACAGAATTTGACATATTTTACAACCAAAATTATGCCATTTTGGACATTAAAATAAGATTAAATTGAACATATGGACACTAAATTACGAAAAGGCACCCCATCCCCAACAATCCATTCCCATTATCCATATCCAATCTTCACCCTCCATTCCGCTAATCCGACAGCCATTAACTCTTCGTATCCCAAACCATATCCACCACAATGCTAGTACAAAACATTAAGGTCCGGTCGACACCAGATCAGAAGCTCTTTGTTCACTCTCACCGTCTCCGGTCCAACAAAATGTCTTCGTCCGTCGCCTTCAAGTCCTTCACTGGACTCCGATCCTCCACGGCCGAGACACCCAAGTTCTACTCCCAAGCACACCCCATTTCCACCCTCATCAACCCCCGTCAACGCCTCCAAATAATCGCCAGCAAAACTAGCCCGAAACTCCAAAACAGAAACCTCCGGGTGGCTGTCATCGGCGGAGGTCCGGCTGGTGGCTCCGCCGCAGAAACCCTGGCGAAGGGTGGCGTGGAGACTTACTTAATAGAGCGAAAACTCGACAACTGCAAGCCATGCGGTGGCGCTATCCCTCTGTGTATGGTGGGCGAGTTTGACCTACCCTTTGACATTATCGACCGACGTGTCACGAAGATGAAGATGATATCGCCATCGAACATAGCAGTAGACATTGGCCAGACGTTGAAGCCTCACGAGTACATTGGGATGGTGAGGCGTGAGGTTCTGGATTCGTACCTGAGAGAGAGAGCTTCGAAGAATGGAGCCACTGTGATCAATGGACTATTCTTGAAAATGGATATTCCAAAGGGTGGTGACAGTGCACCTTATTTGTTGCATTATACGGAGTATGATGGGACAGTTGGTGGGACTGGAGTGAAGAAGACTGTGGAGGTTGATGCTGTGATTGGCGCTGATGGTGCGAATTCTAGGGTCGCTAAGTCCATTGGTGCTGGAGATTACGATTACGCAATTGCCTTTCAGGTACAGGAACTTATGCGAACATTTTAATTAGACCAACTTCAAATGAGAACTTTTCCGGTTGAGATTTGAGAGTTAAGTAGGTAAGTAAATATGTCAGTGCTACTAGCATCATTCTCCTTATGATGGCTGCCTTGGGGTTTTGAATATGTCGGCAAGTGATTTGCCCTGTAATATTGCAGAAATAGTCTACTCTTGTCTTGTGTGTGAGGAATTCTGACATTTTATTTCTTTTTATTATTATTTTTAATGGTGTTTTGCATCTACACGCAGGAAAGAATAAAGATCCCTGATGAGAAAATGGTGTACTATGAGAACTTAGCAGAGATGTACGTCGGAGACGATGTATCTCCAGACTTCTACGGGTGGGTCTTCCCAAAGTGTGACCATGTAGCGGTCGGGACTGGAACTGTGACTCACAAAGGTGACATCAAGAAGTTCCAGCTTGCGACCAGAAACAGAGCCAAGGACAAAATACTTGGAGGTAAAATCATAAGAGTGGAAGCACATCCAATACCAGAGCACCCACGGCCCCGCAGACTATTAGGGAGGGTAGCCTTAGTAGGGGATGCGGCAGGCTATGTGACAAAATGCTCAGGGGAGGGCATCTATTTTGCAGCAAAGAGTGGAAGAATGTGCGCAGAGGCCATTGTTGAGGGATCGGAGAACGGGCAGAGGATGGTGAACGAGAGTGACCTGAGGAAGTACTTGGAGAAATGGGACAAGACCTATTGGCCTACCTACAAGGTGTTGGATGTTTTGCAGAAAGTCTTCTACAGATCAAATCCCGCAAGAGAAGCATTTGTAGAGATGTGCGCAGATGAGTACGTGCAGAAGATGACCTTTGATAGCTATTTGTACAAGACTGTAGTACCTGGGAATCCACTCGATGATTTGAAGTTGGCTGTCAATACCATTGGGAGTTTGGTGAGGGCTAATGCACTTAGGAAGGAGATGGACAAGCTTAGTGTATGAAATTTTTTCTTCGACTATTCATCCATCTTCTATAATGTTTATGTAATTTATTTGCATTTCTATCCTCAAGTCTAAAAGACAAAGCAACTGATGTGATGTGTTGATTACTTCGTATCTTAGACCCATCTGGTTTAGGTCGGCTTGTTCACTATCCCCTTCCTCGAGCTACTGACTAAACCTGGACAAAAATCGCAGATATCGGGTTCCCAATTTCTGGTTGAGATATTTTCCCAAAAAGAGAAAAAGCATCTGGTTCAGATTTGTAGAGAATCTAGACGCTTTGATGATATTTAATTTGGTTTTGTGAAGAGACAATTATTTGATGCTTTGAGTCTCTACAAGGACCAAGGTACAAGTCCTTTTCTTTGCAACTAGATCTTCTATTCCTATTATTCTGTATTTGCTCTGTGCTATGAAAACTTATCCATTTAATAAATAGAGCTGACAAAATTTTGAACTAATGGGATGAATTAAGAATAGGGGACAGAAGATGTATTTCTCTTTTCTTTAATGGTAATGGCTGTAGATTTGGCCTTTCATTTAATTGGCAAAGTCCTGATCGTTTCAGCTATATTTTATAGTGCAAGCTCTAAAGTCGAAACCTTTGGAAAGACCCCTTTGCTAAACTAATATGATATACTGGCAAGTCAAAGACCCTATGATCACTTTACTCGGACAATTTTCTGATAGAGTGAATGCCGAATTGTAATTGGTAACAGTTATAGTGAATTCAACGGTGTTTTGATAAATTGAAGCAAAAGGAAAAAATAGCACGTCATAGCTACTAAATAATTTGAAAATGCAATGAACCTTGGAGGATTCTCACTTTGTTTTCAAATCCCTACCTATTTCGTTTTTGTGATTAGAGAAGATGTTTGAAGTACTAAACAGCTGAAGTCATAATTAAGTAAGGTAAAAAGTGGGGGTAATAACTGAATCCAATTTTCAATTTCAAGGTTAGCATACTATAGCATGCATACACTGCTCCAACTCCAAGTCCAACCCCCTAGCGTCTCAACGCAACACCCTTCACTATTCATTTTCTCTTTCTAGCTCTTCTTCAAGACTCTCCCTCGCCCTCATTAGTTTGTAATATTCTATTTCCTTCTTATTTTTTGAATTTTTGTGGTTTAGATCCGGCAACTATTTCATTTTCTTCATTTCTTTGATTTAGATCTCTTCTTTTTTATTTCGGTTTAACTTTTGATGCTATTACATTTTTTGTAATTTATTAAGTTAGTAACTATGTGTACTTTGAATGTGTATTTTAGCAAATGTTATGTGTAGGTGTCCCTCAATACAACAAACTCTATGCTATGACGGAGATATTAGTTTATGTTATCTGGCTTATTGTCCACACTCATCTTCATCCTATATCTATGCTATTTATTGAGGAGAATCTAACCTGTGCTGCAGATGCTAATCATTTGTTTTTGAGTAAATATGTGTTCTATTTTTAAAGTTAAATTATCTTGTTATATGTTAAGAAAGCTAACAATTTGATTTTGTTCACAACTTTAGGAGATGACAACTACAACTACAACAGCTACCTTTTCCATTGGATCAAATGCCTTTAAAGGTTGCCAACTTCCACAGTCAAAACCTTCAGATGTGATATTCAAAACCAAAAGTTCACTGGTAGGCTTCACTGGTCTTAAGGTTGCAATTTTGCTTAACTGTGAGACTAATTGATCTTTCTTCGGAAAGGATAGCATTGCGGCCCTTAAATATTCTTTTACACCAAAAGCTCAAAAATTAAGTAAAGGTTCACAATATCTCCTAAATACTCAAGCATCATATAAAGTGGCTATTCTTGGAGCAACTGGAGGGATCGTTCAACCCCTTGCACTACTAATTAAGATGTCTCCATTGGTTTCAAATTTGCATCTCGATAATATAGCTAATGTCAAGGGGGTTGTTGTTGACCTTAGTCACTTTAACGCTCATTTACAAGTTTTGGATTTCACTAGGGCTGTAGAATTAGCTAATTGCTTAAAAAGGTGGTAATGTAGTTGTCATACCTGTTAGAGTGCAAGAAAGCCTGGTATGATCTGCTATTATCTCTTCAATATTAATGTCATCATTGTGGAGACCTTGGTCGAAGTTGTTGCTGATAGCCGTCTTGATGCTTTCATCCATATTATCAGCAATCCAGTCAACCCACAATGCCAATTGCAGCTGGAGTCTGGAAGCAAAAAGGGGTATATGATCCAAAGAAGCTATTTGGTGTTACCACACTTAATGTTGCAAGGGCAAAAAAGTTTATTACAGAAAAGAAGAATTTAAAGCTCATTGATGTGGCTGTTCTCGTCGTGGGAGGGCATGCTGGAATTACCATTTTTCCCCTTTTACCAAAGACAAGACTCTCAATTAGTGTCATGAATGAGGAAGTACGGGAAATTATTGTAAAGATCCAGAATGCCTGGACAGAAGTCATGGAGCCAAAGGTAGGTGTTGGGTCTGCCACCCTACCCATCGCACATACAGTTGCTAGATTTGTTGAGTCTTCTCTATATCCACTTGATGGAGATTCAGTTGTCTATAAATGCTTGTATGTGCATTCAAATCTCAATGAGCTTCCATTCTCTACATTATGGGTAAAACTTAGAAGGAAAGGGGTTGAAGCTATTATCTTATAAGACCTCCAAGGGTTGACTGAGTATCCTCGAAGCTTTGAAGCCCAAACTAAAGGCCAGCATCGAGAAGGAATTGCATTTTCTCATAAGCAACTGGTGGCTGCTTAAAATAAGTTTATACACCAAGCTTGAACCGTATTCAATTGAGTACCTTAACACAATTAAGGCAAGTCCATTTTTGCAATCATCGATGCTTGTATCAACACTTTTATGGTTTTGTATAAATTTTTTTCCCTTTATGTTGTGTCATAGCAACTCTTTTAAAGCAACATTCATCGATGTTATGTGGTGTGATAAATTCGAATTTGCTACCCTAATTTCTAGAAGCATGTAATATTTTTTAAAAATAATGTAGTCGATGTCATAAAACATATAACTTGTTCTCTTTTTGTTAATAATTAAGTGCAACATTTATTTCTCTTACACCATCTCCCTTACCTTTAATAAGGAGATACTACTCGCTGAAGAAAGATGATTAAATTGCTTTCTTATTATTGTTGTTGTTCCTTGGTTATTTAACAAAGTAGTAAAACACTTTTGGCTATTTTGATTGTTGTACCAAGTGATGTTAAAAGAAATCCAAAAGCAATAGCCAACTCCTCGGTATAATAAGTATTACAAATATTTTGTAATTAAGTCAAGGTTCATACCAAAATTCACTAAAATCCAATTACGATAGTCAAACTTCTATAATTTAACTTAATTTTATTAATTCTCTTATGTTTAAGTGTTTCTTATAATAACTAAAACAAACTAACGTGATTTACTAAGCCAACAAAAGAAAATTGATAACAATAAAAAAATGAACAAAGCTTTACAAAAAAATTGTCAACCTTTATATTACCTATAATAGATGCAAAGGGTACAAAAGTTATATTGTGGGCATAAATTCACTAAACCACAAACTTGGTGGTTGACACCCTCAACTACTTTAGGCACTAATTTAATAGATGGTTTACATAACTTACAACATATCTATTTCAAATTAAAAGGAGCATGTGATAAAAGAAGATAAGATACATTACCCATGTTCTTTTTCTTATCCTCCAACTTTCTTAATGATTCATCCCATAAACTTTGTCACATCATCTTAGTCTTCATGTAAAAGTGAAAGTTAGTCAAGTTTTAATCCAATACATATATGGTCCAATCAATGCATTCCTATGATCTAGTTTGTTCGTCTATAGTCCATTATTTAAGCACAAACTAATCCTTAGTCATACCAAAAATGTCTAAGAAAAGTCTAATTTAGCCAAGCCAAGCCAAGCCAATTAAAGCACCAAATTTTGTCAAAGCTAACTAATGCTTGAACCATGCTTAACCACACCTGGTTAAGTCATTTTAGTTCCTTTGGCATGCCTCCCTCATGCCTAATCCTTGCTAGACATTGTTCGAGGCTCACTAATAACTAGAAATGTCTAGCAAAATGGTTCTGCACATGTTAAGGGCCTAACAAATCACCTCTATTAGATGAATATGACACCTTTGTTGGTACAAATCGAATATATTCATTTACCTGGTCTTCAAATTGTCATAAGGTTTTTTCTTTCTCTTAAGTAGCTTCTGAGATTAGTTTTTCCCCCCCATTAAATCAAGAATTTTGTTTTATGATTTTTATTATATTGTCTTATCATCTACTGATCCAAAATCTTATCAATTGGGTTATCAAATTGTTTTCTTACAATTAGTGGAGCCCTTTTCACTTGACTCTGACTCGAATATGTGGCATCTTCATGATATGGTTTAAGAAAACTAATATAAAAAGTTAGATATATCTTTAACTATTAAGATAACTTAAATTGATATTTCATATTTCCAGCCTTTCCAAGGATCTCAAATAGCCTATCATACTTTGGCATTAAACCCCAATATATCTAATTGCTACTATTTTTTTTCTAATTTGAGAAGTAAGTTTAAGAAGTACCTTATCTCCAACTTTAAATTTATTGGTCTTCTTTGTTGGTCCATATGTATCTTTATCCATTTGGAAGCTTTTCAAAGATTTTCCCTGGTTTTGTTTGATAGTTCTTATTATTCCCTCACAAATTGATAAGTAGCCGAATGTTTTCCTCTTGAATTTTATTGTGCTATCTCAAACAGAGTAAGGGGTTACAACAAAATTATCTAGTATCAAGTAAACTTATCCAATTCCATTAACTTACACCTATATAAGGCCACAAGTATTCCTATAATAAACCATTGATCCTTTCTATTTGTCCATTTGTTTGTAAGTAATTTACAGTGAAAAGCTTCAAGTCACACCCTATCATATTAAAAAAAGACATCCAAAATAACCAATAAATTAAGCATCTCGATCACTTACAATATCTGGCAAAACTCTGAAGTGCTTCACCATATTCTTGTAAAAAAGATCCACAGCAATATTAAAGGACATGAAGTTGGAGTTAACTTAAAGATTGCGTACTTGGAGAACCTATCAACTACCACTTTAATTGAATCCATGTTGTCCACATTTGAAAATCTACCAATGAAGTCCATCGAGACCAACATCCATAGTCTTTCTAGAATGGGCAACAGTTGCAATAATTATGCCTTCTTTTTTTCTTTAAGGCTTATCTAAATGACAAACAAGGTAAGTTTTAACATATACCTTAATATCATTCTCCATCTTTAGCTAATAGTAGGAATGAGAAAGGATTGTGAGTATCCGTTGAACTCTGAAGTTACTAGCCCATTGTGAGTAATATTAGAACTTTTGTCAATTGTTTTCACAAGACATCAAAATTGGCTATATGCAATTGGTTGCTTTTTGTCATCAAAATTGAGGATTCTTAATATTTTGTTTTTGAGATTAGAGAAGATGTTTTAAGCAATGTTTTAAAAACAAGATCGAAAGTTAAATCAGTAAAAAAAAGGTTTAAAGTTTAAAAAATTCAACCAATATTAGACTGTCAAAAAATCGATTCAAGATTGAATAAAATTAAAAAAATTGTAATATGATTGAAAGATGTTATCCTTATTCGTAAAAGAATTTAAAGTTTAATTAAAAAAGAGACTATTAAATGAAAATTAATTGACTTATTTTGATTTATAATTATTTTACAAAACTGACCAATTAATTAATAAATTAGTTAGTTTTTAACAATAAGAGTTATTAAAGTAAATCGAACTGAAAAATTAAAAAATTGAAGTGTTTTTGGCTAAATTAATTGATCTAGTTGAGTTTTTTAATCATTGTTTTTAAGTACCAAACAACATAAGTCCTAATTAAGGTAAAAATGGGTATGGTGACTGAATCCAATTTCCAAGGTTGGCATACTATAGCATACATACAATGCTCCAAGTCCAACCCCCCAGCCTATCAATGCAACACCCTTCACAGTTTATTTTCTTTCTAGCTCTTCTTTAATACTCTCCCTTTGTTCCTTATTAATTTGTAATATTATATTCCCTTCTTGTTTTTAAAATTTTTGTGCTCTAGATCTGACAACTATTTTGTTTTCCTCATTTCTTTGATTTAGATCTCTTCTCTTTTATTTTGGTTTAACTTTTGATACCGTTATATTATTTGAAATTTGTTAAGTTAATAACTATGTATACTTTGAATGTTTATTTTGGTAGATGGTATGTAACACCCCATGTTAGAGGTTAGAAAATTTAGGAATTTACAGTACATCATATGCTTTGCAAAATTGAGTATTCGCTAATCTATGCATATGAATTTTTAACTTATGCAAATAAGTGTACATACATTCATTGACATTTCCGAGTAAATTTGATTTATAAGTGAAAATTGTGGATTAAATTGGAGTGTATTAATTATGATTTGAAAATTTTGGTATATATTGGAAATTTCCAAC
>JAOTAY010000006.1:30373652-30391998 GCA_025629805.1 Erythroxylum baracoense | reverse complement strand
AGGTAGGTCTTACAACACCATAACCCATTGATGCCATCAAGATGATAAGACGTGCTACAGTGTGCTTAACAGTACCAAAAGTGACTGCCCATAAAGTAGTACCTGTTGGCCTAATTCCAGTTTTATTAAATTCAGCATAGTCAAAATACCAAAGAGCCATCTCAAACATGCCCAGTGTTATCACCATTGCTGTGCAGTTTTGCAGTGGAAAAACTTGCCAATTTCTTGTGTATTGGAAGAACCAGAAAAGTCCAAGTATGACAAAAGCAAGAGACATGAATCCATAGAAATTCATTAATGGTGCCATCCAACCAGGTAGGTAACCAGTAGGATATTTCCAAATGGTTTTCCCTTCAACAACCACATCTTGGAGATTTGTGTCACAGTGCATGAAATACAAGTTATGCATCCCAGTTCTCGTGACCATGACTATTTTGATGGCAATGTGGCTTTTGACTCATCTAAACTGAAGGAAACACTAACAATATAAGGCCATATAGGTCCTTTGCTGATGGACGATGGATAATTTCTCCTTGCGAACAAACGCCCTATTTGGCAAGATCAGCCGTACGACAGACAGCCCTTTGACCTCCATATGCAGAACCCCCAATAGTCTCTCTATCTTCCACCTCAAAAACAACAGCATGGATCAACCCCGAGCTAAAGCTATTGTTGATTCTTCTAAACGTGATCTTCTCAAAACTGAAAATACATAACTATGTAGAATTAGTCCTTGAGAAATTAAATAAATAAACCAAGAAATGCAGGAAATCATGATACACATTGTAATGTGTAAACCGTCACAAGTATAACCAAAGGTCATCAATACATGGCCTGCTAACATTCTTGACAAAAGCACAAGTTTAAGATGGAAGTGAAAATGAACCTCAGGGCAAAATTGCTTCTTTTCTTATAGGAAATGCATAAATTTAGTTTCTCAGTTTTATATTTGTCAACGGCCATACCAGGACAAACAAAAGTTTGGACGGAAGACACCAAACAAATTGTGATGATAATCACGAAGAACTAAAGATAAAATCTACGACAGGCCTTAATAGCATGTCTTAAATCCATGATCCTGAGGAAACTAAAAAGATGTGCGATTCCAATTTAAGTTTTTACCGCAAGTAGTTTTTGAAACGAACAAGTAGGGGCTCTATGATCACATATTTCCGTCTGAGCAGCTCATGTACATTCATCCTTTGAATCAGATTATAACTTATAGTAAAAACAAATTGGTTATCGAATTTGACCTCAAGTGAAATAGAAAATGGTGAATTGATAAGAAAGTAACATAAGGAAAATTCAGAATTCTCCACCAAAACAAATCTTCGTTCCCATTTGTACTTTCTGTCTGTGATCCAACGGCCAATCATAATCATTTAAGCAAACGAAGAACAGGGAGAATAGAAAGAACACATATTGCGAATAAGCAACATGAAATGATACAATTAAAAAAAAGGTATACATAATTGATGTTTCCAGAAACAAAGATACAAGCCTACAAGATTAATTAATTTATCATAAAATAGAAAATAATTGGGATATTCATCAAAAAAATTGATTTTAAGCCTTTATTTTATCAAATAAAGAAAAAAATTAAAGCAAACCCTAATTGATCAAAACAATTGATTTTAAGCCTTTATTTTATCAAATCAATAATAACCAAACAATTGATTCAAATTAAACAATTAAAGGAGGTTCTAATACTACTGTCGAGAAACTAACCATGATCAAATCATGGGGGCAACAAAAAATTAAATTTTTTACAATTTTCTATTGGATCACAATAATTGAATAACTTTAATATCAATTATAAAATAAACGAATTATACATGATTCAAAGTTCCTCTTAAAAACTTTTTGAAAACTTTTCAAGATGTCATCCATGAGCTGTTCGGTATTTTATATAGTAGTAAGATGAAACTCAATTCTTTGAGAAGAAATAAGTAGGAGTGTTAGCTCCCTTAGGCTAATTTCCTATATATAGAAAAAGCTTTAGGGTTTTGTTTTATTAAAATCAAATATTCCAATTAAAACTAAAGTCAAATTGAAATTGAAATTGAAATTTAATTTAATTTTAATAAAATTAAATATTTCATTTTTGATCCCTGAAGTTTCTTAAACTTCATAATTAAGTTCAATTTAATCGAAATTGATTTCTTAACTGTTCTTTATGTGTGACCCATTAGGTTCCTAAAATATTGATAATGATTATAACTTCTAATTCTAATCCACAATTAGATAAACTAAAATTCTTTTTAGTCTATCTTTAATTTTTCAATTAAACAATTTATAATCATAGATTATGATTAACGCCTAGTAATATGTTATTACTACCCAAATATTAGGAATGTCAAAATGGTTTGACTTAACTTATCCATGCATAGTTATGATGTATAATTTAATCCCTTCTTCATCCGATATTTCAATTGGACATAATATGGATATAATGTATACTCTTTTATATCCAATCATACACGTTCTTGCTAATTAGTAATTGATTTATAATTGATATTTGAAAACACCTTTGCAAATACCAATTCACTTTTACAAAAGAATTCCTTAAATCACTAATAATAAAGAATAATGAAACATTCTTTGTAATTACTTTTAAGTGATGTATTCTTTATTGACTTATTAACTATCTTTATATAATTCATACTATATCCAAATTACTACCATGAGCTAACCTAAATAGAATAGATGATAAGTATCATCAAAATACAATAATTTTCTTATGAGATACATAGGTAATCTCAAGTCTAAGGATTACTTATACAGTCATCATATGAGAAAATTCGTAGCTGTAAGAGCATAAACTAGCACTTGCTTGTGTAACTAGTGCTAAAATAGTGAAAAACATATCACAAAATTATGAGAATATGAATTATTCTTTAATATTAATCCCATTAAACTTTAATTATCGAATTTCTGAATATAAGGAATGTAATTTTCCTTCTTTGATTATAAAAGGAGCACCATATTGCCAATTTCAGCTATTTAATTTCTTGATTAACATCGTTCAATATATTAAATGATATCATTCACCATAAAAAGTAGCCCTTTGGTTACGTTTTTTTAGCTACATTTTTAAAATCGTAGTTAAAAATAAGCCTTTGAAAATTCTCATCAAACGGTTTCTGAAAATCATCGCCAAATGGCAAGCCTAATAAATCGTGGACAAAGGATAAGGTTTTGGCAAAGCTGGTTAGAAATTTTTACAAAATGCTTAACCTTTGACGACATTGTAGTAAGATTGTCACCAAATGATGAGCCTTTCAAATGCATAACCTTTGGTGACGATTTCAAATGCATAACCTTTGGATTGTCACCAAATGCTTAATAAGTCTCTCTTATTTCTTTAAAACAAAATAAATTTCTTATTTATAATTATGAATTCACTAACTTTCACTTGATCATTTTGCGACTAAACATCATATTGATAAATAATCAAATTTAATATTATTGTCAATGATTCTAAGTCTAAAAATAAATATAGCTAACAAGAATATCATTTCAAAAATTTATGAGACTATAAACTCAAAATTAGTTAATATTACATAGGTTTTCATTTTTCTTTTACAAAATATATGATTTGAAAATTTTATATGGTATCATAAAATTTTTAAATAGTTTTAACATGAAGTTTGTAATTCTCATTATCTTCAAATTTATTGTCTATCAATTTTATTTATATATTCTATTTAATATTTATTAATATTTATATCATCATATAATTAATATAATGATATATGATTCTTATAGAAAAAATAATAAATAATGATATATGGTAAGTAATATAATATAATAGTATATGGTAAGTAATACAAGATTTTAATTACCACTTTAGCACTTTTTGTAGACAAAACAATAAATAAAGAGAAAAAAATAGTGAATTTCATGCCTATTCCATCGAAAAGAAAAAGATATAATTATTTTTCTTCATTTCAAGTGACATAAGATTAGGCAAATAAGGTAAAAGAATTCCCTATGTTTGGATTCCTAAGAATGCTCTTTGCATATTTAAAGGCATCAATTGAAAATGACAAAGATCTTCCTCTAATAGTTGGTTTATTGACAGGCTCTTCCAACAACTTCTTGACTTTAACTAAACTAGCATAAGATACATTAAAAGATTTCCTAGATGTGGTATGAAACAGTGAATTAGATGAACTTCACGTACCATGCGTTTCACCTAAGGAACAAACAATACAGAACAATCACTTTAATTTCTTCACAATCCTGAGAAAAATTAAATCTTAAAAACTAAAAAAGCTAAATCAAACGATATAAGGAACCCAAATTTGAACACATGCATACCTTCTTGAATGAATCCATAATTGTCACAACAAACATACATAGTTTTCGCAATCGACAACTGCTTCAAAACTCCAGATTTGCCAAATCCTATATGGACCATTGGGACATTACCACTGCCTCCATTTTCATCTATGTTCTTTTGAAGATTTGAGCAAGATTTACAAAAATACATAGTATATACAATCACACATTCATTTGATAGCTTTTTAATAGAAAATGAGATACAGAGAATAAAGAAAGAGAGCAAACTTGAATGAGACTAAAAATCTTGAAAAAGAAGATTGGCCATTAAAGGCAAGCAGTGATTAGACTTTAGTAACATATTTGTTGTGCGCCGATTTGTTCTTCAACAGGGAGGATTCTGCCAGATACCTCCCATCGGAGCTCATTTTCGAAATTAGAAAATATCTACCACATTGACATTTTATGATGAATTTATGCTAATGTTTTTATTTTGAAAGCGCAATAGAAACAAACATAGGTTATAGGTATATTCAATATAGAAGCAGAGTGTACAATTAAATAAGGAAATGATAAATCATATGAAGTTATATTCAATTAATAAAATATTCAAAAAAGAAGCAAAGATCATCGGAACTTAATTTTTAACCAATCGAAAATCCCCTAGACATGCACATTCTAAGTTTGCCACTCATCCTTAAAGATTAATAAAACCAAAAGCACATATCACAAATTGATAAATAATCTGACATCATTAAGAATAAAAGACTTCTTATTTGAATGTTCTTTTCACATCTGACATACTTCTAAGATTATTAATGGACATCAATAACTCAGTATAACTAGTTAAAGATGAGTTTATAACCTACTCACATAAGAAAAGACAATTTTTATTATACATATATGTCTTGTTTAGAAATCAACTGATTGGATTAGCTGTTAGCTGATAGCTCATTCTATTAGTTGATTTGACCAGCGGATTGCATTAGCTGTTTGTTAGAGATGTTTGGTAAAATTCGATGTTTAATATTGGCTGTTTATGTGTAAAATTACTTATGAGGACATGACTTTTAAAAAAATTGTAAGGGTATAAATATTATATATTTTAGTATTTGGTTAAATATTATATATCTATCTCCAAGAATCAATTCCAATCCTTACATGGATGACTGAAGTAGGACATTGATCGATATTTAGCATCAATTATCTTAGTTCACGTCTAAATCCTAATTCGAATTTAAGACGTTTGATTTAATAATTAAATATATTTAAAAATATTAATTTTAAATAAACTAAATTATTTATTTTAATAAATAAAATAATTTTTATTAATAAATATTACGTAAAAGATTAAAATAAATTTATTTAGTTAAAAATAATTTATTTTTAAGTTTTATTTAATATATAATTATAATTAGTGGTTGATATTAACAATTAAATAAAATTTTGTTTTTATTAAAAAATAGAACTTAAAAACAATAAAAAGAAACTAGCAGAAAATGGAAATGTATGGTGTTTAAAGGGGTATAGTTGACTTTTAATAGTAAAAATTTTGGCTGATTGATGAAAACGCTCCTGTATAGGAGCGTTTTCATTTTTGGCTGTTTATCATCAATCAGCCATTGAAAAAGTTACTCTCCAAACATCTTTTGTAGCTGTTTGAAGAGTCAAGTAGCTGATGACAACCAATCAGCTAAAAAATAGTTGATTGGATGTCTACCAAACGAGACCATAATCAGTACTTTTATACATTGTCTATTCCAAGCATAAGTCATAACTTACATAAATAAACTACTAAATTATACAACATATATCATATAACTTTTTGAAGTCTTCTATCATCAAATCTAATACAAAGATGATTATCAATGAAGGTAAAGGTCACTACTTTTCTTTGTGGTTGTGATCAATCCATGTATTATTTTTGAACATGGGTATAAATCTAATGCATTATTTCTGACCAGATGCATTAGTAAGAGACAACATCTTAAACATGAACTTATTACAAACACTAGAAACATTGTAAATAAGAAGAAAGGCTGAGGAAATGATTTTGGAGATCTTGGATAATCATTCAAGCATATAAATATATCACTTCCCCATAAATTTTTTACATTAAATTGCCTTAATCCCTATATCACTGTCATTGTACACTTTTGTTTTCATTTATTTAATTAGGAAAGTTTGTTCTAACATTCTAGCAATGTTAATTGTGTCTATTAACTGAGACAATTTGATGAAAACCAAATGAAAAATAGAAAAAACACTAATAATCTCATACATGATTCTTTTCAATAGTAGTACATGCACATAGTCTCTAGTGGCATAATCAATGAGACATTTCTTAACTGTAATTCTTAAAAAATAAAAAAAAGAAAAAAAACCATTTCACTGCTTTCGAAGTTGAAAAGAAGAACAATAATAAGAAAAAAATCAATATAAGAATGATAACTGTAGGGTTGTAAAGGGCACGGGCTCCCCCCTTCATTTCATAGCTTTCAAAAAGTAATAAAAATCTCCCCCAAATGCAAAGACAACCAAGGTTTACACTAACTCAGATGAAGTCCAACACATTATGTATAGGTATTGTGGAAGTGGATTACCTAGAAAACCAAAAATCTCACGTGGAGTCGAAGCTGAAGATGAAAACACATACTGGAGATGAGGACGAACATCAGAGATGAAGATGAAGCTCGAAACTTGGACACTAAATTGGAAGAAACCTAATCTGAACTAGGAAGAGGAAGACAGGGTGAAAATGATGATTTTGTCCTATCTTTGCATGGTTAGGTTTTCAATTTGATAAAACAACATGGATTTGGCTTCACCATTAGCGAAGAATACAGAAATTTTTACAAAAAGGTCAAACTTTCGCCATGATTTTTAAAAACCGTTGCCAAAAGAGAAAACACTTTTGTGATAATTTCAAGATAGCCACGACAACAAAAAGTGTTTTAGGCAATAGACAAAATCGTTGCTAAGTATAATTATTGTTACAATTGGTTTAAGGCAACAAAATTCATATCGTTACAAGAAGTGGCGCTGTAATAAGGCAACAAAATTTTTTGATTAGGAAATAAAATAAAAAATGTTGCTTTAAGTTTTGACTAAGGCAATACATTAACTTCAAACTATAACAACAATATTAAATAGATATTGCAACACTTTTAACTCTTTATAAGGTAACAAAGTGATTTTTTTAGGCAATAATTTGTAATAATAAAAGCAACAATTTATTCTTCATTACCAATATTATTTAACATAAAATCAACCTCTTCTTAATATGTAGTCAACATCTATATTGACATTAAAAGAAATATATAGATATTAATGTACGTCTTAATCACGTACGAATTATGAAAGATAAATTAACGATAAAAAATGACATTTATATATAATATATAGTCCATAAGGACTTGTAAAATTCAATCTTTTAATATATTCAAAAAAAGAAAGCAAAAAATCACTAGCTAAAATATCCATATACAATATTGTCTACCATTTCATATGGAATATAAGTGAATTAATCTAAATAATAAACAAAACCAATATGTATGGGTGATCCAAAATCCTTCACCAAGTACCTCTTTGTCCACTCCTAATCATCACCATCCTACAAAAAATGAAAGAAAGAAACAAGAAGTATATTAGAATTGTAAAACTACTATGCTCATAAATAAGTTGACATATGTCAAAAATGAAATACTAACTACTTTATTGTGACGTCAATTTAATTAAGACAAATAATATATTCCAAAAACTAACAACACAATGATTCAGTTCTTTTTATGAACAAATTCAGAAAGCATGAACATAATTGGCTAATCTAAACAAAAAAGATAGCAAGATGATGCACAAAAACACTAAATTAAGGAAATTTGTTACTTGATATTCTTCATGTTGATATGTATGGTTTGGAGGAATAGAAGAGTCCTTTCTTGATTGACTAGGTGTAATCAATTTACAAAGCATGTATATGTCAGTGGTGTTAGCTTGCCCAAGCTGAGATTAAATGAGGGATAACATTTGTTTCATCATTTCTTCTCTATCAACTTTATCTTGTTCTAGTTGCCTTTTCATTTCCAAGCATCCAACTTTCTCTTGTTTTAGTTCCTTTCTCATTCTCTCCTTTTCAACTTCTACTTTTTGGTTCATCTTTTCTTCTAATGCATTCTTCTCTATCAACTTTATCTTGTTCTATTTGCCTTTTCATTTCCAAGCATTCAACTTTCTCTTGTTCTAATTCCTTTATCATTCTCTCCTTTTTAACTTCTACTTTTTGGTTCATCTTTTCTTCTAATGCATTCTTGATGGACTGCAAATACTCATTAGGAACTTTGTACAAGGCTTCACTCACCATATTTTTTTCTTTCATGATAGATGCTTTCACACCCTTTTAAAAATTTTATTATGGCTAGGCCTTATCACCCCCAAATCAGCCATAACTTTAACAAGCTTTTCACTATCATTTTCCTTTTGCACTTATTCAATGCGAGCTTACAAAAGAAAATTTGCAGTCATAGTAATGAATGCAAACACCATATATAATTACAAAAAACCTAGTATAATTCCAATTATACTAGAAATAACTCATTTTGACAAGAAGAACAAATCAACAATATAAAAAACAAATAATATGGAATTATAAACACATGAAATAAACAATAAATTTGGGCATCTCAACAAAAGTAGCAACAATACAGAAAATTATTACAAAACTAGCATTACTCATAATTTTCTCCCTTATAGCTTTCGCTTTCTTTTATAAGTTGCAATATACTTTTCAACATTAAAGAGTGGAGTTTTATTTTCTCTTTCATTTTGCTATCCACGAAAACAATTGCTAACTACAATTTAGAAATAGTTTAGAAAATTAAAACAATTGCTTAATAGATTATAACTTATTGGAGAACTTAGCAACTTAGCATAAATACTTGCAAAGCTCTTAGGATCAGCTGTGTGCATTTCAGTTTGTTGTTTTCTATTTTGAGTATTTGCTTTAGCAATTTTCTACACATTAAATGATTATATTATTTAGATATTATGTAACTAATTTGTAAAAAGTAATAATAATTATCACATTTTCACATGTGGGTGGTTCCAATAAGAAATGAGATCCTTAGGGACTTCTTTGCTTATCTAGTTAGGACGATTGGCCATTCTTTCTGCATCTGTCATATATTGTTTGAAATGCTTTTGCTTCAGTCTACACTTGTAATTCTCCCTGCATCTCCAATAGTTTTCAAAGTCCATTCTTTAGCTTCTAATGGTAGAATATATCTCTTTTGCACTTTAATAAATACTCATTTAAATGTCATAAATCAAAATTGAAAGGAGCATTAAGATAATGATTTCTTACGTTAACATATTCCAAATAGGTTATTTGGGAATCTGTTGCCAATTAACATGGTTTAGACGTGCAAGATTTTGTTTACAAGCTATAGTACCTAAGAAAAGTGTGAATTCATTCAACGTCTTCTCATCTGGACCAATCGCTTGATTAAAAGCATTGAAAAAAATTGGTTTGCATTGCTCCATGGATCTTGTATGAACATCTTTAAGCAAAGAAGGACCTCTTCCCTTCTTCTTCATAAATTTTATATTTAAAATAATTATTAATGTTAGTATACAAAAGAGAAATTATTTTAAAAATAGCAAAATATATGATTACCTTTGCATTAAGTAGTAGCAATTTCTGCCATATCCATGCCTATATCATATCCGTTTCCTTCTACTACATCTTCATGTTGTTCAGATTGTCGTTCCATCATTTTAGTTATTAATTCTTTTCACCTTAGAAAAGTATAATCTTCTTTAACAATGGCTTCCCCTACTTCTCCTTCAACTACATTTTCATGTATTTCATCCCCTCCATTTACTTGTTCCATTTGTGGTTGTTCCTTAACAAGTTTCTTTTGTTCTTTCCACCTTAAAAAGTTAGTAATACTACTTGAAGGACATAAAGGTTACGGTTTGCCATTTTTCTTACACGAATGGTCCTTTCATTTCTATTAAAATTTGTCATAATGAAAACCAGTGGAAGGAAAAATAAATTTAACAATAGGATATTCACATATATACGACAACTATATACAAAGCAAATTTAACAGTAGAATAATCACATATATATGACTAAAGCAAATGAGAAAACATGTACCTTTTCTTTAATAAATTGGCATTGCTCTTCACTATTTTCCAAATTCTTTTCCTCTCTATGTGACAGATCAGATGAATCTTTTAGTTCATAAGCACGAGTCTTCTTTTGCTACTTTCTTACAAAATTAGCTATAGACCCTGGTGCAACAAATTTGGTTGCACATGTTTGCTTCTTCCCTTTTTTCATTGTGAAGACCTATAATAATAAAGAATATTGTTGTTAACAACCATATAAATAATTACATTATTAAAGTATATATTTAAACATATTGCAGCAAAAATTATCTTTTTAATAGAGAAAGAAAAATAAATAAGGACCTTCTATAAAAGATTATTGATCAATATCCATCCAATCCCAATCAGTGTCATCAAAGTCTATATCATTTTCATCATCATTGTTTTCTGTTTCTATATTTAAGATATTTAGAGGTATGACCATAGTGTCTATAGGTAAATCTTCTCTATACCAATTAAGGTATATGTCACCATTATTTCGAAAGAAATCATTGACACAAGTATTTGGTTCTCTCCAATATGTTTCTTCAACATTTTCATTATCATCTAAAGGTACATCAAATAGATACTTAGGTACTTTTTCTCTACATAATGACAACCTTCCTCAAAACAATCCGCTACATAAAACACTTGATGAACTTGGCTTCCCAATACAAAAGGATCATCCATATACCATAACTTTTTGAAGTTTACTAGAGTAAGCCCATAATCATCTTTCTCCTCTTGATAGCAACAACATTTAAAAAACACTACACTAAACTGCCCCTAGTAATTTTTGATTGCCCTGTGGCTAGTTGCTTAGTTTAGCTAGATGTGTCTACAGTGGCACTTGTAATGAACGTCTTGTACATATTTTGTTCCATTTATTAATTCTTCTGATTTACTAAAAAAAAACTGCCCCTAGTAATCCACTTCAATAATTTCCCCTATGGCTCCATAGTATGTCAAATTTCCAAGTGTTCGATTTTGATTTGTAAAACTTACAAAACTTAGAGTTAATGCTGTCAAAGAGACTACTATTTTGATTCTTACACCTCACATCCCATTTTTTTGTCATTAACTTGTATCCATTAATAACATAACCTTAATATTTGTTTGCCACATTGTTAGGGCCTTTAGACAATCAACGAATATGAATTAGGTTATCATTACAAGATATCACCTTATCTTAAAACTACTGAGGAAACTCGTTGGAATGATCTTGTGCCCTTGCCCATCGAATTTTTTTAGTGCTTGGCTCTTTCAAATTTTTATGCTCCCTAAAAAGAATAACATATGTTAATTAATATGTATCCATTAAAAAAAAGATCTTAAGATGGATAAATAATGCATGTGTAGCTTACCTAATGTACTTCTCAACATCTTTGTCATTTGAATTAAATAAAATGTATCGATGAGCTTGATGTAATGTGTTTAATGCTAAACTTACAACTTTGCCTTTCCTTCGCCATTTCCCTCCAACAGGATGCCCAACTTTTGGAAAAAATGAAGAAGATACATTAAAAAGATTTGTATTGTCATTATGTTCCATATGCTTATTATATTTTTTTCTCACCTTATGACGGATATAAATACAACAAAAATTTGCATGGCTTTTGTTATGAACAAATCTTTTTAACCTACCTAAATACTTCTCAACAAAGTACATAGAGTGGCAATGCACTGGTCCAATATATTTGATTTGCTTTGGTAAATGAATAGGTAAATGAACCATTACGTCAAAGAAACAAGGTAAAACTATTGTTTCAAGTTGACATAGTACTTCCACAATTTCCTTTTCCATATGCTCAAGATCCACTGGCTTAATTACTGTACTGCATAACCTTTTGAAAAAATAACCTAATCTACCCAAAACAACTACAACTTTTTTTGGTAGTGTTTTCTAGACAGTAAATTGGAGTAAGTGTTTTATATCCTAATATTTTTTTCTTACTAACATCAACACATCGTGCAATATTTGATGCACAATCTTGTGGTAGTTTTACATTCTTCAAAACTGAATAAAAGTTTTTTTCTCCTCTGGGGTCATGTAAAAGCAAGTCCGGGCTAGTGACACGTGAGAGTCATCTACTTTGATAATCTATAAATCTTTTATAATCCCCATTTCTTTTAAATCAAACCTTGCATTAAGATGATCTATTGACTTCCCCAAAATCTCCAACAAAGTTTCTAGAATACTATCACATACATATTTCTCGATGTGCATCATATCAAGATTATGTCGGCACCTATTATGCTTCCAGTAAGGTAATTCAAAAAATATAGACCTCTTCCTCCAAGGATTATCATTTGTTGTTTTTTGTTTGTTTGCCTTCCTAAATACGTTATGATACCCATTAATAAGCTCAAATACATCAAACCCTGACAGAGGAATTGGTGGTTCTCTTAACTCTATATCACCATCGAATGATCTCCTATTACACCTCCAAGGATGATTTTTATCCAAAAATATCCGATGATTGAGATATCAAGTCTTTCAACTATGCTTTAAATATTGATGGCAAGTTCCATAATGACAATTAGGGCATACTAACTTTCATTTTGTACTCCATCTAGACAACATTGCATATCCTGGAAAGTCACTAATTCTACATAACAAGGTTGCACACATCTTAAATGATTCATTAGTTGAAGCATCACATGTCTCTATCCCAAACTCCCACAACTCTTTTAGCTCTTTAATCAAAGGCTGTAAAAAAAGACATCAAAATCCTTTCCAGGAGAAGTTGGGCGAGGTATAATTGAAGACAATATCAAAATTTATGATTTTAAACATCTTCATGGTGTTAAGTGATAGTTTACTAAATTATGGGTCATGTACTATGTGAAACACTCATTGTGTGAAAAGGATTAAATCCATGGCAAGAGCTAATATGACATTACGAGGATCTCATGCAAAATTAGGATACAATGAGTCAAAGTCTTTCTAAGCTTGGCCATCTGTAGGATGCCTTAAATGGCCATCTTTGGGATGGTCCTTATCATGCCATTTCATGAATTCAGCTAATTCTGTACACATGTATAGATGTTGCAACCTCGATTTTAATGGAAAATATCTAAACACCTTGGCTAGAATTTGCCTCACTTGATTTTTGTTATCTTGGCTATTACAACTTTGTTTCCACCTAGATACACCACACACTCTACAACTAATTGCTTTCTCATCATTTCCCTAATATAAAACACAATCATTGGGGTATGCATGTATCTTCTCATAATGAAGTCCTAAATCCTTCACAAGTTTCTTCGTCGCATTAAAAGATTTAGGAATCTTTGTACTGAGAAAGGCCTCTTTAAGTATCCTAATAAGATCGGTATAAGCTAAATTACTAATTCCATAGGTACACTTAAAAAGATATAGTCGAATTGTGAAAGAAAGTTTAGAAAAACTTTGACAACTAGGATATAATTCTTGTTTTCCTTCCTCTACCAACTTAAAAAACTTCTTAGCATCAGCATTTAGACCATTAATAACTCCTTCACAACTATTGGGACATTCTTCTATGTCTCTAAATGTGTCAGGTAGTAATCCACCTATATTATCATGTATAGACCTTCTATCAAATTCATTCTCATCATTTATATGCATATTTGTATTAGTTGATCCTTCCTCATTCAATTCCCAACCATCATATCCTGGAGCAAATCCATTAACAATCAACTGATCAAATAAAATATTTCTTGTATACCAATAATAATTGCAACACTTCTTGTATGGACAAGAAATTTGATTTCCGTTAGCCACCTTAAAAAAAGCCTTTTCAAAAAAACGATCAACTACACTCATATATTCATCACTATATCTTAAAAAAGTCATCCAATGTCTATCTCTCTTATCCATTAATAGGTAACTGTTCATCAAAGTAATATGTACAATATGGAATATGATAATAACCAAGAAAAATTACATATACAATTTATTAAAAATATAAAAATAAAAATTGTAGTTACAAAGCCCTAAGGATTTAAGAGAATTAAAAAACACATCTAAATAATTAGAGATGTGAAAATAAGTTATTTCTGTTGATTTAATTTATTTCATCAAAGCAAGCATACATTTATTTCAGCCGTAAGGATTTCATCAAAGCAATCATACGTTGCTAACAAGTTATAACTCTTTATGCAACTTAATTTATTTCTGTTGATTTAGTTTCCACCAAGATCTCAACTAAAATCCTTATATATATGTTTACATCTCTTAAGTAAATAATGGTTTAGAACATAACTTAATTATTTCAAAAGCTAGGATTATCAGAGAAGACAATGAACAGCAGAGCCATTAGATGTTAGTCAAAATGACCTGTGTAATTGGTGTAGTTTGATTGTTTGAGGATGTAAAATTCACTTGTATAACTTATATCATTTCGGTAAAATCCTAAGCAGCCAGAGTTAACTTTAGAAGTTTAAACGAGATTCATAGGTACAGGAGATTCAAAGAAGACAACGAACCTGTACGTGAATGACGTTATCCAAGCAAGGCAACCCGTGTACGTTAAATATTTGAAACCAGGAACTAGCGCACTAGATGATGTGAAGGAAGATAACTAACCACCAGCGCAGCACCTGTACGTGAACGACGTGAAACCAATAGCACCTGACGTGAGCGGAGAACCAGCAGCACATGACGTGAATGAAGGGAGCACCACTAGCTACACCTCAACGCTACAACATCTAAACGCTAAACCACCATCAATTTTTTTAGGCATCTACAGCATCGTATGACGAGCAGAGGGTGAAAAGTCCTAAAGGATTGGCATGATCATATTATACCAGATGAAAGTGAAAAGTCCAATGGCGCCTATTCTTTTTGTAAAAAAGATATATTTTTTACCAATATTATAAAAAGTAAAATAAATATAAATAATAAATAATAAATAATAAATAATATATAATATATAACAATATACTTTAATTGTTATTACTTATGAAAAAAGTACCCATTTTGGTTTGATTTAGCTTGATTCGACCCGAATTAACTAGATTTTAGGCTATGCTTAGTTTATTAATAGTTTTAAGTTTTAAGTCGAGCTCAGATTGTTTGGTTCAATCTCATCCAAACTTTAAAAATTTATTTTAAAAAATTAAATTATATATTTAATCAAGTTTGGTTATACTCGATTGTGCTCGGGCTCAGGTAGGACTTTGGCCTAATTGGGTCTGAGTTCGATGCTAATTATTATAACCCTTAATTATTATTTAAAGTCGCAATAGATTTAATTATTGCTTATATACAATTTTATAGCAACGTTATTTTAATTTTGTTTCCTTTTTAAATATATGGCAACAAATTACTATTAGTGTTGCCTATTAATATTACTAAAGGCAATGCTCTAAAAACCATTGCGTTATATTAGTTTTAAGCAACGTAATTTAAAATTTTGCAAACTTAGTGTTGCCTAAACCACTTTTTGCTGTAGTAAGCATCGTAAAAAGTTTCACCTTTGGCGACGCTTCTCCAAATTCATTGCCAAAGGCTACCCAGCGCCATTAATTGTTAACCTGTGACGCCAATTCATTGCCAAAGCCTTTTTCTATATATTACACTTTATATATTACAGAAATTTTATATAATGTGCAAATTTTATATAACAGTATAGAATTTATATATAATAAATAGAGAATTATAATTAAATAGAATAATATGATAACTAAGATACGAGAAAATTTATCTATTATTTATATATTCATATATCATTATATTAATTACAATTGTTATTTATACATTTATAAATCATTTTATTAATTACCATATATAATTATATTAATTACAATATATTTTAAAAATAATTACAATATAGTAAAAAATGGAAATTAATATTAAATATTAAGAATCATATGATAAATAAGTATAATAAAATTTATTATACACTTTTTGGCGACGATTTTTAAAATCATTGCTAAATGCTTAAATGACTCTCTTTTAATTCTTCAAAACATCATATTTATAAAAATCAAATTTAATATCATTGACAGTGATTCTAAGTCTAAAAATAAATTTAGCTAACAAAAATGTCATTTAAAAAATTTATAAAACTATAAACTCAAAATTAATCAATATTACATTGATTTATACTTTTTATTTTTCTCTTTTAAAATATATGATTTGACAATTTTATATGGTGTCACAAAACTCTATTTATTATATAAATTCTATACTATTTTATAAAATTTATATATTCAATAAAATTTGTTAAATATATAGAGTGTAATATATATGATAAAATTTGGTGACGATTTATAAAATAATTGCCAAAGCCTTAGACTTGGTGAAAATTTAGTAAAGACATCACCAAATAGTTAGCCTTTTGCGATAATTTTCAAAACGTCCCGTAAAAGGTCACAAAATGGTTAGCATTTTGCGACGCTTTTCCTAAATCGTCGCAATTGGAAAACCATTGGTGACGAATTATGTAATCGTCGTAAAAGGTTGTTCTAAATTGTTGCTGCATATGCAGTTCTTTGGTGATAGTTTTCATAAATTGTTGCCAATGGTCAACCCTTTGGCAACATTTTCCTAAAATCATCATTAATGATCAACCCTTTGGTGATGTTTACCTAAAATCTTTGCCAAATGTTACCCATAGTTTTTTAGAATTTAAAGAATATGATGTCATTTATTCCACTAGAAACGATGTTGTTTTCATGTTATTTAAAACCTAATGACGAATTTATCTTCTTCTTCATCCTAACTAGGTTTGCACATCATTGTTTCCTCTACCAATTGCGTTCCAAAAGCTGCACACATCGTCCATCGTCATCCATCATTGACTTCATCTCTCATTGTCCATCTGTCTTGGTAATTCGTCTAGCTTATTTACTATTTTTTATGTTCTGCTTTCCTTCTTTAGAGATATAAACCATGCCAATGCTCTGTTTAAACAATTTTTGCTTCAAATGTGCAAGCGATTTTTGAGAGATTTAGAGAGAAAGTCGGTTCATTGTGCCATTTGGAAGATGGGTTTTTCTTCTTCTTTGTTGGTTCATAATGGGTTGATCCACATTTATAACATTCGTGCTTGTTTGGGGTTAGCCTGTTTAATGTTTGATGAAACTTCTTTTAGCGAAGTCATTTCTTGGATGTCAATGATTGGACCTTATTCCTTGGATAACTATTATGTAACACCCCTTATACGAAACTTACAACCACCCACTTACATGGCAACCAAATTCCTATACAAACAGTCACGGCATACATTTCTATTCATTTATAGGGATTGTCACTGCACATTTTCTCTTCAATACAATACATGTACATATTACAAAATTTCATATATTTAAAATTATATCTAAAAGTAGTATTTCATCTTTATATTTACATGATACTCTAAAAAGAAAACATACAATTTCCTTTACTCTTTTACATGAATAATCATTTTAAACCACAAAAATTCCAAAGTTACTTTTACTCTTAGTTATTGACTTTGGTCCCTGCAAATGTTCCCTGTACCTCACTCCTATAACCTGGACCTACACGGATTAACACCCGTGCTAAGCTTGAAAGCTTAGTTAAGAAAATATTTAGTTTGGATGACCACTCACAGTAATTATCCGCTGTTGATTGCAAAACCAATTCACTAGGTTTAAGCTCAAAACCGCAAGTATACAAGGTGTAACTTATAGTAAAGAACAGATATTGATCCCTCAGAGATTGTTTTTAGACACTACTTAATTTAAGCTGCTTTGTTTGAGAACCAATTTTATTAAATTGAAAAATTAAACTAAATCAAATAACTAACAATGAAAAAAATGATAAAGTAAAAGTACAGAAACTTATAATTCAAGATTTAACAATTAGAGATCACTTTTTTCCTATTTTATCTCCCTCCTACCTTGTTAATTGAATTGTGCCTCACCTAAGATGTCCTAATGTATTAACTACCCTCTCTCAAGG
>JAOTAY010000006.1:30339551-30352521 GCA_025629805.1 Erythroxylum baracoense | reverse complement strand
GTGTTTTCAAAATTTTAAAACTATGCAAAGGAAAATAAAAATCCTATACTATTGACAAGTATGACACTAAACTATGTAAAAGGAAACGTAGAAGAAAAGGTTCCTAACTCAATGAGAAATAATTTTGACAACGACTAACCTAAAGAAAACCAATTGCTTGGTTCCCCAACAATGGTGCCATTTTGATCCGCTTCGTCTTTCAGTTTTACCCTTGGAGGTCAAATAAAAAATTGAATTCCAAGGATTGCAATATAGAATGCAACCTCGGCGTCTCACTTAATTGGAACCTAATGCAATGGATCTAAGCTAGCCTAAAGGTCATGAAATGCAGCTAAATTGGTTAGGAAGGGGGTTTTGGTTCTTTAGAGAACTAACAAAATTAAACTAATTGAAAGGGAAGTGTGTAAGAAAATATTTTTGGATTTTTGGGAATAAGAAATCGAAGGTTAAATCAATGATCAAATATGATGAAAACCTCTTGAAAAATGAGCTTTGGCTATCATAGTTCAAGGAAATTGCAATTTCCATAGCTAAGGGACCTAAGGTTTGATACTTATGAGAATTATAAATAGAAAACCCAATCATCTAGAGGAAGAATTTTGAGGTGGGATAGAAAGTGTTATTATATAGTTCTCAACTAAATCTTATGCCAGAAAATTTACGTTTTAAATGACTTGGTCCTTTTATTATCACTAATTTATTTCCTTATGATGTAGTGGAAATAAACATTTTGATACCAGGAAGGTTTTTAAGGTGAACAAATATATATTGAAATCATTTTATAAGTTGACAGTTTCAAGTGTGGTGGATATTGATTTGGCACTTCCCTAGTACATAGAAGTTTAAGAAGAAAAAGGCCCATTAAGTAATGATGTTAAATGATTGTGCTTTTTGGCAAGCAATCCAAAACATGATAATGTTATTAGTTCTATTTTAGTTATATATAGTTTTCATTCTTTATTTCTTTAAGTAGTTAGTTTATTGGTTTAAGGGAGAATTAAGTCTTAAATTTTCAAAAGGTTGGATCATTCCTTATGTAATCCAGCTATCAGGACAAATGAACAGAAATTATAGATTATTGAAATTCATAAGGCATGATCATGTCTTACATAACTCAGGTTAGGGTAGTAGCCATCTTAAATTCCTTAATACTAAAACTCAAAATGCAAGATCACACCTGATTTAATTTAGTTTTTTGGAATACTTATATTCATAAGATGAGATCATACCTTATGGATGTTGGTGAATTATACTATTTTAAGAAAATTGTGCTATTTTTAATAAAAATAAAAATAGAATAAAGACAATGATTTAAATAAATAAAAATAAAATTTTATTTAATAATAATTAAAAAAACAAAAGAAAGTCTAACTTAATTCTTTTCTTGTTCAGGTTTTATGTCCTAGCTACAAGCGACCAGCATGTAATATTCAAACATAAAGCTTCCACTAGGTCCAGCTATATAGTAGCTCCAACCAATAGGCAGACCCTCAACTCACACACTAAGAAGCAAAAATGCCAAAGCACCACTCCAAGCATCTAACCCACCTGTCTCCCATCATTAAAGCAGACTACAAGCACCAACCCAACCAAAACACACCAATCATCCTTTGTCTATATGCGACCACACAAGCAGCTGATGTCTCGTATCCCTGTGCATTAAGCAACCTAGCTCTTTATAGTATTATAATGATGTTCCATTTATTTTCTAGTTTTCTTTTCTTATTTTGATTAAATAATTATAGTTTTAGATATTAATATATTATTTTATTTATTTTGGGATAGTTTTCTTGTTTATAATTGTCATAATTATGGGACTTTCAAAAGATACTAATAGGACAGTAGTGAAATGGAATTCTAAGGTGAATCCAACTGAGCAAAATCAATCCAACATTATACCTAGCATAAGTACTCATAAGAAGCAACCTTCAGAAGCTAAAAACACAACTATCTCGCCACTAGCTAATTCAGACCTTTGTAGATATCTCACTTTTAGCTCTAAAGAAAGAAAAAAAAGGTATATCATTCTTAAAACCTAACATATTAATCTAGGTAAGTATATGCATTATCCTTCCTTGGAAGAATTGTATATCAAAAAAATTGAAGATTTGGTTACTGATATAAGCTGGAGACATTTTGTGCTAATTTATATTTATTGAATTAATTAGAGACTTTTATATTACCTTCAAGTTTGATAAACCAGATAATTTCACTTTACATAGTCCTAATATGGTACAGTACAAATTAATGGGTGTTAAATTTAAACATAGAATCATTATTTAATTTGGGCTTAAGGTTAATAATTGAAGAATATGGTAGTTTGACTCAATACAAAGAACATGTTATGGACTATGGTGATTTTGATTCTCATATAGTATGAAATCAATCTCTTTTGACTAATTGGTTTATCATCCAAGTAAATCTAAGGTCAGTGATCTTAATCAGCATAAAAGGATTTATATGTAGCATTTCTTAGCTTTTAATTATTTAGGAAGGAAGGTTAGTACTTATATTTGCACTAAAGCTTAGTTGTTTTTTATTTGGTGTATGGTACATAAAGTACACATCAACTTAGGTTCTTAGTTGGCTATACGGTTTAACAATATTATCTCTTGTACATAAAGTAGACATCAACTTAGGTGCTTAGTTGGCTATACGGTTTAACAATATTATCTCTTCTAATAAGAATATGTGTTTTGGTTCCCTTATTGCTCACCTAGTTATTAATCTTAATTTGTTTGATATGACTGACATTGATATGCATATAACCTGTGAGATGAAATCATTAAAAAGGACATGTTTAAACAAGATGAGTGTGCTTGAGCCAAAAAAAAATTTCATTTTAGACCATGTGATGCCCTTTAGAGAGCTTCATTTGTCACATCATTAAGAGGATCATAATGTTCCACAACCTCTATATCTTCTGGCTTTACCAATTTGACATAAGCATCATTTTCAGCTAGAGAGGTTAGATTGTAAAATTACTAAACTGGAGAGTAATTTGGATGATCTACTCTAATTTATAGAGGTGATACCTCTATGTCCACTAACACGATATCACATTTCATTTCAAATACTTACAACTCACAGTAGTCTTCTACATTGTGCTTTGTTTTATGTTGCTTATTTTTATGAAATACAAGCATTTTTTACATATAATAGGGACAATGTATAATTTAGGTGTGGGCCAAAGTAAGAGCATAATCCATGATGAAATCTATAATTTTACTTAGACTTATGAATACTATGATTCATTTGTTGATTATTCCTCATGATAGCATCAAAACTTTCTGATGTTTGTTGATAAATAATCCCAAAGTTAGGATACATTTTTTTTATTTAAGTTAAAATGCATGAGAGAGACAAGTCTAATTATTGTTTTTCATTAAATTACTTTTAAATATCTCATTGGTTTTTTCAAATAAAAATGTTTAAGACTTAATGCACCTTGACACCTATATGAGCTTTGAGCCTAAGTGTATTCATCACATTTGTTCTTATACATTTCTTTTTATTGTGTGTTATCAAACATTGCTTGGTAATTCTATAACTTACTCTTGAATACAAGTTGAGACTACATTTTTTATGAATTTGTGCATAAAAATGGTAGGGGCACTTAGGTATAACCCTTTTTAACCTAGACAAACCTATCTTAATTCTTAACCCTAGAGAATCAATTTAATCCTTAACCTTTTTTTTTTAAATACTAACATTGTTAAAAGCACTTTAACCCTTCTTTTTATTGATTTCTTAGATAATTTTGAACACCTAAGTTGAAGGTATTGTATAAAGCTTATTTGTATAAGATTTTGAGTAGTTCCATGAAAAAAAAACCAGTTGATTCAAGTTGCACTATTTTGATTTTTCAGTGGGGTAGAAGTATAAGAAATAAAAAAAGAAAGAATTCTCCTCTTTGATATTTTTTATTCAAAAATTTATTTTAAAAAAAGAGATGCAAAAATGATGAGGTGATTGAAAGGATCCTATTTGAATCAAATGAGTTTTAGAGTAATTTAAGTTGAAACTTATGTGGATAAGTTTATATGATTTCCTTCAATTTATTAAACCTAAAACATTTTTTCATACGTTACCTAAGACACTTTACAACCCTTATCAAGTCCAATTGATCTATACATTAAGTTCATTTTTGTTAATGGTGGAGTATGATTTATGAGGAAGCTTATAAAAATAATTGTCTATGCTTTGATTTGAGAGCTTAATGAACCATAAATACTTTGACTATATAGAGTAAAATCCACGAGCCAGTGTTAAGTATTTGATAGGTGTGCATTAGGATATGTTTTTCTAGGTAATTGGCATGAGTTTTGTAGCATAGTTATTGATTATTGTTCTAGTTTAGGATTCATTTTGTATGTTTTTATTAAGTTTGATTTTCATTGTTGTTCTTGTATGTTTAATATTAATTGAGGGAAACAATTGACTATTTTTAGGTAGGAAGAAGGAAGGGGTAACTTGGAGGGTGGACTAAAGATCAAAGAGGAGAAAAAATGAGGAGTGCATCTGTAACAAATTCCCATGTCACGTAGGAATTATAGAAGAAAATGAGAGATGCCTCTATGACAAATTCTCACGCTTGTGGGAATCATGCTAATTCTCACGAGCGTGGGAATTACAATCCGAGGCAATTTGCGAGGCTTCATTAAATTTAGGGTTTTGGACTATAAAAAGAGAATTAAGGCTCCGTCCTCAGAGGAGACGACACCCATATGTAGAAACACCATCCTTGAGTGAAGAACACATGTTTAGAGCTTTGAGGAAGGACTGAAGTCAAGGATCATCATCAAGTTTTGGCAAAATAACACATCAACATCAAAATTCCTTATTTTGGCAAAGAAGAGAAGGAGTCTTTCTATTCAATTTTCTATCATTTTAATCTCTCCTATTCTTTATAAAAATGGATTATTTAAATAATGATGATGTTATGGAGACCATGTTAGGCTAATTTTATTTTATAGATTGCTTTTGGAACTTATATTGAACTCCTATTTTATTGAATTGAATGCAATTGTCTTAGTTGATTGTTGCTTTTAATTGTCATCTTACAACAAATCGAGAGAGTTAGTGAGATGAAATTTGTGTAGGATTGTACAACGAGAATTGGCGACTTATAAACTAGTAATCATCACATTAATTGAATAGTTAGAAGAGAGATCTCAACTAGTCAATTGATCACCCATAGGATGGTTTGATAATTAATTGAATCGGTTGATTCATTGGTTAGGTTGAGAGATTGTCTAATTGATTCTCGTTAATTCGAATAGGGATAAATAGTCACACCTTAAGAGAGGGTGATTAGTACATTTGGAAATCTAGGGTGATACATAATTCAATCGATAAAATAAGAGGGAGACAAAATAAGAAAAAAAGTAATCTCTAGTATTTAGATTCTTGAATTTAGATTTTCTGCAATTTCGATATTGTTCATTGTTTACATTATTCTTTTAATTTTAATTTAATTTTCCAGATTATTTGCATTTCATAATTTAGTTTCTTAAACAAAGTTGTGTCTAAATTAAACGGTGTCTAGGCATTAATCCCTGTGGGATCGATATCTGCTCTTTTTACTATAAGTTATGACCCGTTCATTTGCAATTTTTGAGCATAAAACAAGTAGATATGTTTTACCATCAACAATTTTTCTAATAAAATAATCAATAAAAAGTTAAAAAAGTTTTCTTACTAAATGAGGGTGGATTAATAGGTCCACACATATCAGGATGAAAAAGTTAAAACAGACTAGTTGCTTTTAATGTTGCTTATTTAGGATTTTGCCAACTTTTCTCATATAACCTTGAGAGCTCCAAAATTTAAGTATCCAAATCTCATATGCCAACTTCATATTTCATCTGGCAAATCAACTTTCAAACATTCTGCTTCTATTGTTTTGATGTTCAATTTGGACATCCTATTCTTTGATATATAGTCACTTTAGCAATCAAATTAAAGTTTCATCTTGAAGCAAAAAAATTTTATTTTTCATAAAAATTTCACACCCCTTTTCAAGGAGTTTGTCTAATTTTAAAATACTATTTTTTATTTTATGTATATAATAAACATCGGTGATCAACTTATGACTACCATCATTGGAAGAGATGAGATTGTACATTTTTTTAACTCGTAGTTTTGACAAGTCTATAAAAGAAACATCACTTCATATCTTCTTATCAAGCCCCACATATATGCCTCTGTATCCACACATATGATTGCTTGCACCATTATCCAAATAATATATACTATCAATATTATTCTCTTCTTCTTTACTTGTTAGCAATAAAGTTGACTCTTCAATTTCTTGATTGTCATTAATAAGATTAGCCTTTTCTTCGATATTACCAATGGCGTTCCGACATTTCCAAGAATAATGGACAATTTTATGATAATTAAAATATTTAACTTTAGACTTGTCATGCTACCTATCAATCATATCTAAATAGTGGCATCATCATCTTTCTATTATTCTTTTATCTGCTCTTTGTAATCTTAGTTTCCCTCTTTTTGTTTATGATGTTTCCATTCTCTTTTCCTCTTCCATATTATCCTATTCCTTATTTACATCCATTAAATTTATTCTCTTCTCCTTCATCATTCTTTAAAGAATTCTTAACTTTGAGAACTTGCTCCAAAAACTTTTCATGGTTCTCTTGATCTTTTCTTTATGGTATTGTAAAAACCTACTAATTCTTCAATGGTCTCTGAGTCTAGATATTTTGACTCTTCAATGACACACACCATATAATGAAATTGGGAAGTTAAATAATGAATAAGTTTATCCATTACACAAGCATCTTCCATCTTGTCTCTATATCTCTTTAATTGATTTATAGTCGCCTTTAGTCTTGTACATTAATTCAAAATTGACTCGAATTTCTTTATCTTCAAATTTTCAAAATCACTTCTTAGTGCTTGAAGTCTCATCTTCTTCACTTTATCAAAACCTTAACAAGAATTTTATAAATACCTCATACTTCATTCGAGCAAGTAATAGCGACTATTTTCTCAAACATATCATCCAAACATTAATGGATGAGAGTGAGAGCTTGTTGATCTTTCTTTCTTATCTTGAACAAAGTTTATTTATCATTTTGAGATAAGCTTTCTTTGTTTTGAAACTTTTCATAACCTTTTTGTACAATCTCTCACACATCTTGAGGGTGAAGCAAAGCTTTTATGCATAAACACTATTTCTTATAATTCTCCTTGAGGCGAGGAAATTGGAAGGAAGTGAGTCCATGATTTGTCATTTCTTACTTTCCTCATAATACGTTTCTTTATGTTTTAAGAAACTTAGATCTAATATCACTTTATTGAGAAATGAGAGTATAGATAATAATTAAGCATGAAAGAAACTTTATTCTATTTTATTTTAGCTATTACAAAATGGACTATGATATTTATATAAATATTCATCCTCTATTTATGAAAAAATCAGAAATTAATATAAATATAATGACTCATCTAACACTAGAAGAATTTTGTGATTACAAAAAACTTCTCTTGAATTAATTCACATTGCTTTCAACACCAAATTATCCTAAGAACCAAATCTTGAAAATTTCAAATTACTATTTTCAACAACTTCTTTAGTCTAAGAAGATAGATATTAATGTTAGAAACTTCAGAGATAAGGAAATTATATGGTTAAATATTGGGAATGGCTGCACATATGCTTGAAGCAAGAGTTTATGCTAGGAAGTGTTAAATTTCTTATATAGTATCTTGTTCAATCAAGCACAGCACTGCAAGTTAGAATCACAATAGCAGCTTGGACTCTTATAAGAGCAAATGCATTGACTAATAAAATAATGTCTTATGGAGACTCAGGTTCTGATTCTCCTTACGCCTTTTCTTATCCACTGAACATTTAAGATTAGAAAAGCACTGGATTTCCTCTTCTTTTTGGGTACTATACAAGTGTTGCAAGTAAGTCGTATGTATACTTTAAATAGTAAAGATGCACTTTAATTTTCTAACTGGGATAATGTGTTTCGTATCTGATCTACTTCAGCAAGCTGTCCAATAACCAAATGACTAAACAAGGTAAAATCCAGAAAAGTCCGTAGTTCAAAGGGAAGATAGTGATAAAAGAAAGTGAATGGTTACCGCATCATCTATCCACCTTCTCCAATGGAAACATATTGCCCACGGAAGAATGCGTTTAGATATTTGCAAGTGGTTTGCTTAATGTTGTATCCTAAAGAAATTAAAAGGTCAATTTATGCATAGTGGACTATTCTGGGTACGTGGTTGTTTGCCACCATACGATATGAAAAGGCAACTTCAAATGATGCTCTACTCTTCTCAAGTTTGCCCCTTTTTCGTTAGAAATAGGGGAAAGGTTATATTGTAAAAGGACAAACAATTTCCAAGGTAGAAAGAAGTTCAACAATGGAGGTGGTCCAGTCCTGATCACAATTACACGACTGAAAACATTATCAGAACATTGAATTGCGATACCGCCAAAAACTGACCTTTTGTTGATCGGATAAAATAGAAGGTGTTTCTTTTCAAAATGAGAAGACTGTCAGAGTTTCCAGGAATTGATTCTCAAGGCGTATCCAAGCTAACGTTTGATCTTAATCAAAGAAAGGAATCGAAAGTCATACTCGTTAATGACTTAATTCCAAAGAGCAGAAGAGAAGAAGGAAACACCTTTATTTAATGAGATTCTCCCCTTTTTTAATAGCATGTAAGTGTAATGTAATATAAATTTCGTGGACTTAGGCCGTATGGGTTCTGATTCTGTTACTCATTATTTACTATGTTTCTTTTTCCTTCTACATACGAGAAATTGTAATAAATTGAAAAATCAAATCTTTAACCTTAATATTTTTCTTTCTTCTTTCCGCTTGAGTAGGACAACCAAGAGTCAATGCAAGTTATATTTTATTTAAAATAAAAGAGTGGATTTATTAGAACTTCCAAGTATGTCCCAGTTCATGCTTCAATAATCAATCTACGATTTTTTTTGTTATTGTTTCTTGAAACGACATCAGGGGTTTGCGCTTCATTATCTGATTATTAAGTATTATCAAAAACAGTAATATTGAACATCAGAATTAAGAGTTTAATAGAACTAAACAACATTAACTACTGGTTGATATAATTAATTTGAGTTTAGCGTGTCATTATTGCACTGAAATGAATGGTTGAATCAGGATACATCTTGTCATTTGTAACCTGAGCAGGCCAAAACCTGTGTCTCTGTTTCTTTGTTAGTCTGTCCCGTGTGATCGCGTCCATAAATTAAACTCGCAACGAAATTGAGCTAACTAGTACAACAAATTGATAAGAAATGCGTAAAGGAAACATAACTGTCATACTTTCTTTATCAGAACCACAGAACCTACCATACACATAAGAGATTGAAGCTATTGCATTCCATATTTATCAGAACTACCACCCCAATACACTAATACCTATATTTAAGAGTCAACTACATATCTCTGCTGAATCTCATATTTCTCAGTTCGATCTAGTATATAACCGTATCTATATAGATCAACTAGCAACTACATCAAGAGATGGAATAAATGACGACCTTTCTAATCCTAAACTGTCGTGATGACCAAGGAAATCATGTTTAGACTGTCCACACCACATAGCTCAGTAAGTGCAACGAAGTGGTCATCCACATATTGAGAAACTAGCTAGCGATCATTGCATCTTCAAAACTGTGGCCTTGGAACGTGACGATTATTGGCCCCTGTACTGGGATAGTCATTTAACTCCACAATCATCCTCTTGTCAATAGTATGCCTCCCCCAGATTTTCTCTTTAGCCACCTGTTAGAGGATAAAAGGAAAAAAAATAGGTTAATTCTCGCAATATATTAGCTTCAATATATTGACAACCAAGTTCAAAAATTCATCTAACCAACTTGTCAGTGACTAATACCGGGTAGGTGTTTGCTGTAATTGGAAGCACTGGAGGTCCATGTGCTATTAACCTTCCCAATCCTGCAAAAGATGAAAACTCCTCAGAGTAAGCTCACAAATTTCAACTGAGGTAGCAAAAAGAAAGAAATGAAGTTTGTAGCTTGAAATTGATCAAAGATATACTTGTAACTGGGGCAGCATTATTTGATGTGATCAAGTAAGAAATCGCCAGAAGGGCTACCACAAAGCGGAAGAGATTGCCTGTCATTGTTTTAACAAGCTTCCCTTAATGACAGTCTTCTTGGTGTTTGCTGTTATCAAGCCAAACTACTGCATTTATATACTTACATCATGCACTTTCTCTGGATATTTGTGTGGTTGTGCTGGTGAGGAAGAAATAGTGAGTCACAATATTTCCCAAAGTCAAAAAAGGTGATAGGAGCATTGCATTTCTTTGAGAGATTGACGCGTTTAGTATTCCAACCAAAAAACAGAAAGAGATCTCATAAAGAGTTGCTAAAGTGGGCGTACCATGAAAATTACGTATGCAACTATATATTTATTAGCCAAGAGTGAATTGAGAAAGATGGAGGACACTGTATGCAAGTGGAAGGTGACAAAAGAATGTTGGTGTGAGCAAACATATATGGCACTAATTTTAAGTCAAGGTGCAGTGGAGAGATCAGCATTAGAGCTGGTTTCAAGGGTTTTCAATGAATTCAAAGGATATGGCCATTGAGGGCTCATCACGTCCATCAAAAGTGAGAAACAATTGAAAAAAGTTTGTCGCCATTGAATCCCATTATAAAGGAAAGGAAATTGTCAAATTTCAACAGCTAGAGAAGAGTGTAATATGATATGAAAGGTGTACCGATTTCAGCAACCTGTTCTATAGTGAGTTACACCATTGAAATTTGATATATGTATTAAAAGCTGCTTGAAACGTCATTCATTTTTCTATTGTTCCTCCTTTTCCTATGCTCTGCGTGTCCACAACTTGCCCCTCTCGGAGCCAAAAAGTCTAAAATCCAGGACCTTGATCTATTCCATAAAAGAATTTCCATACCGTGTACAAAATTCTAACGAAATATTCAGACATAGTACAGGAAGAAACATCTGTTCAGCGGAGTTTTATCTGGTAAGCTTGGTACATATTCGAATTGTTTTACTCAATGACTATTCCCAGCCCTTAACATAATGTATTTTATTCGTTATTAAGTCATTTATTACTGCTCTTTATTATAAATAGAAACATGCGAAAATAGATTAATTTTGAGAGTTTAACTGCAAAAGGTTACTTGATAAGCCTCCTCAAAACTATAAAGAAGAATTGAGAGAAAGGTTTCTATGTGTATTCATCGTCACGGACAGAACATATATACAATATACAAGAGCAATTTGTTCCCTAAACTAACGCAGTCTATGTCTATCTTTTAGTATCTTACATGATTTACATAACAATTATACTATACATATCTCTAGTCAACCACCTACATATATGGAAAGGATATTATTTCTAATACCCCCCCTCAAGTTGGAGAGTGAATATTATGAAGTCCCAACTTCTTCCGTAATGTCACGAACTGATCCTTTCCCAAAGCTTTGGTGAAAATATCTGCTAACTGGCAACGTGATGGAATGTATGAAGGATTTATCAAACCGGCCTGCAACTTCTCCCTCACAATGTGACAGTCGATCTCAATGTGTTTCGTATGTTCGTGAAACACAGGGTTAGCTGCAATATGAAGCGCCAATATGAAGCGCCGCTTGGTTATCACAGTATAGTGGCGCCGGAATATTGACTGGAACTTTGAGATCATGCAAAACATATCGTAGCCACGTTAGTTCCAAACATGCGTTGGCCATGGCCCGATATTCGGCCTTAGCTGAAGATCTTGACACGTTGGTCTACTTTTTGGGTTTCCAAGACACAAGTGAACCTCCAAAAAAAATACAATACCCATTAACTAACCTCCGTGTGGTGCGATAGCCCCCCCAGTCTGAGTCACAATAGGCCTTTAGCTTGAGATCATTATTAGACGGAAATAGCAGCCCCTGTCCAGGCGTCCCTTTGATATACTTTAAGACTCGAATGGATGCATCCCAATGGGGTTTCCGAGGTTCCTGTATAAATTGGCTCAACATCCGGACTGAATAAACGATCTCTGGTCTTGTAACTGTGAGATAAATTAATCTTCCGACTAATCTCCGATATTTCGTCGGATTATGCAACAAGTTGCCATCAGTAGGAGACAGCTTCAAATTTTGTTCCATTGGGAACTTGTCCGGATGTGCTCCAGTAAGTCCTGTATCTTCTAGGATGTCCAAGGTGTACTTTCTCTATGACATGAAAATACCATCCTTGGACCGTGCAAATTCGATTCCCAGAAAGTATCTCAAGTTGCCAAGGTCTTTGATGTGAAAGTGTTTGAGAAGGGACTCCTTGAGGCATTTGATTTCTTGTGGATCGTTTCCAGTCAGAAGGATGTCGTCCACATAAATTAAGACAACCGTACATGATGAACCACCAGACTTAATAAATAGAGAGTAATCTGATTTAGATTGAATATACCCAGCCTTTTGAATGACAGCCGAAAAGGTAGCAAACCAATTTCGTGACGCCTGTTTTAATCCGTATAGTGACTTATTAAGCCGACACACCAAGTTCTCCCCCTGTCGGCAAAGTCCGGGAGGAAGATCCATATAGACAACCTCATGAAGTTCACCGTGCAAGAATGCATTTTGCACGTCGAGTTGGTATGTGAACTGTAACACCCCACTCCCGCTGGACCCGAACCCGATATCGATAGTGATATCCGAATCCGCGCCCCGAGAGGGTGGTGTGCCACATCACTAAACAGTTAAAGTCGGTATAATTAATTTTTTTTAAACACAAACATAAAGTACAGCAATTCGATAATTAAAACATTCCACTTTGTTTTATAACCATTTGTTACAAAACAACGAAATCAACAGAAACTTTTATTAGCCAATTGGGCTCATTTCAAATTACAACAATACAATCATTTCCAGTTTCTCAAAAATATTACAAACTGTAATATTCAACTACTAAT
>JAOTAY010000006.1:30315272-30328930 GCA_025629805.1 Erythroxylum baracoense | reverse complement strand
AAGTGAAAATACATGAAACATTATATGTTTATAATTAAGTTATAGGTTTAAATTTTAAAAATGGTATAAATTTATTTATTTTTATATTAGGTTTTTTCCATCTGGACTGTGCTTAAGAAACATGACATCGAAATTTAAGGAGAAGATTGATCCTAAGGGTTATATATGGAAGAATATCTCTCAGGCGACAAAGGAATTTTACTATCATGAGTTTGAGGTACAACAAAAATTATTATTTTCTTTTTTAATTAACAATTTTATATATTAATTAGATAAATATTATTACATCATAAGTATTTATGGAATGTTTTTCCTTTTGTTCCAGAAATAATTTTTTTGGAATTCTCAATTTGACGCGATCATCTATAGAGTATGGGAGAAACTAGAACGTACACGTTATCAAGACTTTGTTGCTACGATACACAGGGTCGATGTACGACTGCCTTACATTTCTGAAGAAATATGGAGCCGTTGGCATCAATATTAGACATCACCTGAGGCAATGTCCATTTTAGAGCATAATTCAGCCAACAGACGTGGAGGACCAGGGGGAGAGAGTCGTCCTGTACATACGGGAGGATCTATTACCCACCATGAGCATGCAGAGAGACTTGTAAGTATCTACACTTTACATTTATATTCTCATTTCTTTTCTTTACTGTATTTCAATTGAATTTGATGTGTGAATTTTGGAATGAAAATATGTGTTTCTTGTTGAGAATGATAATGCTATAAATGTTTGCTGTCATATATGGCTGTGTTCTTGAGTTATTTTCTTTGTTCAACAAGGGGTAGATATCAAAAAAATAGAGGAAACTCTGCCAAAATTTTTATAAATTCTAATACACTTATAACTTTTTATTCTTATGCAGGAAAAGTCTATAGGCATGAGGCCTACGCCCCGTCAGCTCTTTTTATACACTTACACTAAGAAGCATTTATAGAGAACTAAATGTATGTGAAATTTATGGTGTAATATTAATGCTTAATAATTATCACTTACTAATATAAACATTGCCTTCTGATAGGACCAAATATAAGGAAGCATTCAACGACAGTCTCAGCAGTCTGAAGATGTTGATGAGACTGAAACTTATCTTCAAGCAGTGGTGGTAGGGACAGTCGTGGGAGGATATTCGGCTTAGGTTTATTTACGAAAACATGTTATTCGCAATCATCCACATCCAGTACAGTAGCATCTAGTAGACGGTCCAAAACTAATGAAGTGTAAGAGCTTCGGAGCACAGTGCAGACATTGGCAACTCAGTTGCAACAGTCAATGGATCAGTTGCAACAGTCAATGGATCAGTTGCAACAGTCGATGAAGTACATAGCTCAGCTCCGTAATGAGGTGGATGAGTTGAAAGGTAGGAGTAGCATCTCATCACACCAATCAGAGCATCCGTCGTTTCCAAATTAATATCGTACTTTTGGTCATTTAATTTGAATTATAAATACTTATTATGTCAATGTAATGTTTTTATTATCAATTAAGATATTTTTAACTTTATATCATCAATCAAATTTCTGTCTAAACAAATTAAATATATACTATTAAATTTATAATTGTTTAAATTATGCATCAACTATAACATCATTATCAAATAAAACTATTGACAGATATTTTTTAAAAAAAAATTCTAGTTGATTTACTGACGGAAGATCGTTGTTTCGTCGGTAAAAACAATTGTATTTTCTAACGACAGACGACCAATCGTCGGTAATCACAGACAGAATAACCAGTTCTGTTGCTAAATTTACCGACGGAAGACTAAATTACCGCCTGTAACATCACCGACCGAACCCAACCATCAATAACATTTTAACAAACTTACTGACAGAAAGGAGCAAACCATCGGTACATTTGCCAACAAAATAACATTGTCTGTTGGTAAATTTACCAACGGTCAGAATAAACCGCCGGTATATTTACCGATCGTTAATTAGTGATCCTTCGGTAAATTTACTAATGGACAATGTTATTTCGTTGGCAATTATTAGCTACAGTAGTTTTTAGGATGCCTTTGTCCATCGATAAAGTCCGTCGCTAAACTTATTTACTGACGGAATGTTGATGTTTTTCGTTAGTAATTTCTATCGCAAAATGACATTTTTCTTGTAATGTAATATATCTCTTCCTCTGGGATACCAAAAGATGGTATAAGTGGCTAGTCTTCTATTGTGTTTAGGTTCTTCATGGAAAAATGCCCAACATCCTCATTTATTAGCTCATGTGCCTTTAAACAATAGAAGTATATAAGATTAAAGGAAGTTCTTCTTAATGAATATGACTTGTTTCTTTTTATTTTTAATTCATAGTTAGATGCCACAAAACATGACATTCTAATAGCTAACATATTTTTCTGCAACTTTGGAAATCAAGCACTCAATTGGAGAGGGTTAAGTAAAGACAAATCCTTATCTATATCAACATCTATAACATTCCTCTAGAATGTTGAACAATCAATGGATTAAGCTACTTAGCTAGCTTCATAGGAAAACCATTATATATGTATAATGTTGTTATTGCTATAAAAAATATATATGCAAAGATCATGTAAGTGTACACGACCGTGTAGCTCTCTAAGATTGTGTTTATTTATGATTTTCAAAGAATTGAAGTAAGATTGAGGGATATGATCATGCACATGATCATACGGGTGACTGTGTCTACTCCAAAAACCCTAATTTTGAGCTGTGAAAGGGCAAAATGAAGAGAAAACAAGGAGAGTTCATAGGTGCCTTAAGTTAGGCTTAAGGAAACATAACTTGACATCCTATAACAATAAAGAGGATAAAGAACAAGCAAGAAAACATATCAAAAGCGGATTTTCATCAATCTAAAGTGATTTTCATGAAGATCAACAGGGATTTTATTTTGTCTCTTTTAGTTTTCTAGTTTTCCTTTAGTTTTGATTTTATGTCTTCTATGATTATGGACTAAAATTTTTTTAGTCCTTAGATTAGATAAAGCCTAAGTTGGGATAGAAATTGTTATTTGATTCTTGAATTAATGAATGCAATCTTTAGGGTTTAAACTAGAAATAGATTTTAGCTAATTAAATGAGGATTAGTTGTTAATAGTCTTGAGAAAGATATTAACATTAGAAAGGAATTTTTGAGGTCTGATAATTAGTAATTGAATTGCATGAAAAAGGGTTAACACCTCAGAAATCTTACAGGATTTAAAGTATAAGTACCATTTTTGTTTTTTTATTGTTTTTGCTTTTAATATTTGTTTTAGTTGGTCAATTATATTGATTTATTTTAGTTTCTTATTTTAATTTTGAATTTGATCAATTATTATCACCATAATTTGTTAGATGAGATAATAGAAAGAAGGTAAGTACTAGTTTTGCTAGTCCTCGTAGGACTGACCTGTACTTACTAGTGCTAGCTATAGCTACACTATGCACTTGCAGTAAAAGATATCATTCAAGTTTTTAACATTCTTTTCGAGGACTGTAATATTAGGAAAACTTTATTTTTATTAATATAGTTATTTTAGGTATTTTTCTTTTATTTTTGTTTTCATTTGTTTGTTCTTATAGCTCACTTTTTTGATCTTATGAGTGAGGATTATTTTTAGGATTTGGGTATTAATTATCATAGCTACTAAACACAGTTGAAAGATGGAGAAGATAATATTCTCAGGGGGATGATATGCCATCATTATTGGCCTACTTGGAAGCTTGGAACGAAAGGCACGGTGGCATATATTTAGAAGATCAATTGATATCCATGACATGTTGTGACATTTTTAGGGATAACCACTACAATCATGAATGTTAGCTGTCATACTATATGTGGGAGCATCTAAATTGCATGGAGAACTATCCTTAATACACCATATACCATAATAAGTATAACCTAGAATAGGGCAATTCTTATGATTATGCATAGAACAATTACACTTCATTTGGATTTCTACATCAATAGTTAGAAAAGGAGTATCCTCATATTGATGATGCCCTCATAAAATCCATTGCATCAATTAAAGCTGCCCCTCTATAAAATCAAAGAGCCAGGTGTTTCATCTAGATACACTGAGCTAATTTTAGTAGAACATGTGAACAACATTATGGAATGGAAGGAGCTAGATGTTGAAGAAAAGGAGGCAGCTTCTATTTAAGAAGAGAAAGCAGAAGAGATGGTAAAGAAGATAAAGGAAGAAGAAATGGAGGAAATTGTTGTTCAAGAAGATAAGGAAAAAGCAAAGGAAAATGAGATAAAGGAAGATGAGGAGGAGGAGCCAAATAAAGAAGCTATTGAAGTACAAAGGGTGAAAATCATTTCATATTAGGAGAGTACCAATTATCCTCACCTCCTACTATTATTTTTCCTAGTTTTTGTTGTACTTACATATTTTATACATTAAGGATAATGTGTAATTTAAGTGTGGGGGAAGTATTTAGTAGTCAAGCTTGTCAGCTTTGTTATAATTAGTTTAATAATGAATAATTCGAGATTTTTTTAATGGGATGTTGATCAAGATGATTCATTATGAGTTTGGATATGATTATAATTTAATTTCATTTGTTTAGGCAAATAATTATGAGTTTTGATGATAAAGTTAATTTCAATTTAGTTCATTAATTTTGAGAACGAATGCTTAATTTGCATTATGATACTTTATGTATAGTTTTTATATGTGTTAAGTTAAATGTTAATTCTTTTTAAGAATTTTTATTACCCCGCATATAAAACAAAGAAAAGAAAATTTTAGTAGCATGTAAGTAAATGAGCATAAACAATTTCACTCTGTTGGCTTTATACCTTAAAAAGGTAAAAAGTGGTGCTAGTAGCCATTTGAGATAGTAACCTAGATGAGTAACTAGAGGTATTCATAATAAGGTATTTACCCTTATAGAAAAAGGCTAGGTGACTTTTAAAAGCTTCAAAACACTTTTATGTTGTTTAAATTTAGTGTTCTAATAAAGGGTATGAAAGTGTTTAGAGGTTTTAACATTTTTCTTATTTATATTAACTTCATCCACTGAGTGAAATGGTGTGAATTGAGATAAAATTTTAAGAATTATGGATTGAACTAGAATGATATATAATTTGATGCAAGTAACTAAATGCTTAACATTTCAATGAACCTTGCAATTAACTGAATAATAGATAATCAATTTTGATTAACGCTTTTCCATAGTTTTTTCTTATTAAGTTGAGAGTAACAAAATTGATTTGCTTAAGCACAATTAAATGTTTAATTGTGGTGGAGTTTGATAAATACTAAATAGACTATATTTCTAATCTTATACTTAATGCATTTTGTTTTTTTATTTGAGAGTTTCTTATTATTTTTGTTACTTATCTTATTTTTATTGTGATTTTTGGTCTTATTGGCCTTCATTGATAAAATCATTGATAAAAATGAAAAGAATGAAGTGAAATTGGAATAGAAAACAGAAGAATATAAGGTATTTAGGAGGCCTGTGCTGATGAAGGACATTTCGTGTAAGTCTACATAGTTGTGTAGGTGGTTGTGTAGATCTCTGAGATTATGTTTCTTTTTTATTTTCAAAGAATTAAAAGAATATTGAGGAAAACAATCATACACATGGCTGTATAAGTAACCTTGACCACTCTAAAAACCTTAATTTCGAACTATGAAAGGACAAAACAAAGAGAAAATAATGGGGAGTTCTTAAGAGGTTCACAGGAGGCTTAAGTTAGGCTTAAGGAAACAAAACTTGACTGCGTAGAATGATAGAGAGAATAAAGAACAAGCAAAAACACATATTTTGAGTGGATTTCCATCAATCTAAAGTGGATTTTCTGAAGATCAAAAGGGATTTCATGTTTATTTTAATTTCATGATTTTCATTTAGTTTATGTGATTTTGAACTAAAATTTTGTTGGTAAATTAGATGAACCCTAAGTTGGGATGGGCCTTGTGATTTGATTCTTTACTTAATGCAATTTTGTTGTTAATTCATTTCGATTTAATTATATGTTTTAATTCTTGAATTAACACGTTTGGGATATTATTTCAATGTATGATTTCATATAATTGAGAATGAAAAAACCTTTTGTATGAATAGATATACTATAATTGTAAGGAGTTATATGAAAGCTTAGAGATAGGTCAACAAAAATCTTTTAGATTATAGTCAAACCTAATAGTGAAATTTACAGATTGATTAATGCAATCTTAGGGTTTTCACTAGAAATAGATTTCAATTAATTAACCAAGAATTAGTTAATAATAGTCTTAAGAAAGATATTAATATAAGATAGGAATCTTCACGAACAAATGATTAGTAATTGAATTACGTGATAAAAGGGTAAATACTTAAGAAATCTTAGGGTAATTGAAGTACAAGTACCATTTATTCTTCAATTATTTATGAGTTAGTCAATTGTGATGATTTATTTTAGTTTATTATTTTAATTTTAAATTTTATTAATCATTATCACCACAATTTGTTAGACTAGGTAATAAAAGATGGTAAGTACTAATAATTTTAGTCTTCGTGGGATTGAATTGTATTTGTCAATATTAGCTACAGCCACACAATACAATTACAATAAAACATATCATTCAATTTTTCGACATCATTACTGAGGACTATAATATTAGGAAAACTTTATTTTTATTAATCTAATTATTTTTAGGTAGTTTTTGTTTCTTCTATTTTTGTTTTTATTTGTTTGTCTCTATAGCTCTCCTTTTTATCTTATGTTTGAGGCTTATTTTCAGGATTTGGCTATTCATATTATAGCCATTAAACATAATGGAAGGGTTAAGAGGACGATATTCTCAAGGGGATTATGGTATGCCATCATTATTGGCATGCTTGGAAGCTTGGAATAACAGGCATAATGACATGTATTTGGAAGCTCAATCGATATAAATGACGTGTTGTGACATTTATGGGGATAATAACTACAATCATGAATGTCAGGCACTAAATTATATGTGAGAGCATCCAAATTATATGGAGAACTGACCTTAAGACACCCTATATAAGAATACGTATAATCCAAAGTGAGGTAATTCTTCCAATTATGTATGGAACGATTATGCTTCATTTGGATTTTTACTATAACAGCAACAAAAGGAATATCCATTTTTTAAGGATCTGCTTATGAAATTTATTACATCAACCGAGGTTGCCCCTCTATAAAACCAAAGAGCCAGGTGTTTTATTCAGATACATCGAGCCAAATTTGGTAGAAATTTGGTAGAACATATGAATGTGATAACATTGTGGAATGGAAAGGTGTTAGGTTGAGGCAAAGGAGGAAGCTTTTGTTCGAGAAGAGAAAACAGAAGAGACAGATAAAAGAAGAAGACATAGAGGAAGTTGTTGTTCAAGAAGATAAGGAATAAGCAAAGGAAGATAACGAGGGGGAGCTAAATAAGGAGGCTATTAAAGAATTATCAAAATTCATATTAAGTACAAAGGGCTCCTACTCCCCATATAATAAACTGTCAAAATCAATCAAAGATCTAGGGTTTTATTATTCTTTATTATATTGACAGTTTATTATTAAAATGACATTAACGGAGTTAAATGGTTTTATTCATTTGATTCCTCATGTCTTTATTATCTTGCAGCATGTGGCCAATTTGTAGGCTACTGAACCTTTATGTAGGAAAATGGGTGAAGCAAGTTAACATATCCAAGTTAAAGGACTTACTGAGAAGTCTAGCTACAAGACTCATAAAGAAGCGTGAGCTGAGAGGCAACCCAACAATTAGGTTTTTTGTTTTGATTGAGTAATTTGTAGGATTTTCATTACTAGTTTATTTACTTTTATAATTTTAGTTTGGTGGTCCTAATTTTGTACTTAAGATTTGATGAAGTTCCATAAGCTACAAAGGCAACATAACCCTTTGCCTAAGAGTATAACAGATTTCTCTGGCATTGGATGGAAGTTAACAACATTAGACAAAGGTTAAAATATTTTTCTATCAGGAGAGTACTAGTTATCCTCACTTTCTACTATTATCTTTCCTATTTTTCATTATTCTTGCATGTTTTGAACATTAAGGACAATGTAGAACTTAAATATGGGGGAAGGAGTTGGGAGTTAACCTTGTTAATTTTATTATAATTAGCTTAATAGCAAATAAGTTCGAGAAATTGTTTTTTAAGAGGATGTTGATTAAGATGATTCATTATGAGTTTGGTTGTGATTATGATTTGATTTATTTAAGCAAACAGTTATGAGTTTTAATGGGGAAGGCCCTTATAGAAGCCTTACCTGTCCTATAAAATTGATTTCAATTTAGTTTATCAATTTTTAGAATTAATACTTTATTTGCATTATGATACTTAATCTATAATTTGTACATATGTTGAGTTAAATGTGAATTCTTTTTGAGCATTTTTATTACCCTACATATAAAAAAAAAGAAAAAGACTATGTAAATAGGTTAGCGTAAATAATTCCACTCCAATAGCCTTTTACCATAAAAATGTTAAAGTTAAAGAGTGATACTAGTAGCCATTTGAGATAGTGATCCAGTTGAGTAATCGAGAGTATTCACGACATGGTGTTTATTCTCGCATAAAAAGGCTAGGTGACTTTTCAAAGCTTCTAAATGCTTCTATATTGTTTAAATTTAGTGTTTAATAAGGGATATGTAAGAGTTTAAAGGTTTTAACAAATTTTCTTATATATGTTAACTTGATGCACTAAGTGGAATAATGTGAATTGGGTTGAAATTTAGAGAACTGTGGATTGAATTAGATTGATTTATAATTTGTTGCAATTAACTAAATGCTTAACATTTTAATGAGCTTTGCAATTGAATGAATAATAGAGAATCTTGATGGATGTACTTTTTGTTTAACTCCTTCTCAGAGTTATTTCTTATTAATTTAAGATTAATGAAATTGATTTGCATAAGGATAAGAAAATTATTTTTATATTTTTAATGCCTTATTTGCCTTCATGGATAAAAGGAGAAGAATTGGGGGGAAATCAGGACAAAAAAGGAAAGAATTAGAGTTATTTTGGAGGAACCTATGGTTATGAAGGATATGTTCGTGTAAGTCTACATGCCAGTTTGGGTGACTATGTAGCTCTTTAAGACCGTGTTGATTTACAATTTTCCAAGAATTGAAGTAAGATTGAGAGGTGAGTGTTTCCACTTTAAAAACCATAATTTGAGCTATAAAAGCGCAAAATGAAGAGAAAACAAGGGGTTCGTAAGAGGTTCGTAGGAGGCTCAAGTTAGGCTTAGGCAAACACAAAATGATGGTTGAGAATGATATAAAGAATGGAGAACAAGCATAGAAACATACTTGGATTGATTTCCATCAATCTAAACTAGATTTTGTGAAGATCAAAAGGGATTTCATCATATCTCTTTTAATTTTCAGGATTTCATTTAGTTTTGATGTTATGTCTTCTGTTATTACGAACTAAAATTTTGCTAGAACTTGGATTATATGAATCATAAATTGGGATGGACCTTGTGATATGATTCTTTACTTAATGCAAATTTATTGTTGATTCATTGCTATTTAATTATATGTTTTAATTCTTGAGTTAATGTGTTCGGAATATTATTTCAATGTACGATTTCATATAATTGAGATTGAGAAATTATTTTGTATGAATAGATTTACCATAATTAAAAGGAGTTGCATACAACTTAGAGATATGTTAACATAAATTTTCTAGATTAAAGTCAAACTTAATAGTGAAATTTACCAATTAATTAATCCAATCTTAAGGATTTTAACTAAAAAGATATTTTAACTAATCAGTCAAGAGTTAGTTATTAATATTCTTGAAAAAGATATTACCATAAAAAATATTAACATAAACTAGGAATTTCCACAATCCATTGATTAGTAATTGAATTACATGATAAAGGGTTAATACTTAAAAAATCATGGGGGGATTCACAGTCTAGGTACCATTTTTTTCTTGGATTATTTCTGAGTTTAATATTTGGTTTAGTTAGTCAATCGTTTTGATTTATTTTAGTTTATTATTTCAATTTTGAACTTCATCAATTATTATCACCATAATTTGTTAGACTAGATAAGAGAAAGACAGTAAGTACTAGTAATTCTAGTCTTCGTGAGATCGACCTGTACTGATCAGTGCTAATTATAGCTACACCTTATGCTTGTCATAAAACATACCAATCAGTACACCTTAATACATCAAAAAGAGGTTTGAGTTATGTCAAAGAAATGTGAATTATGGAATAAAATCCAGTGTAGGTCAGAATTATAAACTACAGGGTTATTTTGAAGTGATTAGGCGTGACTTTTAGATGACATGATAAGCACCTCAAGCCATTGTTTTAATTTTGGATTAGGTGTATTCTTACGATGTTCCAAGAAACAAGATGTTATTGCACGATCAACAGTTGAAGTAGAATTTATTGTAGCCATAGCAGTAGTCAATCAAGTTTGTGGTTAAGAAAAGTGTTGATTGATTTGCACTTTGAGCAATTAGTGAGTACCGAGGTGGTGATGAACTACCAAGCAGTCATAGCTATCTCCAACAATCATGTCTTCAATGAGAAGACAAAACATTTTAACATTAAGTTGTTTTTTCTTAGATAAGTAGAAAGAGATGATGTTGTGAGCTTGAAGTACTATAAGACTGATGTTCAACTTGTAGACATCTTTACAAAGGCTCTTCCAAGGAGCAACTTTGAGTTTCTCATAGAGAAACTTGAAATCTATAACTACTAAAGCAAGGAAGAGTGTTGAATTATGCCAAAGTGGCTACAAAATATTAATTTGGCAAAAAAAAATAAGTGTATGCACACGTGGAATTAAGAATGCATAGGAGAATTTAAAGCCATATCTACAACACTTGTTTTTTTTTTTACCAAATTTTAGGAGTTTTGTTTTAAATTATTTTGCTAATTATATTTGCAGCTGTTAATGGCAGTATTTTAAGAGCTTATTAGTCGTGTAAACATGTTCCATTTTACTTGCTTTTGTTTCTAAATTTTTGTTACAAGAATTATGAATTTAAGTTGTTGATCATTCAATGAATCAGATAAGTTTCTAAAATATTTTTCATTCCTGTTCTTGCTTTCTTTCATTGTTGTTTTGTTTGATTATGTCCAATTAGAACTAAAATTCTAACAACAATAAAAAGGCCAATACCTTGTAAATGCTGCTTCATTTACAACATGTAGAAGAAAACCAATGCAAGGATATTTATGAACGAGCAAGTTGATATCAAGTCAAAAGTTATTTTAATGGTTTATAGAAACAGTATTAGCTGAAGTAATAACCAGCTCACTATTCGATATAGCCTACAGATGAAACCTGCTGTGTCTCAAGTCTTTCTAAGTGAAATTTGCATGATATATAGCCTTAGTCACCAACTTTTACCTTTGTCTTTGCTAGTTATCGGAGCATACATTGCTATTCACCAACTTTTACCTTTGTCTTTGCTAGTTATCGGAGCATACATTGCTATTTTACTACTAAGCAGTGTTTGTAAACACCTTGTGGTTTACCTTTTCATAAAAAACAAAAAAGAAGAAAACGTTAACTTGCTGAGCAGTCCGTTTAGGGAGTTTGATATATGGCAGGCTTCTTCCGGTATAGGCCCAAAGAAAAGATAAGTGATGGATCCAGACTTTTAGTAATGGACTCCAAATGATGAATGATGAAACGGAAATGACACAGTAATGTTTCATCCAGCTCTGCAAATGTAGAAGAGAGCATCGACATAAAATAGAGATGCAGATTATTTGAATCAATAGCTAACTTACTCTCAGCATAATTGCTATGTAATTCTTTGGACTTCCTTGTTATGCAGAGGCGGCGTCGTATTGGGAGTGATGAAGGTAATGAATTTTTCTTCAGCTACTGCCGGAGAAATCACGCATAAGGGGATTGATCTGTATTAAGAGAACATTGTTAATCAAACATACTTGTCCACATCAGGCTTTGCTTAACCTACCATTATTGTCATAGAATATTCTCATATTAAGACCCTAAACCGCCCACGCGGCCGACCTTAGTTAGCAAAGTTAAGGTTTTATTTATTTGTTAAAGTAACTTTAGCTCATAAAGTAAACCTATGAAGTCGTGATATAGAAAAGCTTAGAAAATACGTTACATTAGAATATAAAAAGAATTAAGACTTTTTTTCTCTATTAAATACGTGTACCACTACCACTACCCTTTCTTTTTAACCTATAAATGGTGTTGTTGATGGGAATTATCTCAATACAACGTGTCGCATTGAAGAAGGATTCAAGGAAGAAAAAGACAGTAACCTGCGCTTTGAGAAAAGGATCCTAGTTGGGCAATCAGATGGGCCCCCCATTGGACGCGTGAAAGAGTTTAATTGGAGTAGATGAAATTTGGGAAAAAAATTAACAATGAACCTTTTTATTTGGAATACTTACTTAAAGTGCGACCTGCTTGTTAATTGACGACGTGGCGTGCATTCAGGTTTTGGTGGAATGATGCGTTCTAGTCATACTACCGTGGTATCAGATCACCTGTTCCACAATCCTTGTTTCAACTTTGTTCTAAAACTGAACGTCGACGTTTTAATAAAACCAAGGTCTCGGCTAACCTCTCGCCTAAGCCAAGCCACGATCGATGCCTCCTTTCCCCTTTCATTTTGCTTCCCGCCTTCTCGTCATGCTGGATTTCAGTCATATTTGCTTAGACGTCTCCAAAGAACTGAACTCCCACTTTAGTTTTTGTCCCAGGTAACTTCTTATCCTTAAAGCTCGTGTCTATTATCATTCTTTTTGGTTTTATTTGAATCCCCCTTCTGAGTTGTTGTTTTTCTTATGCCTCTATGATTTTTGTAATGATATTGATCATCGGCAGTAGCAGGTAGTGGCCTTCCCTTTCACATTGTTAAACCGCATCCCTTAATCCTCCACTGCAGTCCTCTACAAAAGCTCTTTCCTTTTGCATTCAAGCTCTCTCCTTTAGCATCCTGTTTGAAGTTACCGAAACATTGCCAAGATTTTGAGGTTAGTTCCCATCCTAAGAAATGATTACTAAAATGTTAGTGAGTTTTAGTCTTCGATGAATTCTTTAGTATACCCACATTGGCCTTAGTAGAAACGTCGCATTGCTCTTTCTTGGGTACCTCCTGATGGGCACATCATCTACAAGGATGCTCTTTGATCTGAAATCTTTTGTTGCAATTATTTTGAATATTCTAAATACCTATCTTGTTCCTGGAATTAAAGGTCAGATCTGCTCATCTGTGCACTGTGATGTCTCGAATGCACCATATGCGACAAGGGTATCCATTTCCCTATTAGATTTTACACCAGATTCAACATGACGTAAATCAGTGAAGTCTTTCTGCACGTGATTAACGTGTGGTCCTTTTTTTTTCATTATAAAAATTGATGCAGATAATTGACATAATGAACTTCATATGTGTAAGGGATTTCTGGGAATACGATATCCTTTAAATTTATGAATATTTAAGATGTTTTGGCTATTTAACTGGTGGGTTTGTTAGTGTATAACAGTAGATGTCGGACCCTGCTTCCGGAGCCCGACAATCGCATTCGGATAACACACATTTATCAACTATACTTGCATTCAAAACTTCTCTTTCTAATCTCAGCTCCGCTCTTCGAATAGTCGATTGATATGATGATAGTCGACTAGTCCATTTATCCATTTCAACCTGAATACCTCAAGGAACAGCATTGGTGAGTCCACACT
>JAOTAY010000006.1:30293159-30304550 GCA_025629805.1 Erythroxylum baracoense | reverse complement strand
CTCTTGTTAGATTAAATGTAAGTGTTATTATATGAATCATTTTTTAATTTGTTATAGGTAGTACTAATATTTTAAAAATTGAACTAGAAGTTAAAATGGTAATAAAAGAAATTTAAAGTTTAAAAAGGTTTTATTGATATTAGATTATCATAAGCCTAGTTAATATTTGAATAAATTTAAAGATTCGAAATATTATTAAAGAAGCTTGTTCTTATCTATCGAAGAATTTGAAGCTTAATTGAAAAAGAGACTATTATATTAAAATTAATTAGTTTATTTTAGTTTATAAAAATTGATTAGTCTACGAAAACTGACAGATTTATTAATAAGTTGATTAATTTTTAATAATAAGAATTATTAAAATAAATCGAACTAAAAATTTAAAAATTGAGTTTAAAAATTAGTTGATTTAAATTTTTTATGATTAAATCGATTAAATTGGTTCGATTTTTTAATCACTGAGTATTACTAATTAGTCATCCAGATTGAATCTTCAAGTCTTTCTCTTACAAAAATTGATATTATGTCGGTAGTTATATTTTGTTAATCACTACTTATAATTGTTACCATCCATAACGAAAACAATCAAATAGTCAATTTGGCATACATGTATATTTATGTTTGAAACTTTTCATTGGAATAGCTGATAAGGTCACTTCTTTTTGACCAAAAGTTCATAAGTTCGAATCTCGATAACAATCTCTTTGTAAAAATATAAAAAAAGATTATATATAATTGATGTTCGTCCCTTAATTCCTCGTAAAGTTTAGAGTCTTATGTATTAAGATTATTGTTGTTGTTGTTGTAATATTTGTGTGATGAACTTGACAAGCTAATTCGATGGGAGCATTTTGAATAAAATAAAATTAGACCTACCAAGAACAATGTAATTCCCATTTAGAAAAATAAAACGAATTAATGCAAGCTATTTCAACCGATGCTGCTTCCTAAATAATGATGTTTGCAGTCAAATAACGATGTTTGATAAAATATTAAACTATTGTTGACCTATTAAATTTCTTGAAACCCAATTATGCCATGTCGATATTTTTTATGACTGATTACGACTTTATACTTATCACCACTGGTTGACTTGGCATAAAGCTGAAAAATAACCCAATTATGACTTGGCACAAATCTGAAAAATAAACGAATTAACTTGCTTTTTCACTCTATAAAGGTCGATTTTATAGGAGAAAAAGATTTAAGCATTCAGGTGAAAGAGTCAAAAGCAGCTTCCCCCACCGGCCATGGCCGGCCTCACCCTCACCCTCACGTCAATGTCTTGGTGGGTACTAGTTACTTTTAATTATTAGTTTATTTTCAATAGTCATGTAAAAGTTGCCCTTATTTATGGCTAAGGTCCTCTTTATTTATAATAAAATATAATTATAACCCCTGAAGAAAACTTTATTTACGAAAATATTTTTATATATAAATCATAAAACAAATTTAATCAAGTTTGATCTTATTCGAATTTTAAATTTTATTTTTTAAAAATTATTTTTCTTTTTCTAAAATTTTATTAAAAATAATCTCTTCTCTTCTGATTTTATAAATCACAACGATATTGTTAGGTCGATTTGAATCTTTACGACCTGAACTTAACTTGAATAAACTCAAATAAGATTATAAAAAGTAAAAGTTTCTTAATTTTTTATTTCAAATGATAAATACAAAAAGTTAAAAAAGATGAGACAATATTTAATTTTTTTTAATTCAAACTTGAATACGTCTGTTATCCTTTAATTTATGTGAGTTTGTAATCAATAAAATATATTTTAAATATTACCATATTGTGAACTTTTCTTATTATACACAAAAATCCACAGATTCCAAGTTAATGTATGCGAAATGGCAACGAACGTAAGTCGTAAGCTGGTGAAAAACAGAAAGAAAATAAAATTTCTAGACCACATGAACTTGTGGCTGACAATCAAACTAAGATGTTGACGTGGCATCCACTTCTCATTTAAACGGATCAAATACTAGGTAACCAAACTACTCTTGCTGCCAACAAAGACCACCATCCAACCCAACCATTCTCTCGCGCGTTTTCCTTTTCTTTTTCGTAAAAGAGGAAACAAGACACTTGGAATTGTCAAATGCAGGAAACTATTAGTAAAGACCTCGGCATCAAGCTCTTCGGCAAGGAAATTCCCCTCCCACCCGAAGATGACTCTCCGACAATCTCCGGCGACGACGAGTTGCCTTACTCCAGCCGAGAAGTAGACGAGGAAGAAGATTATCAAAAGGTATAGATAGAGTGCATTAAGGGGAAATTTGAAGATGACCCCTTTGTCAGATGTCTAAAATGTTTGATGGGTTACTTTTTCTCAAGTTGCTTGGTTTTATTTGCTTTTCTTTTGCTTATCACGGCAAGCTTCTACTGGCAGTTTTCTTTCCCTTTTCTGTAAATTTGGTAGTTTTGGTTCATTTGGGATTATAACCTTTTCAAGTTGATTTACACTCTTAAGAGATTTTGTCTCATCTTTTGTTTTGTTTTGTTTTCCTTTCACCCTTTTCAAGTTCATTGTTTTTGGGTAATTGTTTGGAAACTGAGCAAGAGAAAGAAGATGGATATTTGTTGCAAGTAGATTACTTACAACTTCCTCTACTTAGTAGGTCAAAGATTTTTATCTAAACGTTAATTTTCTATCGATCAATCCAAGAACACCGTTTTCTTGATGAGGAATTTGCTCAACTATTACTTGTAAAATTGACTTTCAGAACTTCTCTTGGTTTGTATTTGGATTCATCTCAGCAATGTAAAATCTCTTTTTGCCTCTACGTCGTGGATCTTGATTTAGAAGCATGTGAGCTATATTAGTACTGGATATGTGAAATAGCGGTTGCTTTGCGCTTAGTTTTGAGATTGGTCTAGATGTTTCTTAACTTGAAGTTACTCTTTAGTCATGCTCAACCTTAACTTTTAAAGTGCAGTTTCCTATTCGGAACTTCTATATTTCCCTTCCTATATTTTCAATTATAAATTATGGGCTTTAATAAACTTTCCTGCCAATGAAGAGCTTTCATGGCCCTATGCCAGTTATGACAGCAAAAGTAAACCAGAATTCCAGACTCTCTAGAAGCGTCTTCACCGCCCAAGAATTTGAAAGATCCCCAAAAAAAAAGTCAATTTTTTTCTCATTTTTTAATAAAAGTTTACAACTACTTGTTATCGTTAATTCTTGTATACATGTCTGTTTCATTGTAGCTTAGTTGCCAACTGATTGGATTTTCTGGAACTTTCCATGGTTGGCAAGAATCCTTGATGTTGTTAACCAGACCCCTGCATCTTATAAAGCAAGTCACGAAAGAGGGCTAAGAGAGCAAGAGAATTAGTTATGGGAAGAAATAGTGATAGATTATAATCTCATTTCTTATAGTTTGTCCATTTCTTGGCTTGTGCTTCTCAGTTCTTGTCCAGAGACTGATAAAACTCACGTATTTATAGAAGATTTGTGTGACTTATTAGTGTTGCTAATAAAGATGCAATGTTAAAATTCAGGATTGTCCAACACGGAAAAATACTGAGATCCTGCAATCAGATGATGATGCTCCGCTTTCAGATAGAGAGGGCTCTGCAGATCTGGAATCCTTGCCTGAGACTAATGTGAACCCGAAAACACCCTCTATCAATGAAGAATCTGCAAAATCAAATAGTTCCAAGATAGAGAAAGAACATAATGATGGTACAAGCTCACTAGAGAAAACCATAAAAAAGCCAGATAAAATACTTCCTTGCCCACGCTGCAATAGCATGGATACGAAATTCTGTTATTACAACAATTACAATATCAACCAACCTCGACATTTCTGCAAAGCCTGTGAAAGATACTGGACTGCTGGTGGTACGATGAGGAATGTTCCTGTGGGTGCAGGACGCCGCAAAAACAAGAACTCTGCCTCACATTATCGACATATAACAATCTCTGAGGCACTTCAAGCAGCTCGTATTGAAGCTCCAAATGGAAAAAACCACCCTGCGTTGAAAACCAATGGTAGAGTTCTAAACTTCAGCTTGGATGTGCCAGTTTGTGATTCCATGGCTTCAGTGCTACATCTTGCAGATCAAAAAGCTTTGAATGGCTCACGAAATGGTTTCCGTGGTTTAGAACAGCAAAAGATTGCAGTTTCTTGCAAGGATGGAGGAAACGGTGATGATTGCTCTAGTGGATCTTCTTTGACAGTAGCTAATTCAATGGAGGGAGGAAGGACTTGTCCCCAAGAACCTCTTGTGCAAAACGTTAATCGCTTCACTCCTCCAATTCCATGTCTTCCTGGTGTTCCTTGGCCTTATCCATGGAATTCTACATTACACCCACCTGCTTTTTGCCCTCCAGGGGTCCCAATGTCATTCTATCCTTCAGCTTATTGGAATTGTGTTATTCCAGGCACTTGGAACATCCCTTTATTGTCTCCTCAGTCATCTTCTTCATCAAACCAAAATGTTTACCAAAATGTTTCATGCACTAGTCCTCTTTCTCCTACACTGGGCAAGCATCCAAGGGATGGAGACGCACCTAAACCAAAAAGTTTGGAAAAGGAAGAGCCGTCAAAGCATAGAAATGGTAGTGTCTTAGTTCCCAAAATTCTAAGGATTGATGATCCAACTGAAGCTGCAAAGAGTTCTATATGGGCAACGCTTGGAATCAAGAATGAATCGCTCAGTGGAGGAGGCCTTTTCAAGGCTTTCCAGCCAAAGAATGTGGAGAAGAAACATAAAACTGAAACCTCTTCAGTATTGTTTGCCAACCCTGCTGCCTTGTCCCGGTCCATCAAATTCCATGAGAGCTCTTGAAGTGCTAGCAATCATCTAGGCCACAAGGGGAGGGTTGAGTCCAACTTACCAAGGTGAGAGTGGCTCAGTTACCATGATCCTGAATGGATAACTCTTATTTACCATCCTCGTTGATAAAAAATCCGGGAGCTAATGGCTGAAAAAGAGGATCAGAGGGGTATAAGAATTGGTTCTCCATGGTCCGGGGAAAGGGTTATTGTGAACTAATTTCTTGTTATAACAGTAGAAAAGGATGCTTCTTGTTTTACTTAGTTTGCTAAGGTTTGTGATTCTGTAAATATAACCTTTATGTGATATACAGGGTTACTTTGGAGAAGGATCTTGTGGACTCAAGTTCTCAAAATTATAGCTGGAAAATGGCATCTTTTTCTTCCATTTTCCTTCCTAATATGTACAATAATCAATAAGAATCTTTGAGAGTATATTGATAGTTCTATGCTATGCTTGCAGCTGCACTCTCCTAACTGAGCAAAGGATAGAAGGGGAGAGAAAACTGGGATTTTATATTGTTAAATCAAGTAGGAAATTTGTATTACTAGAGGGTGCCAAAAGGAAGCGAAAGTGACTGCTCCCAACAACCATGCACCAAATGATGCTGAAAAGGGGTTCATGGTACAGGTAAAGCAGAGAAAATGATTAAATTGCTTTAGGCCCCTCCATATTAAAGATAATTAAATAATTTATTAATTATATTAAAGAGAGTTTCATATTAAAGAGAATTGAATAAGTTTAATATATAAAACATCAGTATATATGTAATAATAAAAAAGGCCAAATAACCTATCTTTATTGAACTAAATGCTTTTGCCTATGTATTATTTTATATGTTAATATTAAATAGTAACCTATTACTTTTTAGATGAATGAAAAGTTATGTTATTCCAGGAAAAAGGCATAGCAATAGAACCTGTTTACAAAATCCTATCAGAGGAATACTGTAAAAGAAAACTAAATACATTTGCTATTCAGAATAGTCAAAGGGAATTGGTTTTCTCCAAACTTAAAAACCGAAACAATTTAACTCATATCTAGATATCTTATTCTATAAAACTAGGTTTAGACCATACAGCTGCAGTGTGGGAACAATAGGAGAACAATGAACGGATGATCTCGTGATTCCCAACTGTCAGGGAACAGGGTAAGCGCGTTAGATCCACAGACATACCACGGCTGCGTTTGATAAGTCAATCTTCAGTAAATAGCCTGTTGAGAAGTGCAAGTCAAGCAATGGGACTGTCTTGCGTTGGATAGATTCAATAAGCATCCCAGATGGATGTCCATTACATTATCCCACAGAATATGTGTCCTTTAAATGGGTGCTTTTTAATTTTTATGAAATGTTGCTTAAAACTTTAAAAACAAGCTGTGAAACAATGACAAACATATACAGATTCCTCGTTATTAGTGTGTCGTTCATTTCTAGTTGATGATAATGCGTTTTTGTGCTGATAAAAAAATAAATATCGGAACAGGTATTGGTGAGATTTGTGAACCTAAATAAGGTTTCTACATAGGCACGTCAAAATCAATCAGAAAAGCTAGTGTTGTCCAAGGCACGTGTAGATATTTGTTGCCCCAAGAAAACGGGCGCAGGGTGGCTGTTCCCGATTCGGTGTGCCACCCTTTGCCCGTCCAAATCCATTCGTCTATTATGAATTGATCGCCAAGAAAGCACAGGCCACATCTTATACATTGCATAAAGTTAGAGGGGCCAACTTGCACCGTAACGTGGCAAAAAGACCTTTTTGCAATCTTTCTTTCTTTGATTTTTTGCTCTCTCCCTTTTTTGGGGGTAACGGAATTGCCCATTTCTTGTCATTCATGGGCCTAAAGGGAACTGATAAACATTAATGAGAGTCGGTTCAAGTAACCACCACTGAATTCAAAAGCTTCAGGAATTCGTTGGTCATCAACTATAATATGTTGAGAAATTGTTAGGGATTGAATCTTGCTGCAAACATAGTTATTCTTTTTTTTTATATTATAGATTTTTACAGTCTCTCTCAATATATGTACTTAAAAACATTTCTCCAACAAAATAAATTTGAAAATACTTCTGATATTTTTCAATTAAGTATCAATTTTTACTTTCAATTTAGAGCTAAATCAATATATTATTTTTATTAATTGTTACTAATAAATAGATATTCACTTGATATAATTAATTTCTGACTAGGAACATTTTACTCTTAAACCACTTTTAATGGCCTCTTCAAATCTTGACAGAAGAACTTATGATGTCTAGCAAAGGATTGAAAACATAATAGAATAAGCACTTCTGTGATCAATTAGACTTGGAAATACGGTCTGCATGAAATTTTGGAGCATGAACATGAAATCCCATTTGATTACTAATTGCATTTTCGATTATAATAGGTGGATTAGTATAAGGATATGACGCTAATCCAGTTGAATCCGTTGAGAAAAAAGAGGAGCTCGTCATTGGAACTCAGAGTCAACCTCCCACTATAAACTTATCCCTCAATCGTAGTGCACTTGTAAGTATCAAGTTGGACATAAACCAAACCATGTCATTCTTGGCCTTCGATTGGGCGTCTGAAAACCCTTTTGTCTTAATGGTCAAGTAGTAGTTTTATACCACAAAAAGGTGAACATGAAAGCCGAGTAAGAAGCATAAATATCCATGCCAGTGTAGTGCCATTCAGCAAAGGAAATAATTAAGCTTTGCAATGACTTTGGTGGGGCACGTGTATGGCACTAAAATATAGCTTCCAATGAGAAGTGACCAAAAACAGTTGAATTACCTAACGTGTCTTTTTGTAATATTAAAGATGCAAGTGCTTCCCAAAAAAGGATAAAGTATGCTGTTGAAAAGAAAAGCTACAGAAAGAAGAAATAGTGGACGTGAAGCTTCCCTTTCCAATAAAAACCGGGAGAGAAGATGAACCAGTTTGTTTCTTCTCCTTGAAGATAAAGATCGATAAATCTGTTTCTTTTTCAACCCAGTAGTGACCGCTAACACTTTTGACTTGTATTATCATAGTCATATTATCACTAGCAGAATATTTAAATGTCCTTGCTTCCATAATTGCACACCAGTAATGATACAATTAGGTAAGCATACCGCAAGGAGAACAGAAAAGGGCTTTCCATGAACTAAATACTCTCTGTGAAATTAAGCCAATGCAGACGCTATCCTCATGCCTTGTCCTGTCTCCTTCCGCCGGTCCTACGGCAGCTGGTGCTGTACAAGATTAGCGTACTTGGCCGGGTGTGAAACTAAACAACTAAGTTTCGGAGTGAGGTTAAGAATAGCGAAGGTATTGATCAAACTGTTTTCAGCAAGATTATGCAACTCGATTACCTAAGTCTCAGGGGACGTGGTGATGGTAGTTTAAGAAGAGCTTCTTATGCCTCTCTTGTCAATTCATCTAAAAATCTGTGTAGATTAAGATGTGCACAACAAGAAAAACAGTATTTAAGGAAGTAAGAAGAGCAAATTGGTCAAAGATAAAAATTATTAAACAGTATTTAAGGAAGTAGGAAGAACAAATCGGTCAAAGATAAAAAATATCTTTACTCTCTTTCGTTTCCAGGTCTGTCAGTCTCATTAAAACCATCACTAACACAGAAAAGGAATGATTCAAACTGAAAGACGATTGGTTTCCAACATCTTTTGCAAGAACATCACCTGAAATTTGATACGTACACACATTTCCATTTTTCAGTAATACCGAAAGAAATACCTTGTTAGCAATGCATTGAGGACAAATTCCACTTAGTCAATAAGCTCAGGTTCAATAAACAATCGCACAGGTGTGGTTTGATACAAGAATATAACTGGTGCAACTACAGGTACAGGTAACCATTCTTTAAGAGCTATTCCATCATTGAATTCTACAACCCCCTGAATCTTCTGCTCGACGAACATTCCCATAGGCAGAAAGTTCAATCAGATCCATGTCACGCCCTGCAGTCAATACCAAAAAACAACCCGTCTTCAGTTAATTATCTGGGTGAATTCCCCTCTTTAAGAACAATCATGGCCAATACCTGAAACACGGCAATAGGAACTTCTCTGAATGAGTTCAGCTCTAGATAGCTCAGTCCGATTCCCCTTCGACCTATTAACAGTTGCCTGAGTATGCATGCAAAATATCAGCTTTCTAAAGCGCTCATCAGACATCGGAGAAGCATAAAAGAGGAGTAAATGTTTAACTTCCGTTTCTTAAATGGACAATTGCCAAACCAAAAGTACAAGGGTAGAATCTACAAAGTGATGATCAACTTATACATTCTAATTTATCTGATAATAATCTATTCTTTCATCACATGGATATGTTATAAACCTCTAGCCACAAAATAAAAGTTGCTATTCTTTCCACAGTCTTTATTGAACACGTTTCCATTAATGACTTTGTAAGGAAACTTAATCAGTTCTTTTCTAAACTTCATTTCTCAAACTAATTGCAGCAGACAGAAAATGGTTTTATAGACAGTAGCTGCTCGGTGGAAAATTTACTAGACATATCAATAATAGTTTAAAACTTGCATCATGATTTTTCTAATACAAGGGGTCTGCTAGGGATCAAGTACTAACTACCACACTACCCCACCCACTCTGGTGAAAGGCTTGAACGTCCATCCTAGCGGATGGAGGTAAGGGGTGCTAACCACAGCAACCTTAAGAGCAGTCTGTATCCCTGAAATTTACATATTAACTACTCTCAAATGAAAGCACAAGTCCAATCCACCTATCATGGGAACTATTCAAGAAAAAAATAGCAGCTCAAGAACCATAAAATTTGCAGTAGCCCTGCTTCTCTAGACTTCAACTGCATGAGAACACAGCAAACAACCATCCAATTTTCTATTACAGTTCAACAAGCAGAAGGATTAAATATGGAAAGGAGTAAGATTTACATGGTCACTCAGGAAGCAGGCTTGAGGAGTATAGCTTGCACTAGTACATGCAATATTGCAGTACAAACAAGTGAAAATAAACATTTGGAAGCTGTAAGAAGAATTTCAAGTGAAAGGCAAGATGCTTATCAAGTTTTCAACGACAATTATGTGTTAGGAATGCCATATGCCAAACATACTAATGATCTAACAATTTAAAGAAGATAGAGTTTCCACCTGTAAAACCTGGCAATTTTCCAATGTACTCCTTCCCCCCTGAACAATTCAAACAAATAAAACAGAGTCAAGTACCAAACATAGGCACAACAAAATTGTCATATTAACATGCCTAAAACTCATTTGAAAGAAGAGCAACTATATAATAGTGATCCAAGTATCATAAAGAAGAAATAAGCAAGAACATGGAGTTTTGCACTAAGAGATTAAAAAAAAACTGATCCAAATACTATAAAATTATCCCCCCCAAAAACAAGTAAAGGATGCCAGGTAGGACAAAGAGAATAGTGGTATTGGTGTCTGTTCAGTTGGTGAAAATTCAAGTACTTACTCAAATTTCTTGAGCTTGGTGTTCAAAACTATTGAGTTTTCAATTTTCATAAATTAGAGAAACAACTGGAAACCATTGGTTTTCCAAATTGAAATATGTTCAGTTGGTGAAATTTTAAGTACTTACTCAGAGTTCTTGAGCTTGGTGTTCAAAACTATGAGTTATCAATTTTCATAAACTAGAGAAAAAACTGGAAACCATTGGTTTTCCAAATTCAAATATGTAATGCATGAAAAACAGTTAAAAGATGTTTTATCATTTTTAGTTTACCAACAATCTACCAATTTTTCCTTCTTTAAAAATTTAGAACTATGCTGTACTCTGTACTTTTCTATCAGTTCACAAGCTTCAACAGTTAGTATTTACTCAAGCTTACAATGTTTACCGTCCTCATATTGCAACTTCATAAAAGAAGAAGGATAATAGGAAAGAAACTGATAGAGGAAAAGTATGCTTCATATCAAGTTTAAGGGTGCTGCATGCCAGCTTTCAAAGAGTACAATTTATTTCGATAAGTTGAAAATTCTACACCTGCAGTCACATAGCAAGGTCTCACATTTTTCATCCGTAACTTCAATATAAAAAGGCAAACCCACTTCTTGTTCCCAATCGTCTATCCTATAGCAATAGTACAAGCTGTATCATTGAAGCTTCTTTCTAAGGTGTCATCTTACACAGCAGCATTTGCCACATCTTATCTTTCTGATTCCTTAACAAACTAATGCAACCAAATGCAAGGAAACGCCGCATCACTACTGTTTCCTTTTTGACAAGGGTAATAAATACTTTACTTTAAATCTTCTTTTTTCTCACTTAAATTCGCACTCTCCTTTCTCTTTTTCTTTTTATTTTTGACATCTTCATTCTTAAGAGAAGTTATGGTTACTGCCTTTTGCATTGATGTTAGTAGCTGTTATACAAAATTCAATTGCGCAAAATTCAGACTCAAAAACTCCATGAAGTCAATGAACACCCGAATATGCAATAGTTTAGATCTATGTTTAAACAACTGATTCATTTCAGACAGTTTCCTTGAATATAGGTAAAACGACAAAAGCTGCCGGATTGACACTTCGTAGCCAACACAGATAAACGTCATACAATTCAAAGACCAAAAGAGGATATCAACTATGCCAAAACTATGAGCTAGCGTATC
>JAOTAY010000006.1:30268586-30280269 GCA_025629805.1 Erythroxylum baracoense | reverse complement strand
GGTTGTTGGTCCACCTCTTTATTCCGCACTTTTTTCGTAGCAAGACTCTCCTTCAAGGGAGGGAAAGCCTCAACGCTGTCCATGCTTTCGTCGCCCATCCGTTGTTACTTCTTTACAATACTTCCAAAAAGCTGAAGAGGGGTTGAAGCTCTGACGAAGACGACGGCGAGCCTTACCTCGTATTGCTAAAAAGATCTAAAGAAAGTACGGCACCATTTTCGTTGGCTATCTTCAGGTTTCTGTTTGGACTTTGGAGGTGTAATTTTTCCAAGAATATGGGACAACGATTATGTTCTTTCATTTGCCATTACCTTCTACTACTGCTCTTTCGTTTCACTCTGTCCTTGTGAAACGTGTGAGTGCAAAGTAATGGCAGAGAGGAGGAACAGATTAAAAGGACAGACGATCTGATCCCAACTTGAGTTTCATTTCCAACTTTAAAAATCCAATCAAATAAATATCCCAACCCTCAGATCAAGAAATGCTCTTCAAATTTAATTGTATTAATATAAATATTCATGGATGTTTATTGTTTAATTATCCTACTTTATTTGGAGTATGTAAGAAGATTACTCTATAATCAGAACCTCACATATATTCGAGTTAAAAAACACTCGTTGAAAGTAAAGATAAGGCTGGAGCCTTTCAGCTTTTCGCTCGAGCCACGTATTGTTTCCATTGTTTGAAGAAAGACAAGGACTTCCCGATTCAAATTGTTCCCCAGAACGCTTTTCTTAACAATGACATCGACCCATATGAGTTTGAGTACCCTCCTCTTTACCCATATTTCAAATGGGCTTAAGGGTTAGATCTCAAGGAAATCAAGAAGAAACCCGTGTCTTTGGGGAATGGTTTGTTAGTATTCTATGCTGAGGGTAGCAACATCCGAAGAATTTGATAAACGTGCATTGATTATGAGTGAATCAAACGATATCTCTCTTCAATCACACTTGTATGTGGCTCTCTAATTTATGAAAAAGCAACAAACAGCCCACAAGCTTTTGCAAAATCTCGCCGTCCAATCCATAATCGATCTGACTACACAAGTTACGATTTCAGGTTTCATTGGTCCCGCTCAAACTAACGACCGCAATCATAGGCTGACCCCTCACGGCAATTAAACTTGTAAGCTTACCCTCCATTTCTCTCTTGCTTCAGATATCCTTTTCTTCTCTTGTTTTTCTTTTCTCTCTCTTTTCACTATCTTTTTTCCTGTAAGCATGTTCTTTCCTGGCTAAATTTCAGGCTTTCTAGAGGTAGTTTCTTTTCACGTTAAAAAAATGATGGCTTCTGTATTTTGTCGATGATCTTGGAACACTCAGTTTGCAGTGTTTTTGGTGTTCTTTTCGGATTCTTCTTTGTTTCCTGACAAAGATGAACAAGACAAAAGGGTGTATATATGTTTTGAGTAAACTTGTAGTGCATGTTTGGTGATCTTTTAACTGCTTTTCTTTATGCGATTTTGTTCCATATGTCTAATAATTTGTTCTGTTCATTGCCCAAAACGAAGGAATATTAACAAGATGTTTCTGCCTTTAGGAGCTAGTGGTCTTTTATGTGCCTTAGGAGCTAGTGGCCTTTTTTACGCCTTTTGTTTGTTTCAAGAGATTTGGGTTGGAAACGTGGGTAAAAATCCTATCTTTTTCCTAGCTTTTGTGCTTGTGATGATAGCTAATCACTGGAGAGCTGAATTTACTCACAAATAAAGTGAGTAAATGAAATGAGAAGAAGGGTCTCTGCAAACGAAATTTTGGGGAAATGATTTGATCAGTTGATAGGTCATGTAGTCTAAAGAGATTTCGGTTTGCATATTGACTGCAGGATGGGAAGAGTTAAGTTAAAGATAAAGAGGTTAGAGAGCTCTAGCAATCGGCAAATAACATATTCAAAACGGAGGAGTGGAATCTTGAAGAAAGCCAAGGAACTGTCCATATTATGTGACATAGATATAATCCTTCTCATGTTTTCTCCAACCGGAAGGCCTACATTATTCCATGGAGACCTGAGGTAATTGCATAATAGCACTCACTTCCCGTTTTGTCATTTGAACTCACTGCTGGTGGTTCATTAACTCATTATTGGCCCCAGTTTGGATGTGTAAACCGTTCCACATTTTTTCTTGTTGATTGCTAAAAAGGAGCGGAACTAGTTGGTTAATTTAGGATGTTTGTAGGACTATCTGTTGATTGCTGGTATGAACAAACATACTCTTATACATTACCTCTTTTGTGTTTGGGGGAAGCAATATATGGATATTCTAATGCTCCCAGGCATTGAAGAGTACATATTTCTACATTTTCTGCCAAGATAGCCCGTATGTCATTATCCACATTGACTGTATATCAGAAGTTGATACTGTTTCTGCCGAGAGATGCTATAAAAACTCAGGCAATTTCTGATTCTAAAATTATAAGTAAGCCTGGTTGGTAATGCAAATATGGTATTGAAATCCTTCTAATTTATGACTAACTTTTGATGGAATTTTTCAGATCATTGTAGATACTTAGGAATTGACTTTCTTGTTTTGTTGGCCTTGTTACAGAAGCATCTATCATTGCCTATGGTGGCTGCTTTGAAATATTTATTTTTCCTTTTATTGGGCTGTTGTGTTCCATAAAGCATTAAATTACTTAAGATTTATGCATGTTACAATGAAGTTTTATGTATTTTTATTCATCCTTTTTGCGTCAAAAGTAGATTCAAATCGAATTTTAATGGATTTCAAAGCAAAACATGCGGATGGTCATGACTAATTGTAGATCAATAAAAGAAGGAAAAAAGACCTACTACTGAAGGCAATTTTGACAATGTTTCACTATCACCAAGATTGTTAAACATCCATCTTTAATTCTTTATCAGGCAGCAGGCTTTTTAAGTTCACTATATGCTTTTATATTGTAATTTTTCAGCAATATTGGAGGAGTTATTGCAAGATTCGCTCAATTAACCCCGCAAGAAAGAGCAAAAAGGTGTAAAGAAATTTGAACCTTCGGAATTTGATGTTTGGTTGAACTTGATGAGACTATATTTTTCTGATTTCTGTTTAATTTTGAACAGGAAGCTGGAGAGCCTTGAAGTAAGACCAAACGCTACCATCTCTGAGACTCTTTTCTTTTCCTTTATTTTTTCCTTTGTGTTATAGCTTTTATTGCGATAATATCCAAGCGTTCAATCAATTACATATTCGTTTCGAGAATATAGACCTTGAAGAAAACCTTTAAGAAGTTGGACCATGATGTAAATATACAAGACTTTTTGGGTACAAGGTATTCAATTATTTTTGGTCTTACTTTGAATATGGTTATGAAAGGTCCTGAAATTTACACCGTTTTTTTTTTTCTTTACAGTTCTCAAACAGTTGAGGTAAATATGTCAGCGAACATTCTATGTTTTCATGAAAATTTTTAGATCTTTAGAAATCCAAATGTCTAAAATATTATCTTCAAATCCATTATGAACAGGAGTTGACCAGTCAAATTAGACTCATGCAAGCAGAACTTACACAACTGCACAACAGGCTAAGGTGCACCTTTCCACCTTTTTAGTTAATAATGCCTTTTTGGGTGTTTGGAAAGTGTATTAACAACAAATGCAATGATAACTTTCAAATTTCAGTGAATTAAATATCTCCCTTGTTTTGTATTTTTGCCATGGCATTTTGCATAGAAATGAAGGCATGTACGAAAGGTGTTAAATGTATGGACTATGTTCTGGTTTGAGTAAATAATGTTCTGTTTCCCTATCATCCTTTCAGCTATTGGAATAATCCAGATAGAATTGACAGTATAGATCACCTTGTCCAGATGGAGGACTCGCTAAGAGAATCGATAAATCAAATCCATCTGCAAAAGGTAGTTTGTTTCTCTTATCATGGAAGCTGCATGGAGATTTATAAGGTTTGATTGGTATAATATTGAAGTTTCAAAAATTCATTATCTTTTGGGGTTTGTTTCTGCGAGCATGCTTCAAACCTGCCCAATTAATCTATCATTATATCTATGTGTTCCTTAATATGAAGAATTCCATAATCAATCAACTTAGAATCTGATGCATGCATCTACCCTGTGAATCCTGTTGTGGGTCAGTAGTTGGGTTCAGTATAATGCACTTACAATTTCCTCATCACTCGCAGGAGAAGCACCTCCTATTGCCACTAGAATGCCCTAGCCAGGTGATGCCTTGACGTTGTAATGAATTTATAGCCCTGCATTGGTAATCTGCTCTGATATCAGATTACCTAATAGTTTCAGAATGGAATGCCTATATCTATGATGACTAATAGTGTGCAAGAGGCCCAACCCCTGTCATGGCTTACAAATAATGGAAATCAACACATCCTGCTATCCAATGACCCGTACCTTTTACCACACAGGTAATTGTCACTTTCCCATCTTTCCTAGATATTTTCCCATTAAACTGATTACGAACACGTGTTACTATTGTTTGGTCATTGAGCTAAAAGATGAACGGACCATTGATTCTTGTTAATCTACATCGATGTTTTAGAATTGGTTCCTCCCAAGCATGTTTTATGCGACTTCATGTGTGTGACTGTCTGATTTTTATGCAGAGATATAGATAGCTCCACGGATGCTTCCTTTCCATGTTATGGAGGCTACTTTGACACCGGAAAGCAATCGGAAATTGGAAATTCAGGTTCGGTTGATAATATGGCACCAGAATGTAGTGGATTGAGTGAATTAAGCAGCAGTGCATGCTTTACTTCTCCTCTCGGCGATCAAATGTCATATGCTCCTTTAAGTAGTTTAAATATGTATGACAATAAGAAAATGAAGCCTGAGATGGAGATTAACTTACAAGGAAATCATGATGTTTATCAAGTCAATGATCCTTTTGAGCTGCCTAGATCTACTGCCTATAATGGGCATTCTACTTGGTTGTCTACCATGATTGAGGGGAACCCCATCACCGGGTGAGTTCTCTGATTGATGAAATACGCTGATTACCCTCTGACCTTTCCATACATAAAGAGTCGTATAGAAGTAAAACATTAGATCTAAAAAAGTGTAAACCCTTGGTTTTCTTTCAGCTAGGTTACGTGCTTTCCCCTTGTGCCTACTCGTTTTGATTGTTGTTTTGTTGATTGCAGCCATCGAATTGATTCTTAAAGAATTTTCCAAAACACTTAAAATCTTGTGACAGTCGACAAGAAGATTGCTGAGCTAATATAGAGTCTTCTTCTATTTACTGGGGGAGGATTTCTCACAAGCTTCTGTTTTGAAAATAAACCAAGAGACTGAATTGCAGTCACTTTCCCAGCCAACTCTGTAATTTTTCATGTATATAGCACAAAACGAATAGGCGAAGTTGTAAATATGATTTCTAAGTGTTGTTTTACTTGTATTGGGAATGGGAGTTGAATGTATCATAATCATCATGTGGTGTAACATATTAAGTAGAAGCTAAAGCAGCTTGAGGTTAGTTTCAATTTTTTGTAATTTTGGTCCAGAAGCTTGTTGTGATGTTGGATTAAGAATTATATTGTTATACTAAAGCCATCTTACTTCTGCTGTACATTATTGAAGTTTGATGAGTTTACATTGATGCAAATCTTTCTCGAATACCATGCCATAATCGTTACAAAAAGGTAACATCTACAATTGAATTGCTTAACCCTTCAATATTTGAATAATAGTGTTGTGCCATGGGTCAGACAGGTGCTGCAACAGGTTGTCGAAGGGTCCTTTTCCGGTCACATTGTGCTGTACAATAAACCCCAGAAATGCCAACATAGCCAATCTCCCTGCAGACGCAAATTGACACGTTAATCCCACTCTACAAAAGGGTTTCGACAACAAAAATTGACGAGTTTGTGTGTTAATTACCATTGGCAAGCTCCTTCTCCTTGGCCTCAAGAGTTGCTGCAAAGTTCAGCGGGTTGAAAATGCCACCAGGGTACCCAACTTCATTTGGAGGCAAGCTGTACTGCTTGAAGATGGGATCTTGGTTCACACTTCCAGGGTACTTTATGTCTTGCCACCTTCTGATCTCCACGTAATGGAACAAGATGAACTCAATCACGAAAAGGGTTGATGATGAAGCGAAGTACTCTTCTTTGCCAGCATCATACCATTTAGGAACATTGATGATTCCAATCTTGGTGAAAACCTCTGGCAATAACATTCCTACAACACCCAACATAGCCCATCTACCATTCACAAGCTCAGCCTGAACATACCATTTCAAGTTCTCAGGGTCCTCAGCGAGACCTAGAGGGTCGAAACCGTTGTCTCCTGGGAGACTGTACACATGAAGAACGTTCATGTTAATGACTAAAGCAAATTTCTGGTCTTGTGCCTAAAACCGTAACAGCTATAAGAACCATATAAGCTTCAAATATATAGTGTACGCACTGTTGAACAGGATTGACACTTTCCCTTAACTAAGATCAAATAGAGTTTTGAGTTTCTTCACCTGCCATTGAGATAAGCTGGAGAGGGCAATCCTGGCAACCATTCGCCTTTCTTCGCCTCAACTTTGAAAGAAACAGAAGATGAACTTGGCATTGATTTAATGGTTAACTCTCGGTTAAGTTTACTTGGAGACCCACTAAGAAATCTTGTCTTGGATGCACATGGCCGGAAAACGACAGCAGACGCTTGTGTTGCGACTGTGGCCATGCTTTTCTTCACCTGATCTCCGGCACCGTCAAATGGGGTCGCTAGAAACCAAGTGGCGATGGTGTTGAAGAAAATAGTTTCTTATGATAACAATGAATCGTTTGCATGGGTTTGTAATTCATATCAATGGATGTCTGTGGCTGTGATTGTCTGGTAAAAGCTGACCGTCTGTATTCTTGATTGTGAGATTCAACGGCTGGGATGTATTTGGTGCAGTGGATCGGCCAATGAGAGCACTTGGGGCTTATCTCTTTATCTACATGCCATATCCACTATAACTCTATCTTTGTTGCTGTTGGTCAAAAAATGATCCTCTGGGACCCTTGCTTTGCCACGTAAGTAGATAGCAAGATTTTTTTCACTCGATATGTTGGTTGGAAGACACTGCCACGTGGGATCTTCTCCATCCAACCGTGGCTTGACAAGTGGCTTTCCAGTTTTATCTTAGCTAAAGAAATCCAAGAATGGTTTTCTTATACAGTAACATTCAAGCTTGATTCAGAAGAAAGCAGACAAGAAAAGAGGGCAGTTACTTCTCCTGGAAAAAAAAAAAAAAAAGGAAAGGAAACTGTGATTTATATAAATTGTAATTCCAAAGGATTATATGACTCTCTTGGAAGTAGAAGGGTTTACTATAGAAAATTTAACAGCGAAGTCTTAAGGATCCAGTTGATTACAGACAATAAGAGATAAAAACTGTTAATTAACACTACAATAATGTGGTTTTTATTATATTAACATCATGTGGTAATATAAAGAATGGGTTCTAACGAGAGATTATGTAATTCCTTTCTAGAAATTTTTTTTTGTTTGCACTCTTTGTCCTTCTTACTATTACTTCTTTATTACTTTTATTGACTTCATTGTTTTTACTACTGCTTCCTTTGTTTCATCCTTTGTAAGTTGTCTTCATTTCTTAAATATGTTCTATCTCAAACAGTTACTCACTAGTTTTGCTTCTTCCAGGTAAAAGCGTATTCTAGCTCTTTTAAACTATTTTAGTCTTGCCCTTTCCAATCTTTGTCATTTTAGGCAATAATTTTTTTGGTTAACTCTTTTCAAAAATTAAAACCTTACCTAACTTGGTAACGTTTGGCAATAACCTAGAAATTTACCTTGACATGTCGAGAGAAACCTCTTCTTCACCTTTTCCTACTCGATAACCTCAGACTACTGTGCTTTCTCCCTCCTCAACCGTATTACCTAAAACATAACCAAAAACTTCACCAGAAAAGCCTTAAAAAATGCTCAATTGATTGACATGAAAACAAGTAGTTGGAGAAGACAATGGGCTCTCGTTAGAGTATTGTTCGCTAAGCAATGTAAATGGAAAAAGAGTACTTTCACCGGATATTAAAATCCTAAAGGAATGGACCATAAGTTACAACTCAATATTTGTGGGTTTTTTAATAGGAAACATCCCCTTTTCCATCAACAAGTAACGGCGCACAGAGACAACGGAAAGGTAAGTGTCTAACAAAGGTTCTCCTATTAGAAGAGAACCCCATTCTCTTCAAGTTCTCAATTGAAGTTAAAGCTAAAGGAGTTGTAGAGGCTGGACATGGCATATAGCTAATCTCCTTATCTTTGTTCAGGTATGGAAAATAGGACTATGAAAAATGTAAGATATAAGAATGTTCCAATTTTGGTTAATTTACATAATATACCTCTAGCATACTGGTCAACTAGAGGATTGAGCATGTTTTCAAGCTTTATAGATAATCCCATATGCATAGATGAGACCAATGCTAAAAGGAAAAGGGTTACGTATGCAAAAAATGTGTGTGAGTATTAAGCCAAAAAGGATTTACCCAAGCACATCCTTATTTTAAGGCTTGAAGAGAATAAAATAATGTTTGAAGACACAATCTTGGTATCATATTAATAGAAACCATCATTGAAGTAGTAGGGAAAACAATAGAGGCCAATATGTCCCAAATTTATTAGAGGTGATTTCATTGAATTAATGGGACTGTATGTTGATCAGGGTGTGAATCAACTTAAGAAATAGAGAGAGGTAATGAGACTAAACAAGGAAGGAAGAAGGGAGAGGAACATTCAAAGGAAGAAGGAATAATAGTCATATAAATGAAGAATTTGAAAGCTCAAGAGGTAGTTAAGGAAGCCTCTATAAGTAATATGAAGACAAGACAAGAAGAGTAAGCTAGTGCTAATGACTTTCTAAAACAATCAAAGCCTATAATGTCTTCTATGAATGGGACATGATAGGTATCAAATGAGGATGATTTCAAGTGTGACAATGGAAGCAACTTAGGGAGAAAAAAAAGTTCCAAAGGATCTTTAACAAATAGTCCATCTCCATGTAAATAGTAGCTTGAAATTTAAGGGGCATTAATTGCCCAAAGCAACATCAAAGATTTTAGAGTTAAATTCAAACATGTTATAATAGGTTTTTCGGAAACAAAGTTGAGCCAGGAGAATATGATTAAGCTGAAATGCTTAGGTAGTTAGTGGTCTTTCCTATCTAATCACTAGCATTATCACAATCTGAGAATAATCCCAGCTTATGACACAAGAAGGTTGAGAGTAAATGAGCTAGAATCAAGTGATCATATTGTTCATCTATTAGTGGATTTTATCTAGGAGGACAACGAGACAATGGTTACCTATATATTTGGCTCAAATTTCAACTTTCAAAGGAAATTATTATAGAGTAGGATTTCAAACTTACAAGCAACAATCTAATATACTTAGATAATCCTTAGGGACTTCAATTTTACTATTTATAGGTCTGATATCTTAAGAGAATGTTTTGATAAAGTAGGACTTACTAATTTAAGGAACAAAGGGATCTTTTATATATGGAGCAATAATCAAAGCTCTAGGTGATTAATAAGAAAGAAATTAGATAGAGTTTTGGTAAATGATGAATGGTTATAAAGGTTACCCCAGAGCAGAGCCCTTTTCGTAGAACCAAAGTTTTTCGACCACTCACTAGTTCTTATATAGGACATCTTTAAGTAGACTTTATGGCTCAGGTGGATCCACACTTATTTTATAAAAATAAGAGCTTGTGGAACTTCAAAGTAGATTCTCTTGCTTCCACTACACTTAAGTACATTATAAGGTTGAGGGAAAGGATGAGACTTCACTTTATTCATCTAATTGGAAATGGGAAGAACACCTTCTTTTGGTTTTATAATTGTCTATCTGTTAAGCTTCTTATTAAACTCATGAAGCTGAACCTCTTAAATCTTTTATTAACCTACAGAGTTTGGTAGCTCAAGCTATCACTAAGAGGAGTCATATCATATCTACTGGTATACATATAGGGTTGAAGAATGAAATTATTCAGATCCTTACTTCAGATGAGGATTGTGTAATATGGAGAAATAATACTGATGGAAGATTCACCAACTCAACTTGTGGAAAAGTAATTGTAGGTGACTTACCATTAGTTCTTTGGAAATATTTGGTTTGGTTTGATCATCATCATCCTTGAACTTCTACAACTTTATGGGTGGCTATGTTGAATAAGCTACCAACTCTTGATAAAATTGCAAAATTCACACAACTGCTAATTTATGCACTCTTTGTAAGAGGGCCATTGAAAATTCTAATCATTTATTTTTTAAGTGCAACTATGTGTTCAATATTTGGAAAATTTTGTTGCATAGATGATTAATCTTTGATATACACATAATCTATACTAGATCAAGGAGTTGTGTAGTGATATGAGATTCTAGAGTAGAAATGCGAGATGGTGTTTTTACATTTCCTTATTATTTCTTGTTATTGTTGTGTCGGATGAAAGGAATGCTGGATTTTTCGTGATATAAATATTCCTAACCAACAATTTTGTATCCTCCTAATGTATAGGATAAGAACACATATTGGCTTATAGATACACAAAGGATTGGATCCTCATTTTCTTAAATCATATTGGGGAGTATAACTTTCTTTTGTAATTGTTATGATGAGTAAACTTTCATCTTGTTGTTAGTTGTTTCCTTATATTTTGCAAGTTGTCATGTACTAGAATTCTCATTTTGATTGCCTTTTATGGCTTAATTTAATTATTCACACCTTTCTAAAAAAAACTTCCTTACAAACCATTAAGGTTTTAACAAAGCTATCATTAAAGTAATGGAAGTCCCTATAAAAGGAGTAAATGCATTTATTGTGTCAAAAAGTTATATCATATAAAATAAGAGATGAAGAAGCTGAATGCTAAGAAAGCTTCTAATACTGAGTAAAAAGTATCTAGCACTAGAACTAAAATGCTAAATATTCAACAATGTCTATACCACAACCCAAATGATCATACATTGAGAGAAGAGTAGAAAGAGGCAGTTAAGTTTTATATAGAGGCTTTATCCGTACATAGGTCTTTTTTAAAGTAGGGATCAAAGGTACTTTGGATAAAAAAGAGGAAAGGAATTCAAATTCTTTCATAACTCCATAGCAGCCAGAAGGAATAAAAACATAATCAACTTATTGACTAGGTAAGATGTTTCCATTGTCTCAACCTAACAGAAGCTTTTGCAGGAGGCTTTTATGTTTTTTGAAAACTCAATGGGAAAGTCAACTCCTAACAGGTCAACAAGTAATCTCCTTATGTCATGGCTATTTTTTTATAGAAAACTTGGCTATTGATAAGGAATATGGTGACAGAGGCAATATTAAAGTTCTTTAAGAGTGGCAACTTATTGAAGGAAATTAATAAAACATTCATATGTTTGGTTCTAAAAATTCCCATGCCTAATTTATTCATTTAAGGAGTATAGGCCTATCTCTAACTATAACTTCTTGCATAAGATTATTGTAAAACTTTTGGTTACAAGAATAAGGAGAGTTTTAAAATTAATGATAAATGAAACACAAGGAGCTTTCTTGGAAGGCAGGCAAATAAGGGATGATGTATTTGTAACACCCCATTACCCTAGAGTACATACCGGAACGCCCGTGGGTCATTCCGACACATAACCTAAGATAACGGAGCGTTACGTGAAATAACTATCGAACTCCACATGGCATCATATACATTTAAAAGATAAGAACCAGTAAATGAAATTCACAAA
>JAOTAY010000006.1:30249061-30268486 GCA_025629805.1 Erythroxylum baracoense | reverse complement strand
CACTTAATCACATTCCAAAAACCGGGAAAAGTCATGTATGCATGTACAAATAATTCATGTGCAAGAATTCACTCATTATTATGCATGTGCATATATGAATGCATGCATATGTCACTGTTCACTAGCAATTGGTGAGGGGATGTTACAGTATTAATAGCTCAAGAACTCTTTAAAGGGTATCTAAGAAAGAATTCTCTATAAAATTATTCCATAATTTTAGACTTCAATAAGGCTTATGATCCTATAATTTATGATTTTATCCTACAACTACTTGAAGTATTTGATTTCCTTGTAAGGTTTGAGAATTGATTGAACCAATGCATAACCATAACATGCTTTAGTGTGATGGTTAATGGAAAACCTACAAAGATCTTCAGAGGAGGAAAAGGGTTAAGATAAGGAGACCACATATCCCTCTATATTTTTGTTCTATATATGGAAGCTTTGTCCAGATTAATGTAGCAAAAAATATCCTTAGAACAAGGATTCAAATTTACAGTAGGTGTAAGAGAATTAGGTTGGTGAATTTATCTTTTGTAAATGATCTAATGATGTTGAAAAGAGATCAAGATAAAGTAGTGAGACTCTTAATGATTGCTCTTCACTACTTTAAAGGGTTATTAGGGCTAGAGATAAACCATAGTAAAAGTTAATTACTCATATCAGTAATTGCTTAGCATTTAAAAGATAGACTATTAGGTATAATATGATTAAAGACACACAAACTTCCTAACACTTACCTTGGTCTCACTTAGCTATAAAGAGGGATTTTAGAAACTGCCTTCTACTAGTGGAGAAAGTTTAAAAAAGACTAGGGACATAGTGCAATAAATATGTATCTTATGGAGGTAGATTGCAATTAGTAAAGTTTATACTAAACTCTGTACACATTTATTAGGCTTCACATATATTTTTCTCAAAGAATCTATCCAAATCCCTAGACAGATTAATGAGAAAATTTCTTTGGAGTGGAAGAAATAATGGGAACTTAGATTAATGAGTAAATTCCTTTGGAGAGGAAGAAATAATGGGAACTTTCGTGATATGGTGAAATGGAGTAAAGTAGCTAAACCAAATCAAGAAGGGGTATTGAGGATAACTCATATAAGCCTAACAAGCTACCTCTAGGGAAGAGGCTATAGGGATTGGTGAAGAAAAATTAGTCCTTATGGAAAAAATGGGTCCAAACTTTTTTCCTAAAAGGGAAATCCAATCAAAGAAAAGCCTTCATAAGTTTGCTTTATGTCTCAATTGCTAAAGCTGAGAAGGAATCTTGTAAGCTATATCAAATGTAGGATAAGCAATAGAGAAAAAAAAACTTCTCTATTCTTTGATAATTCTAGTAATATTCTTCCATTAATATAATCCTCAATGTTGAATCACATCTAGGATATTTCGAGGAAGTCAAAGGTAAAAATTTGGATAAGCTCTAATCAATGAAGGAATATTACTTTAGGCATGGTTCCAGTTATACCCAATTACACTCCAAGCTTAAAGATAAAGGATAACTATCTGTGATTGGGGAATTCCAATGGAGAATTTGCCAAAAAATCTTACAAGGAAATCTTAAGACCTAGAAGAGTAAAAATGGTTTGGCATAAAGTGATATGGAATAGGTTTTTTATTCCTAAAGTCTCTTTCATATTTTTTTAGTAGTATCACGAAGATTTTCAACAATGGATAGATTAAGTTACCATAAACAATTAGGCTTATGCCTTTTATGCAAGTTATACCTAGAAAGTCATAAGTAGCTCTTCTTTAGTTGCACTTATTCCTTAAGCATCTTGGAAAAATTACCATAATTATGTCTCTTACAAAGTTATGTGGAATTCATAAGCTGGATATAAGGAGATAGAAGAATATTTGAAGGAAATATCCATATATACATCATAAGCATAAGTTATTCAAGGAGACAAATACAAGGTCCTTTAAAGGCTTGGAAACGATAATGGAGGGCTTATAACTTAGCATAATATAGTTTATTCGAATACAACAAATGGAAAATGAAATAGATGGAAGCTGTAGCAAGGAAGTCACAAATTCTTAGAGACTAAACTAAGAAAAGTAAGTTATCCAGAGCATGTATAACACATAGCAGAAGAAGACTGTCCTTCAATTTTGTAATATGTTGTTGGTGTAGTTTAAAGCAGATCGAAATATCTTAACTGTGTTTACGTTTTGACTTCAATTGTATTCTTTTTCTATAAATATAATCCTTTTAATGTTTTCAAAAACATTATGGTTGTTACAAGTAAACTTAGAATAATAAGTTAACATAATGATCTTTATTACTTATCTTAATATGTTCATTTAAATATGTTAATTAAGGAAAATTTGAATAATATGATTTAGGATAAAACTTGTAAGCAATAAAGATGTGCTTTGGTTGGAGGCAAAACTATAATGTTATATTTTTACCTTAAAAATAATATTATACAATAGACTTACATATCAAAAGGAAATCAAAATAAATGATAAATATATAAATATATAAACAAGTGGATATTCTTTTAATTTATATGTCACTTAAAATTAAATCATTTTCCTAATATTTCTTTTTAATGAAATAGATTATATGTACTATGCAACCATTATTAGCTAATATAAAAACTTAATTATCCATTGATAAGGTTCTATCATTACTTTATAACTCATTATCCTACCCAATCTATCAAAGCTTAACAAAACTTTTATTAGGAGAAGAGAAAGAAGAAAATTCAATCAACACAGTAAAATTGTTTTAAAAGTATCCTATAAATCTTTATGTGATTGCTTTATGTAACGTATCTCTCCTTTTATATATATATATTGGCAGTCTCTTATTATTATAAATGGTAAAAAATAATAAAATTAAAAAATTCATATTCCACAAAATAATGGAATGAAATTTTCTTTGTAAAATGATATTCAAATCCTGAATTATAAAAACATGTCTTACAAAATTAAAATAATTCTTTAAAAATTCTAGCAAAGATTGATAACATTTTTCTTTCTCTTTCAACCTAACTAGTATTTTAGATAAAATTAAGAAAAAAAAATCTTTCAAATAATTTTATTTATTATATATAAAGAAATTACTATAATAAATTATGAACTAGAATAAATCTTAAAATAAATGAAGACCTTATAATAGACATTATTACCTTGCTTAATATAGAAACATATTTAAATTGTATAAAACGAGGACTTATTCCCACAAAACTATTACAACAAATAAGAAATACTAAAATTTGCTAATAATTTAAAACTAAAAATAAATTACAAATCGGTGAATTTACAATATGAACATCTTTTATCATAGTAGAAGATATACATCATAAGGTGATTTTAGAAACTCATTTCATAAAACTAATTATCCCATACATAATAAACCAGGACAACACTTCAACAAAAATAAATAATAAGAAATTATGTTTTCATTGAAAAAATCAAGAATAGGAATATACATTTTAAAAACTTATTCTATTTATAAAACTTAACCAAATAATATAATATATTCAAAGAAAAATATAGATTACTTGAAAAAATATTTCATGAAAAAATAAAAAAATAGATTACAAAATGAGAGCATTAAAGAAAAATTACAAAATTAGAAATCAAATAAACAATACAAAAAATGAAATTCATGTATCACACATTTTTTGGAATAGAAAACAACATATTGTAGACCTATCTTATGAAAAAAAATTAATAGAAAACAAATTCCTATTAAGATTAGGCCTATGCAATTGAATAAAGAACCATAAAATCATTGTAAATAAGAAATAAACAACTTCCCAAAGAAAAAACTAATCTCTATGTCCAAATCTGCTTAGAGTTGTGTTGCCTTCTATAGTAATAAAATTTTGAACAAGAATGAGGAGTCCTTAAACTAGAAATAAATTATAAATCTTTATATAAAATCTTACAATGGATTAGGCATCTAATCTCCAACAACAAAGGAAAGTGTTCTAAATACGACACAAACCCTAAAGACGTATATAAAACTGCCTATAATGTCCCTTTCAGACAATTTGAATGGAACATTAAGACCTTTGGTTTGGGAAATGTTCCTTCTGAATTTCAAAGAATAATTAATGAATTTTTTACCATATTTTGAATTTTGCATAATATATATAAATTATGTCTTAATATTCTCTTCTTTGTTAGAACAACATTTCAAACTTATTAAAACTTTTATCTATATCATTAGAAAGAAATTCTTGGTAGTATCGAAAACAAAATTTAGTCTTTTTAAAACAAAAATTAGGTTTTTAGGACACTACATAAAACAAGGAACAAAAATAATCATGTAAAGAAATTTAGAGTTTACAAATAAATTTCCTAATCAAATATTAGACCAGAAAAACTAAAATCTTTTAAATTATGTTACGAACTTCTTCTCTAACTTGAATAGGCTATGTAGATCTTCATATAACAAACTAAAGAAAACTTTACCTTGAATAGAATAGCATACTAACATAGTAATATAAATTAAGAAGCAAGTAAAAATAATCTCGACTCTACACTTAGTTAATCGTAAAGCTTATAAGATTGTAGAAACTAACACCTCAAACCAAGGATATAGAGGAATACTAAAACAAGTTGTTAATAACAAAGAGAAAATAATTTAGTATAACGATGTTCATTGGAACCCAACTCAAAATAATTATTGTATTGTTCAGAACGAAAATTTTCAATAGCATTATGCATTATTGAATTTCAAAGTGATTTATTAAATCAAAAATTGCTTCTTAATATTGATTATAAATTTGTAAAAGAAGTTTTAAAAAAAAGATGATCAAAATATTAACTTTGAATAGATCTTTGCTAAACGGCCGGCTATATTGAATATTTTTTATTTTGATGTTAAATTCATTAAAAGCAAATTATATTCTATATTTTCTAACTCGTAAATTTTTAAATTTTAGATCATGATACCACGAAATAGATAACCCAAAACTCTAAAAAGATCCTCTTCAATGACGTAACAAAGCTCTTCTATTTTATATTTATATTTATATTTTAAATTTCTTTATTCTTATTCTTATTCTTATTATATTTTCATTTTTATATATTTATTTGTTTTTTATTTTTAGCCTTTGTTTTATAAACAATTCTCAACAACTTTTTTCTTGTGGGTCTATTAGAAACAAATTTTTTATTTATTAGAGGTAAGACTATGTACTTCTAGGCCTTCCAAGACTACATCTCAGTAGTACTTCTACTAGGATGTTGTAACTGTTGTTGTTGTTTCTTATTTTGTGTTCTTTTATTTCATAAGTAATTAATATTGATCGATACAGCAAATTAATTCAGTATTGATTATTCAATTATTATCCACGCATTTAGTGTTTCATAATTATCATGAATGATTGATACAAGTCGTAAGTGGGTTATTTATTATTTGTATATTTAACTTATGAGAAACAAGAAAACTAAATTGAATAGTTGTAGCTATCTCAATTATTTAATTTAGGGTTTAGTTTTTTCATTAAACTTATTGCTATCATTTATTGATATAGAATGCAATGAACACGCAATCAAATAATGATCAGTTTTAATTTGAATACTAGGTCTGAATCAATTGATTTAGGAAAAGTGAAACTTATTATGGCTATCCTACTAGGTTTCAAACTAACGACTTAAATTACAAAAATTTATTCTTTTTAGATTAATGATTAAAGTTATAATGGGATCAAATCCTTCTTTTGAATTAGAAAATTTAGATTTAGCTACATATGACTATAGTTCCATACAAACACAACTCTTTTTGATGAATAGATTCTTAAAGGATTAGTAGAACCTGTTATGCTAATACCTTTTGGTCTAAATAAACAAACAAAGAAATAAAACAGTTCAAAGATAAAAAAGTAAAACATTTAGAATTTGACATCAAATTTATCAAAGGTAAAGCAAATTATATTCCAAATATTCTTACTCATGATTTCTTACAATCCATGATATAATACTAAAAAAAATTACCTAAAACTATGTGAAGATCTTAATGCCACAACAAAGCCCTTCTAAAGCCTAACATAAAACGTCATTGTTAACCTAACTAGTAAAATCTCAGAGAGATATCCTAGAAGGAGGAGAAATTGTTCCCTTCATTCCTATTAAAACCCAATGAGAGGCTTCTTCAACCCCATCTTATAAAGTTCATATTTAAGAATTGTTGCACCATTTGTCAGCAAATCTTAAACTAGCAATAATTTTATGAGGCTTCTTCATCCTCATCTTCTAGAATTAATATTTAAGAATGGTTGCAGCATTCATTCCTATTAAAAGGTGAGGCTTCTTCAACCTCATCTTCTAAAGTTAATAGTCAAGAATGGTTGAACCATTTGTCAACAAATCTAGAGCTAATAGTAGCTCTAAGAGACTCCATTGATAAAATCTTGGAAAAATAAATTTTATCAAAAATAATAATTAAAAAATTATTTTACATGAATCACTCATTGCTGGAATAACTTGTAGTTTAACACTCTCTTTCCAAGAATCAATTACAAAAGCTAGATAAGCTTCACACTCCTTCCTAAGAAACGTCCGAGCTCGCATAGAATTACTATTTCAGATTGATCAGGTTTCCTAAGCACAACTATCTTAGCACTATAGTCAACCACTGCCTGATGCTTGGATAACCAACCCATACCCAAATTCAAATCAAATTCATGAAAAGGCAATTTAATCAGATCCGCTACATAATCACTTCATTGGATCATAACAGGACAGTTTCTATAAACCTTATTAACAATCACACTACTAACCAAAGGACTACTTACATGAATATCATACTCTAATTGATCTACAAGAATCACTTTATTAGAAATTTCTCCAACTTAAATATAAGAATGAGTGGATCCAGGATCAACCAAAGCATGCATTTCAGAATCAAAGAGAAAACACTACCCGCAATGACTTCAGATGCATCTTGATCCTCGTAAGTTTTCAAAGCATAAGCTCGAGCTATAGTAGATGGCACAACAGGTCGATCAACAGTTTCTGATATAATACCTGGATTAGGTTTAATTTGTCCAAATCCTCCATGACCTCTACTACATCCTCTAATTCTAACAGATGCATGAGAAACCTCTCTACGAGCTTACAAGGTATGAGGCTGTCTTATAAGATAATTGACTATCAAATGCTCAGTGCTACCATATCGATAACATGCACCCGACGCTCTCAAACAAGTACCCCAATGATGTTTAGAGCAAAGAGGGCACTCTGGAGCACCAGAACCTCAGCCCACAACTTACCAGAATCAGCCGATAAGGGAAAGTCCTGTCGTCTTCCCTTAGCTACAGATCTATGAGTAAATTCTTGAGCAGTGGAGGCACCTTCATGACTTCTCTTACCTGAGGATTGACGTCCTCTAGTAAAACCTCTTGGCTGACCCTTTTCTCTCCTAACCATCTCTTGCTTCTCTATCTTTATGGCAGCTTATACCAGCTGATGGTAGCTCACTTGCTGCGAGATAGTAATTGTCGTTAGATGCTCTTTGATCGAATCATTTAAACCATCTTCAAACTGATGACATCGAAATTCCTCAGTAAGTATGGGTTCAGGCGCATACTTGCTAAGTCGATTAAATTCTCTATCATACTCAGCAACAGACAGGTTTCTCTATTTCAAGTTTAGAAATTGCTTCCACTTCTCCTTTCTATAGCTTCTGACACATACTTGGCTTTAAACTCTTGGGAAAAGAAATCTCAAGTCAAAAGCTCTGGTAATTGAGGATATCTTATAACAAACTTTCACCATTCATAGGCTGCTCCTTAAAGAAGGGAGACAACACAATGCACCATCCGTTCAGGTGGGCAACTAATTTCATCTAATACCCTCTTCACTTTTTCTAACCAAAATTTTGCCTTTTTAGACTCCTCCAGAGATGTTCCAGTAAATTCCTCAGCTCTATACTTCCATAACTAATCAATCAGAGCTTTGGGTGTGGTCATAGGATGTATTAATGCCATCATGTCTTGCGAAAGCTTAACCAAAGCCTCCCCCTGAGCTGAAGGTGGAGGAGGTGACACTTCAGCTTCATCTCGATTGATCCTAAAGGATCTCGATATAGATGGACGAGATTGCGCAGGATTATTAATCTCTGCAACCTCGTCAACGACTTCATGCGACTTCATGAGATCTTTCTATACTCAAATCTAAAACCAAAATATGGGACAACCCGCATTAGGCCAAACACAACTCTTATATCCAAGTATAAGCAATAGTTAAGCACTGGTTAAACCAGAATCGCCTAAACCATACTCTAATACCAAATATTATAACACCCAAATACCCCCTAAGAGGATATACAGATGTCACACATAACATACCTAAAACATACCATATTATTCCAACACTTGAAAGAAAATAAGGCAACATACTTCACATTACATAAGTTATGTTATATACATAACATAATATACACTTTGTCCTTATCATATACATGCCTTAAATCCAAATCCATCATATATTAAAGTTATTACAAACCATTTACAAAAAATACAAAATGTCTCATATTTTTAGATGCAATTCAAAAACAACTCAAACAAAACTTCTTCCAAGCATATCAAGTCCCTCATTGGCCACTACGGTTGTCCCAGTCTTAAGTCTTCTTATCAAAACCTACATGGAGGCAAAACCACCATGCTAAGCATATATCTTAGTGGGAAATAACTAAACAACATATAAATGACGATTATTTCTAACAGTCGTTTAACATTCTCATGCTCAGAATCAAATCAAATCATAAGCAAATTTTAATTATTCATATTCAAGAGCAACTCAAACATTACGCATCTCAGAACAATTTATGATTCATCAATACAGAACAAAACATACAAATATCAAAACAGAATGTTGTTGCTTCAGAACAGAATGCACAAGTCTCAAAACAGAACATAATTGTGCCAGAACAGATCAGAACTTGTATCAAATCAGAAATCATCTTATATCAGATCAAAATTTGTCTTTTTTCGGATCAAAACTTGTTTATAACATAATCAAACATGTATCAGAATACAAACCAGGTTAGCCTACTTATCTTTTTTACAGAAGTAGAATACAGGACCAAAACAGGAGATACATATGATTAGTATCATAGAACATGAGAGATTTATGTCTCAGACATCTGAGTGTCTATATCAAGAGACACTGAAGTGTCAATATCAGGAGACACCAGATCAGTGTCAATATCAGGAGACATCAAAGTGTTGACATCGAAGTGTCACAGAAACAGCTGCAGGCATGCCTATTTACCCACTACTAGGACTTAACAGTTTTAAAACAATCCATTTCAGATTTTAGAATCATAAGCAACTAATGTAGTTTAAAACATATATCTTTATTACATTTTTCTCAAATTGAACAAATTCACTCCCTTTCGGTCAAATTCAATATGCCTTACAAATATAAGCATTTGCATCAATATATCAATGAAACATTAAGTCGTTACATATTACATAACATCATAGAAATTTCCAATTCATAAACATCCATATCCAATTCACATCACATCAAACCTTTGGAATACATTTGTATTCTTTAGAACACATTCATCTTGAACATACCATACATGTTAACATTAGACATATTATTAAATAATCACAAATTCTTCAAGTTATTACCTCAATTAATAGTCCATAACTAGATTAACTTCTACTCAATTAATCTGACATAATCTAAGTTCATTTTCAACCGTAATCAAGTTCAATTAAACCATTGTTAAGTACCTTAACCATATATAGTCCGATAATTGTCTAAAACCAACATTTCTCCTTCCTAAGTACTGCCCCCACAATTGTGATAGAAGCTACTGCATCTGTCCACGATTGTGAGATGGGTGCCATGATAGTGGCCTAACTATTTTCCTGCACATTTTCCAGATTTAACACCTTCATTCCAAATTCCATACACGTTCATTTCAATGCATATATCATATCTCAATTACACCTTATCCATACTTCAATCCCTTATCAAATTCATGTCCAATTCCAACTTAAAACCATTCACTTGGCAGCTCACAACCATAGTCCTTCATGCATCAAAACCAAAACAGAAATTATCTCACAAGCATCATTTTTCCCGTACTCAATTACTAACATCTTAACACACGTTTCATGCCAATTCAATTATCATACCACTTGTATAAATACATGCTATCAAGTTTAGAGTTCCCTTACCTATTTAACTTCAAATTCAACTCCAAAGAACCAGCTAATCAATACCACCTCAAGGTGATTTTTGGACAGCAATATGGAGACCACTTTGAACTGGTTTCTTGGCTGTTTTGTGTAGGGTTAAAGTATGGTTTTCGTGCAACAAGTTGGATAGGATTAAGACTACAATGCAGAGAGAAGAGAAGAGCAACTTCGATGGAAAAGCAAAAGGAAAGACAACAGGAACTTGTTGCTGGAATTTGCCTCTTCAACATGTTAGGTGTCACCTTTTAATCTAGCCATATGTCTTAAAGCATGTAATGCCATTTGCCTACTTCATAAGCTACCACAAATCCACTTAAAATGTTGCCATTTTTCACCAATTGATTAGTCTATATTTCTTTAAATAATTAGTCCACATGTCACTCCGAGATTAGTCTACTTGTCACATAATAATTAGTCTATTTGACATTTATTTAACTATGCTAAATGTCTCTCAATTATATGCTTAATAACCCTAATTTTTCATGTACTAACTTGTCTTGTCATTTGACAATTTTCCTAGTCCAAATGTCCATTTTAATACCTCAATTCTCTAATGATATTAATTAATTCCAACTTACTAAGTATGGTCCATTAAACTAAAATTTAAGAAATATGCAATTTACAGTCACTTCATAATTTTAACACATATTACATATACTTCATGAATATGTAACTTTTCAACTAGGGTATAATTTAGGGCCTTACAATGAATCTAACCTTCTTACCTCTAAGAAAGTCTTGAAGATGTTGTTGTAAGATAAAAATAATTTAACTTCTAAAAGTAATCATTAAGACTTTTCAAAATTTTGAACCAAATGATTAAGATGAGAATGATGAGATGCCATTAATGGATTGAAAACTCAAGAAGAATCTTCATTCGTATCATACCATAAGTAATGTTTAACAAGAGGTAACTATTAGTTCATAGTTTAGAAATTTGTCATATATTGCTCTTATTTATCAATTTTAGTTTAAATTCCTAGTGATGAATATTAGGTTGAAATTTTCTTCAGTATATTATAGATGTAAACTTAAATATTGTGCAAATGGGAATGTTAAGCTAAAAACTTGTTAATTACTAAATCAATTGGGATATATTTTCTCTAAACTAGTGAATGATGATATTAAGAGATAATTACGCATGATTTTATGTGTTTAAAGTCTCAATGTTTTTGACCACTCTTGATTGGTATTACCAATATTTTTAAGTTTTTTAATGCTTTAATTCGAGTTTTAAAGATAATTTCTTATCTAATATATTGGTCAACCAACATCTTAGTTTGCTTAACTGGTATCTTCATAATTCCCCTCTCTTTTTTTCCAATGAGTTTGCTAGTTGTTTGGTTACGAATCTAGGCGATCACTTAGACATACTAGTTGACCAATGTCCTCTTGTGGTCGGCCAATATCACTTCACCTAAGAATTTTTCTATTTTAAGTGAGTTTGTTTCAAGTTTGACTATATATACTGATCAACCACTTACCCTTATTGATCAACTGATGTAGTTATTTTCTTCAGAAACCTTTATTCTAGTGAGTTTGTACCATAGTTGGCTCATAAGTTTGGATGACCACACACTATTGAACCAGTAATATGGTGTGATCAACCGGTCTTTGCTATTGCAACTCTATTTATTCTTTTTTCTTCTATTCTTCATCTTAGTTGTGCATATCTTCTAAGACCCTTAAAAAATTCACTCTTCTCTTTGAAAAACATAGTCTCTTTGTCATAAAGATCTCGTTAGATTGCATCATTTTTGAATTTCAAATTTGGGATTTTCACAGTGTTCTTAATTAGGAATTATCTTTTCAAATTTATGTTTTCTTAATAAAATTGTAAAAGGAGTCAAGATTGTTTTCCTTTTTGACTTATATTGATACATCTTCGATTTTGGCACTTTGGGCACATTTTCATTTATGAATTTTGGAATTTTGGGGTTTTTAAATTTATATATTATCTTATAAATCAATTATTAGAATTGTAATTATGTTTATATTTGTTATAATTTCAACCTCTAATTTTGTCAAAACTTGCCCTTATTACCTTAATTAAACCTTCTAGTTTATGCATAATATCAAACTTGGAGATTTTTCAAATTTGACACAATTAGGATGTTTCTATCAAAATTAAAATTTTATTTTGACTCTTTAAATATTCAATACCACTTGTTAGTGAGAAAGTTTATCAATCTTGATCAAATTCATCTTTTTAACTAAGTTAACTTGATGCATGATAGTTTATATTATGAATTTTTGGCTAATTGATTTCTTTTTAATGATTTTGAAAAAGAGAGAAAGATTGATAATATTAGATTTTAAGCTGAGTGATGACATTAATTGTTTAGTCATTTTTTATTTCTTGATGTGATATGCTTGAATAAATCTATGTTATCTTCATATATAGATATTTCTTTGATTTAAAGTACGTTCTTAGTATTGAATTATGCTCTTCATATTGAATTATATTTTATGCATAAATTAAGGAGGAGTTAATCACTATCTTAATGCTTGTTTACATGCTTAATTTTATTATTTGTTTTCTAGTATCTTAAATACTTTGTCACAATTTAAAAGGGAGAGATTGTTAAACCAAGGGAGTTTCTAATCAATAGTTTGATGATAACAAAATATATTACTTCTAATAAGTTTATTATTTTCATGAAAAGCAATATAAAAACAAAATGAAGTCATAAACTCAAAAAGATAGCTTATGAAGTTAAAAAATTAACGTCAAAGTTTATAACCATTAAAATGAAGATCAAGGCTTATCAAGGTTATCCTTTAGTTTGTGATATTAATTGTAATATCACTTTATTAATTTGATGCTTTAGAAGGCTCACCCTGCATAAACATTTATTTCACTTTATTGCATGAGTCTTTACATTCATCAAAAGGCATTAAAGCTTTTGATTTTAATAGAAAAACCTGTTGATTTTTCAAACATTATTTAGATAATATTCTAGAAAGTGTTTAAATCATAATCGCAGTAAACAAATTGGTTTTGAGAATTTTAAGTTGTTAACATCATATTTTTGGAGTGATTGGTCGACCTATAGGTTAGTGATTGACCAATATAAGTTAAAGTTGTTAAATTTAACGTATCATGAGTTTGTTGTGATATTAGTTAATGTATTGGTCGACCAATGTGCCATATTGGTCAACCAATATGCCTACTGGTTAATTAGTGTTCCAACAATTGGTGAACCTGATGCCTTTAATGCACATCAGTCAACCAGTACTTTGCTTATAATCGCTATAATGGTTAGTTCTCGACTCTAATGACTAGGAAGGTTCTCAAAATACTATAAATAGGTGTGTTCTTATTAGTTTTAGCATTAAGAAGTAGTTGGGTGTATTTTACACACATTTTTAGAGGTCCTTTATATCATTTGAGCATCATTTTTCATATTTGTAAGAGTGAGCATTTTTGGAGTTATCAAGTGAATAAGTGAGATATTTTGAGTTGTAATCCTTTTTTAGGAAGTTGGATATTAAACTTGGGAGTGTTCCAAGTGGGATTAAGGTTCTTTTTCACCTTGTAAGAAGATTGTAAGATGAGTTCCTCTTAATCGAGAAAGATTGTAAAAAAGTTATTCTTCGCCTTGAAAGAAGAATTATAGTGGAATTCTAAGAAGAGTCTTAGGAGTTGACGTAGAAAAGGGTGTTAGTGGAACCACTATAGATCAATTTGCATCATCTTTTCCCTATCCTATTTAAATTATTATTCAATTATTTGATTGGTTTATATTATGCAATTCATTTATTCATATATTCAATATATATATATATATAGATTGTTGTTAAATTAAATTCATTAGTTAGAAAATTCTTTGAATTTTATAAACACCCAAATCATCCCCCTCCCCCTCCCCCTCCCTCTTTGGGTGCCATTAGTAACTAAAAATAATTAATATTGTGAACCCTAAAATCCAAAATCTCTCTGAGTTTTCTATTTTATTTCATCATTTATTAAAGTTTCTCTCTTAGCTCAATTTTCCTCAAAGATTGATTCAGTGCTCTTTTTTAATATAATATTTATGTTTTAATTACTATTCAACATACATAAATTTGTATTTTGTGTAACTACTTCTAAACAATATGCGTATAGAAAATTTTATTTTAAATACATATATTTTTAAACACTTGTTTCAATTATAATTAGTTTATTATTCTATATAAAAATTTTATTTGATTTTTTGTATATGCTTAAATAAAAATCTTTTTAATGCCAACAATTTCAATTTGTATTAAGTTATGTTTGCATTATAACTAGTTCTACAAAATATAAGTTAATAATTTTATTTCAACTCCAGTTAGTTATATTCAATCTAACTTAATTTTTTATATTAATAGTTATTATAGAAAAGTTAAACTTTTAATATTTGTAAAATTTGGGCAAATTTTAATTTAGATAAAATCTATTGAAAACTTCTTCCAATTTATTGACCATTCATGTTGAAAAATAAAGATGTCTATGTAAGAATATTATAGAACACATTAATGTTAGAGGAAAAAAGTATAATTTTAATCTTAATATTTGCATCAAAAATAGGATAAACCCTAATATATGAGAGTATTAAAAAAAACATTTCAAAACTATCTAATTTAACCATTAAATGACCAATGCTTAATGAGATCAATTCTTTATCAGTTAAATGTCACATCAACATTGAAGTAACATCCATGATTTAAAAATCTCAATCTGATTATGAACCCATTCTAAAATATGTTTTTATTCTTTAGACATAGCATCCTTTCTCTTCTATTCATTTCGAGTGAGTGACTCCTCGTGTTGCTTTTGGCTATAGATATTAGATATGCCAAAGAAAGATTTTTTTTAAAAAAAAGGAGTAAGAGGCCTTGCTTCTAATTAGAGCTCCCCATTTCTTGCTTTGGTTGTGTCTACCAAGTTTCAGCGTAGTAAAGGCTCTCGAGATCTAAAGTGCATATTGTGATATGAAATGAATGGTGAGTGTAAACATTTAGGTGGATTAAAGTGTCAAGTAGAAGGGAACACGAGAAAAAAGATATAAGATCTCAAGGTGGTGTAGTTGAAAAGTAAAGCCACAATCTCTATTAATTAGGGTTGATTAAGTTTAATTAAGATTAATTATATTTAATTATAATTAATCTAAATTTAGGGTTAATTATATTATTTATAAAATTGGTCTAATTTAAGTAAGTAAGACCCACAGCATCATGTAGATTACATATGACATTGTGGGTTTTATATAAATAATAATAGAAATGTGCCACATCAATGATAAGGTGATACTTGATAGACAAAAAGTTAACCTCATTAAGAGTTTCTTAATTTCATGGTTAAAATTAGACAGTTTTAAAACGTTACAATTCTTTTTGAACACTCTAAATATTAATATACAACATGTATTTTAATGCAAACGTTAAATGTTAAAATATACTTTTTTGACTAATGTTGGAATGACAAATATATCTTGGTAGGGCTTTTCTTCTTTGTTCTAAATTTTCTTTCCTATTGTAACTTTTTGTTGAACTTTTAGCAAAACATCCAATAATTAGGCTTAGCAAAAAAGCTAAAGTTTGGTCTAACCTGACCTAGACTTAATAGACAAAGTATGATTTTATTAGTTTCAGGTCGGGCTAGGATTTGGTAAAAGAACACAGGTTTTGGGATTAGAGGACCCAATTTGATCTAATCCTAGTGCATCTAAATTCACTTTAACTTGGCACCCAAGTTTTGGCTTAGGCTTGATTGAGCTCAAACTTTTCATATATGACCCGAGCTTTTAAGCCTACCCACAATTAGATAGAATTCATTTACTTTTATACAACGCATAAATAGAAAGAGGTACATTGGTAGACAATCAATTGCCACATAATATTAAACAACTGATAAAACAATTAAAAATTTTAATCGAACATGCAAGTAATGACCTTTATGATACACATATAAAAAATAATTACATAAACAATTGCTTTTTTATTCTTATAAGTGTATACTTAATAAGAATCAATAATAAAAATTGTAAACAAACTTTAAAGAATATATATAAACAAACTCTACGCCCTAAGTAATCAATAAAATAGAAAACATATTCTCTATAAATGATTAAACCCAATAAAATAATATAAATACAATTCTCACCTTTTCAAAATCTCCTCGATAATAATATGAGTTTATGTTAATTAAAATTTGTTAAAAATCATAAAATTTTCTAAATTTATGTTCAAAACTTTAAAAAATAGACACAAATTAGAGAATATTTTTAATAAATTATCAATAGTCACTTTACCTCCAACAAATCCCTCTAATATTCTTCAATTTCTATACTTAAATCTATTGAAATCTTAGAAAATCATCGTAACAAGTTTTTCTTCTTTTTTCTTTTTATAAAACTTGAAATCTTTAACAAAGCAAGGGAGTCAAAATTATGAGGATTTCTTTTAGGTTTAAGTAGAGTTTCACATTAAAAAAAATATAAAATTTGACCTAGTTTTTTTTCATTACAAATAGAGGTCTATATCAATCTTCCTCAAAGTTAAAAGTTGGATATGTCTTGTTCACCCTCTCTTCATTTTCCCAGGTAGCATCTTCAATTGAGACTCCCTTTTAGTTTATTAAAACTTCAAATTTTGGATGGTATTTCCTTTTACTAACAACTCAAATCAAGTACAACTTCAGGTTGAGAAAGAATTACATAATCATTTATTACCTAGGAAATGTCGGTCTTAAACGCTTCTATAAAAGACTAACATGAAAAAAATTATGAATTTGAGAGCTAAAGAATAAAGCTAACTTATAAGCCACAACACAACCTCTGGACAATCTAGAAAGGACCAAATACGAGGGAGCAAGCTTTATCGAATATCAAAATGTCACAGAACACTTCTGATAAGGTTGGAGCGTAAGATATAAGTAATCCCCTACTGTAAAAGAAATTTCTTGCCAACCTTGATTAGCTTAACATTTCATTCTATTACGAGCTAGTAATAGATTACTTTTTAGCTAGCATAAAATGTAATCATGATCTTTTAAGTACTCATCAACTGCCTGGACTTAGCTAGTGCTAGGGATATAAGACAACAAACTTGGAGGTGGAATACCATAAACATCCTCAAAGGGTGTCTTCTTCATTAAAAAATGAACTAATATATTACAACAAAATTCAACCTAAGGTATCCATTCAAATAACTTTCACAGTTGGTCACCTGCAAAGCATCTTAAATATTGTTCCAATATGTGATTCACTACTTTGGTTTGCCTGTCTAATTAAGGTTTGCTTGTTCGATTGAGGTTAGTAACTTGAATTCATACAAAGTTTAGTTCCTTGTAATTGAAACAATGCTTGTCCAAAGGAACTAATAGATACCTTATCACAATCACTAATAATGGAGTATGGGATTCCTTGGAGTTGAACCACATTTACTACAAATGCCTCAGCCATAGTGAAAGTAGTAAAAGGATGATTTAAAGCTATAAAGTGGGCACATTTTGTCAACAATTGATCGCTAGCAGGATGAATGTATATCTATTTGATGGCAACAAACCTTCAATAAATTCCATTGATATGTCTGTACATATTTGAGCAGGAATTGGCAACAGTTAAAGTAGCCCAACTGGTTTCATGCAGTCTGCCTTGTATCGTTGACATATAAAGTATTGCTGCAAACAAATTTTTACTCTTTGACACATGTTAGGCTAGAAGAGGCTAAAATTGATGCGAGATACTGCTTTATGAAATCTAAAATATCCTCTGGTTAGAGATAAGTGACAGTCTTCAATTATCTGTTGAATTAGAGTTGAAGTGGGACATAAACAAACCTTGCCACTTTTAAACCACACACCCATCTTATTATATCAGCTAGTTAGGTGATTGTGTTTAGGAAAGATTCTTATAAAGAGAATCCCACTTCACTTCTTCCTGTAATATTGGCTACCAATATGCATGAGGCATTGAAATAGATAAGAGCTAAAACTCAACCATACGAGATAAGAAATTAACAGTTTGATTCTCAAATCCTTGTTTATGCTTAATTTTATAATCATATCATAGGATCTTAAATAACCATCGGGCTTGCATTAGAGTTGTAATTAGCTACTTGAGAAGATACTTTAGTATCATTTGATTTGTACAAATATCATATAATTTGCTCATCAAATAAGGATGCTACTTCTGAATAGCCTTAAATATGGTCAACATCTCCTTCTCATAGGTAGGAAACAGTAATGATGATCCTTTTAAAGCTTTAGTGGAATAATCTATTAGCCTATCTTTTTTAGAAAGAACTGCTCCAAAATTGGTCCCACTTGCATCACACTTAATCATAAAATGATGAGAAAATTTTGGAAGACATAGGACTTGTGGCAATGCCAGTGCTTCTTTCAACTGTCTAAAGACATACTTAGCTGATTCATTCCATTGAAATCCCTTTTTAGACAATAGTTGTATTAATGGTGTTGCAGTGCTCCTAAATTGGTGAATAAATTTATAGTAAGCCTGCTAATATGAGGAACCCATAAATGCTCTTCAATGTTTTTGGTGTTGGCTATTCAACGACTACTTGTATTTTTATTAGGTCAATGCCATTCCTTGCTCAGGAATAATATGGCCTAAAGAGTTGATCTCTAAAACATCAAAGCTGTATTTTGCTTCTTTAACTGATAGTTAGTTAGTTACTGATATAGAACAATTCGAAGATGTAAGAGATGCTTATCCCATGACTTTGAATGTACCAAAATATTATCAAAGAATACCAATTTAAACTTTAAGAGATATAAGAGGAAGAGGTCATTCATGAGGCTCTGAAAGGTTTTAGGAGTGTTAGTGAGTCCAAATGACATTATAACAAATTCATAGTGTCCTTCATACATCCAAAAATTGGTCTTCAGAATAACTTCATATTACACTTGAATCTAATGAAAGTCTGCCCATAAATCTAATTTGGAGAAAAAATTGGCCTTATGAAGTTCATTAATAACTGTTATATTATTCAAAGCTTGATATTCTACACACAATCATCAACCAGCATTTACCTTCTTAATTAATAAAATAGATGAAGAGAATGGGCTATTACTAGGTCTTATTAACTAGAACTATAGGAGTTCTCTTACCTTCTTCTTCAATTCAGTCTTTTGGTAGTAAGGGTATCGGTATGTATAACATTTATTGGCTTATTGTTTGTGTAACAGCCCAGACCACCCGCTTGCAGATATTGTCCGCTTTGAGCCTCGGCCTCTCGGGCCTCGCGCTCTCAC
>JAOTAY010000006.1:30230783-30241626 GCA_025629805.1 Erythroxylum baracoense | reverse complement strand
ATTCCATCTAGAGGGAAACTTAAAGTTTCCCTCCCCTTTTCTTTTTCCACCCACTTTTAAACTTTACCTTCTTCTCTCTCTAACTCACGAATTTTTCTCCTCCCACTCTCCAAAATCTTCAATTTTTCTCTAGATTCTTGGTATTTTCTTCAACTCTTTCATTATTCTTACAATTCTTTCATCTTTTCATGGATTAATCATTCAAAAACATAAGGATTTGAGTAAGATTTTACTCTATCTCTCTCTCTAAAATTCAATCTTCACTCTTTTTTTCTCATTTTTGCAGATTTTCCTCTTACAATGGCACCAAGGATGAGGATGGTTTAGATACCAACTAACCCGACTAATGAAGTACGCCGTGAGGTTTCTGGGGAAGGCAAGTGCTATTTAGTGGCGATTTACCGCTCTTCCTTCCCGATTTACTCAGAAAAAGAAGGTACGTATTTTCGTGACCTTAGAAATAGACAAATAATCACTCCCATGTATTTTGATTTTGAATTGCTAGAGAACATAGGAGTGAGACACAACTTGAGTAATTAGCTGCAAGCATAGGGTGGAGTAGGTTTATTCGGTGCAATGTACCTATTTATTTTACTATAACTTTAGAGTTCTTCACAATAGTCTGGCAAAATTCAAAAATGGATGTGTTTTGGTTTAGGTTAGGCGGAAATGTTTTTAAACTTGATTATCTTATTATGCGTGAAATTTTCAATTTATCTAATGCAAAAGTTATAGATGATCACGGTGATTTTGATATTGATTCTTATTGGAACACTCTCACGGGTGAGGAACATTTGAACTCATACAACGCACCTAATTCTTTAATCCGAAGTGTTGAGCATCTACTTTTACACAAATTTATATGTCTGACTGTGTTTAATAAAACGGAAAGCAATAAATGCTCAGCAAAAGAATTGTTCTTTTTATGGTGTATAGATCAAAAAATTAAAATCAACACACCTTACAGAATTTTTCGATCAATAGTGAGTGTTATTAATAAACAGAGTTCGTGTTTTGGGATGTCTCATATTGCTTGTACTTTGGGTGTATTTTATAATGTTAATATGGAGAATTTGCGTAAAACTCCACACAATATGTGGAGTTCCATTATATGAAATTCTGAGATCCTCAGACGCGCACTACAGTGAGGAGCAAGAAGGATGTGCTTACAGCAGCAAACCGACCGTCCACATCTCGAGCAATGCTAGAGCAAGGGACAGAAGTAGTGGAGGAGGAACCGCATGCACCAGTGAAGGTCGACCAACATCAACAAATCCTCGACCAAATGGCTGCCAATTCTCAACAAATGGCATCCCAAATCAACGAGCTCTGTACCCAAATGTGGAAAGTTCATAAGGAGCAGCGCAGCTTGAGGAAGAGGTTCCTCAACTTCAGTCAGAGAAACAACTTTAAAGCTCCTTCACCAACACCATCGCCACCATCATCTGAATAAGCTTTTCTTACCCTTTTCTTTTTTTATTTTTTTTGTTTCTCTTTTTTTATTTCATTTCATGTTTGTTTGGCTTCATGTTATTTCTTTTGTTTGGTTTCATTTCATTTATGTGTTCAACTTCTTTTGTTTTGTTTGAGGTCATTTTCCTTTACTAGGTGGTTGACTTGTCACATTAAGGACAATGTGAAATTTAAGTGTGGGGAGGTTTTGACTTTCGTAATTGCATTCTTTGCATTTTGCTAGATAGGATGCAAGTTTTGGCATATTATATGTGCTTTGTGTCAACAATGGAACTATACTTGAATCACTCTGATAAATGTTGTAATCAAATTCTATCTTACTAGACGGGATTAGATTGAATGCATGCTTGAACTCGGATTAGGCTACTTGAGTAGAGATGGTGACTTTGACTTTTGTAATTGCATTGTTTGCATTTTGTTAGATAGGATGCATGTTTAGGCATATTATATGTGTTTTATGTCAGCAATGGAACCATACTTGAATCATTATGATAAATATTGCCATGAAATTTTGTCTTACTAGTTGGAATTAGATTGAATGCATGCTTGAACTCATATTAAGCTACTTGAGTAGAGGGTGAACCATATGAAGTGATGAAAAGTAGTTGGGTACATAAGTTTAGTCACGAATTGACATTTGGAACAATGAGGTAATGTAGAGATGCATAATGAGTTTTCATTTGAGCCAAAGTGAGGATTGAGCCATATGACTCCATTCATAATCATTCTATTTCTTTGTTAAGTGTTACTTCCTTAAGTTACTACCTTTAGAACTTGCTTTGAATTGGTTTGAGTATGCTGGATGCATCCTTAATAAAGATTATTCAGGCCCTTTTTTCTTGTTTTAACCCTTGGTTTAAACGACCTATCTTTTGTATTATCCCTTGCTACCCCCGTTGAGCAATAATCTTTTGATTCTTGAAAATACCTGAGATTTTAAAACTTTTAACCTTATTAACCTACCCGTTGACAAGCTTAGTGTGAAATTTTTGTTACCGAAATAAGTTGAGTATAGTTATGCTTATGAGTTACATTGTATATAGTGCTATTTCGAGTCATAGCGCTTCCATAGATGAAGAAAAAAAGAAAAATGAAAAAAAGGAAGAACAATTGACTAGCATAAATAAATGCAGAGTATTAGTTTCATTTGTATATTTCGAAGTAAGTTTTCGTTATCCCAATCTTATACACTTTTTACTTTACTAATGCTTATGCTTAACGCTTTTTCCCTCTTTACCCAACTTAACCCTTACCACATTACAACCCTAAACAAGTCCTTTTGATCTATTTATGCATGCAATCATTGTAGAGGAGAATTAGTGTATTAGCAAGCCTATAGTAGTGTAGTTTCTTATAGGAAGTTTGAGCAAAACACTAACAATTAAACAATTGAGAGAAATGAGTGAAAACCATGAGGAAAATTTATTTTGCATCTTTACTTATCTTTGAGTGATGGTGTCAATTATTGAGTTTGCTTATGTACAACAATGAAAAAGTAGTCATGATATGTGTATTAACTTGATATTTGAGTTGACCTAAATTTGAGGGATTGTATGTTTTGATCTTTGTAAAGATGAAATGATAGAGTTGAGTGGTTATATTTATTTTTCTTGAGCACAAGAAAAGATTCAAGCGCAGGAATGTTGATAGGTGTGCATTAGTCTATGTTTTTCTATGTCACTGAATTGTGTTTTTTTGTATACTTGTTGATTTTGGTTATAGTTTAGGATTCATTTTGTATAGTTTTGCTTAGCTTGATTTCTATTGTTTTTCTTTTGTGTTTGATGTTAATTTGAGGTAAGAATTGACTATTTGTTATGTAGGACGGAAGATGGAGCAACTTGGAAATTGAATTAGAAATTAAGAGGAGAAGAAAAGAGGAGTGCATCTGTGACCAATTCCCACGATCGTGGGAATCATAATCTGAGACAATATGCAGGGCTTCATTAAACTTAGGATTTTTGGACTATTTAAGCATCATTAAGCCTCCATCTTGGGAGAGGACGAAACCCTTTTATAGAAAGAGCATCTTTGGAGTGAAGAACATATATTTGGAGCCTTGGGGAAGGATTGAAGTCTAAGATCATCATCAAGATTGGGCAAAATAGCAAATCAACACCAAAATTTCCAGATTTTGGCAAAGAAGAGAAGGAGTCTTGTTATTCAATTTTCTGTCAATTTTACTTCTTCTATTCTTTGTAAAATGGTTTATTTGAATGTTGATGATATTATGGAGACTATGTTAGGCTGATTTAGTTTTAACGATTGCTTTGGAACTATTTTGCAAAGCTCCTATTTTGTTGAATCGAATGAAGTTGTCTTTGATAATTGTTGATTTAAATTGTTATCTTTCAACAAATCAAGAGAGTGAGTAAGATAAATTTGCATAGAATTGTACGAAGAGATTTGGTGACCTACAAACTTACAATTATCACATTAATTAACTAATTAGAAGAGAGATCTCAGCTAGTCAATTGATCACCTATAAGATAGTTTAATAACTTGTTGAATAGGTTGAGTCATTGGATAGGTTGAGAGATCATCTAATTGATTCCCTTAAATTCGATTAGGGACAATTAATTACACCTTGAGAGAGGGTAGTTATTACATTCAGAATTCTAGGGTGAGACACAATTCAATCAATAAAATAGAAGGGAGACAAAATAGGAAAAAAGTAATCTCTAGTCTTTAGATTCTTGAATTCCGATTTTTCTACAAGTTAGTATTATCTATTGTTTTCAGTTAGTCTTTTAATTTTAATTTAATTTTCCAAATTATTTACTTTTAACAATTTCGTTTGTTAAACAAAGTTTTATCTAAATTAAGTAGTGTCTGGGTATCAATCTATGTGGGATCGATATCCACTCTTTTAAGCTACAAGTCACGACCCGTTCACTTGAGATTTTTTAGCGTAAAACAAGTAGATAGGTTTTACCATCAACAGGCCAACAAAGGATAACCTAATGTTTGAAGCATTGGACGAGGAGGATTCTATGATAATGTCCTGGCTATAGGATTCCATGGATCCAATGATTAGTGACACATGTATGTTTTTGGTCACTGCAAAGGAGGTTTGGGATTACATTCGTTACATATACTCGAAGGCTCCTAATGCTGCTCAAGGGTATGAGATTAAGGTTAAAACTATAGCTACTAAGCAAGGAGATAAATCTATCATTAGGTATGCAAACCTGCAACAGAATTTGTGGCAAAAACTTGACCATTACCGAGTTTTTTAAATGAAATGCCCTGAGGATGCTGCCATCTTAAAAAACTTCATTGAAAAAGACCGTATCTATGAATTTTTGGTCGAATTGAATCTTGAATTCAATCAGGTTAGGGTCCAGATCCTTAGAAAAGAGGACACATCGTCTCTAGAAGAGAGAATTTCATTGATTCTAGTAGAAGAAAGTTGAATGAGTGTTATGCTTGAACCACAAACCATCGATGGGTTAGCCTTAGTAGCAAAAACAAATCATCAGGTGAAAGGAAGTAGTGATCCGTCCAAAAATTCTGGTAGAGAAAACCAGGGAAAGGAGAATAAGGACAATATCTAGTGCACCTACTGTAAGAAATCAAGGCACACAAAGGAAACTTGTTGGAAACTACATGGTAAGCGACCAAGCCAAGAATGGGGAAACTGTGGCGGACAGTAAAGGTCTCAAGCTCAAATGGCAAAACAACCCAACATTGAGGAAAATTCAGCAACAGGGGGGTTTAATAGTGAAGAAATTGAAAAGCTGAGAAGCTTGTTGGGGTCTATTGAACAACTTTCTAAATTTTGCTTTTTGGCTATTTCAGATAAACCTCTACTTCATTATTGCATGACTGCCTCAGAAACTTCTTATACTAACTCTTGGATAATTGACTCCGTTGCCACAAACCATATGACACCCACATCTCAATTCTCCCACACATATATCCTATGCCCAAGTAACAAAAAGATTGTAGTAGCTAATGGTTTTTTAGCTACTATTGCAGGGTTCGGAGATGTACATATAGACATGTCAATGGGCAGCAGGGTCAAGTCGACCTGCACATATATTTTTTTAAAAAAATATTATAACAACTTCGTTTTGATCAAAAATGACATCGTTTTGAAAAAATAGACTGGCCATGGGCTGAGCCGTGGCCCTCGCGGGCCGACTATGGGGTGGACCATGGCCAGCCTATGGTCCGTCTGTGGCCCGCCCAACCTGGGCCAGTCGGGCCAGAATTGGCATCCCTATGTACACGTCACACCTACCCTTATTCTTAAAAAGGTCCTCCATATACCAAAACTTTTGGTTAGCCTTCTTTCCATTCAAAAACTTACCCATGATCTTCAATGTTATACTATTTTCTTTCCCTTTTACTGTGCTTTTCAGGATCAGGTCTCAATGAGGGAGATTGGATTTACTAAGGAAAGAAGCTGTCTTTACCACCTTGAATTTCTTCAAAAATTTTGAAGCAACTTGTCTTTGTCATTTCTTAGTTCCTTAAATAAATATGCCATTCGGTTGTATCACTTGTGCCTAGATCATCCATCTTTTAAGGTTTTAAAGGTCATGTTCCCTCGTTTATTCCAAGAATTAGATATTTTTTAATTTCATTGTGATGTTTGTGAATTGGCAAAACATACTCGGGTATCTTTTTCTATTAGCAATAAAAGGAATTCTCATCCTTTTCATTTGATTCATAATGACATATGGGGTCCCTCTATTACACCTAATGTTTTTGGGGCTCATTGGTTTGTATCCTTAATTGATGATTACCCTCAGGTTACATGGCTATTTCTTCTTAAACAAAAATTTGATGTTAGTCTTGTTATACCTAATTTCCACTCAATGATCCAAAACTAATTTGGGGTCAAAATAAAAAGCTTTCGTACAGACAATGCTAGAGACTACTTCAACCAAACTTTGTCATCCCTCTTTCAATCACAGGGCATTATACATGATTCATTATGTGTTAACACACCTCATCAAAACAGGATATTTGAAAGGAAAAATAGACACTACTTAACACCACTCAAGCTCTACTCTTTCAAGGGAATGTCTCTAAATCCTATCGGGGAGAGACAGTTTTACTCCCACATATGTGATAAATAAACTTACATCATCTGTGTTAGACAAAAAACGTACCACAAACATTCTCAATAGTTTATATCCACAATTTAGAATATCACATGGCCTTACACTTAGGGCATTTGGGTGCATTGCCTTAATTCATGTTTATAGCCAACACAGACACAAACTAGACCCCCCTAAATGTGTTTTTCTCAGTTACTCACCTAGTCAAAAGGAATAAAAGTGTTACAATCCGTCATCTAGAAAATTTTATATCTCTATAAATGTCACCTTCATAGAAAATACACTTTTTTTTTCTCCAGGTCTTCTCTTAAGGGAGAGATTTCACTGATAGAAGATAACACTTATGAGTCCTTCGAACCACTTAAAACACTTGACGTTCCTTCTCCTTCATCTCATATTGTTGAAACAACCAAGCTTTCTAAACCAATTACATCTAAGTTTCCCAATAATGCTACTGAACCTAAGTCATTCTGTGTACCAGCCATTGTTACTCAGGTGTATGTAAGGAGAAAGGTCATTCTAGAACTAACACAGTTCTAAGAATCCAACTCAGACTCCAAAAATGAAATCATGATAAGATCTTACTCACCTTTACATGCTCAATATTTTTAAACCCATTGTTGTTAGGAAAGGTGTAAAAGAATGCATTAAGTGACCACTCTATCCTTTATTTCACTATATCTCTCTTAAGCGCCTATCACCAGCCTGTCAAAAATTTATGGTGAGATTAAACACCATTACTATCCCTAACATAGTTTCTAAGGCATTGTCAAAAAGGGAATGCAGGGATGTTGTGAGGGAGGAGATGAGTCATTAGAAAAAAATAAAACATGGGAGATTTTTGATAAACCGAAAGGGAAAAACATTGTTGAATGTAAGTGGATTTGCACACCAAAATACAAGGTTGATAGGTCTTTTGAGAGATATAAAGCCAGATTGGTGGCCAAAGGGTACACTCAGACTTACGGGGATTTATTATCAATAAATTTTTGCTCCAGTTGCAAAAATGAATGTCGTGAGAATTCTGTTATCATTACCTGCCCACTTTAATTGGCAGCTCTTACGATATGATGTTAAGAATGCATTTCTCCTTAGAGACTTAGATGAAGAAATCTATATGAACATTTCACCAGGATTTGAGTGGAACATTCGGCAACAAAGTATACAAGTTGAGGAAGCCCCTTTATGAGTATACAAGTTGAGGAAGGCCCTTTATGGGTTAAAACAATCTCCTAGGGCATGAATTAGGAGATTTTCAAAAGTCATGAGGGAGTTTAGGTATAGACAAATCCAAGATAACCACACTCTTTTCATTAAACATTCAGTTGCAAAGGGAGTTACTACTCTTTTAGTCTATGTAGATGACATTATGGTGATTGGAAATGATGACTAAGAGAAGCATGAATTGAAGCAAAGACTAGTAAAAGAGTTTAAGATAAAGGAACTGGGGAAACTAAAGTTTTTTCTCGATATTTAGGTGACATATTCCACAAAAGGGATTTCATATCTCAACAAAAGTACCTGACTAATTTGTTGGCAGAAACAGGGAAGATTGGGTGTAAATCAGTCTTTACACCTATGGATCCAAAACATAAGTTGGGAGAAGCTAAAGAAAAACTAGTTGTTGACAAAAGGATATATCAAAGATTTGATTGGTAGACTCGTATATCTTGCTTAAACTCGGCCAAACATAACTTACTTTGTGAGCGTAATTAGTCAATTCATGCATGATCAAAGAGAAACTCATCTTCAAGTTTCTTATAGAGTGCTACATTACTTGAAAGGTAATCCAGGAAAAGGAATTTTGTTCAAGAAAAACAATACTCTTGCTCTAGAAGCCTACACCGATACTGACTACGAATGTTCTTTAGTGGATAGAATATATATTACAAGGTACTGCACTTTTCTTATAGGTAATTTGGTAATGTGGAGAAGTAAGAAGCAGAATGTGGTGGCAAGGTCATCTGCATAATCAAAATTTAGGGTCATAGCTTAAGTATTGTATGAACTACTATAGCTGAAGATTATTCTAGATGATTTAAAAGTCAAATGAGACTGCCCTATAAAACTTTATTGTGATAATAAGTCAACCATCAATATTGCTCGTAATCATATACAACATGATAGGACAAAGCATATTAAAACTGATAGACATTTCATTAAAGAAAAATTGGAAGAAGGGTTAGCATGTATGTCTTATGTTCCATCAAAACGTCAAGTAGCTGATATCCTAACGAAGGGGCAAAACAATTTAAGTTTTCATGGTCTTGTATTTAAGCTGGAATGGAAGACTTCTATTCCTTAGCTTGAGGGGGAGTGTTGAGTTGAGATATACATTAGTTGTAAATAGATTAGAAGATGAGATATATATTAGCTGTAAATAAATTAGAAGAATAAGTTTAAAATCCCCTGATTTAAAGGATTTAATTAGATAGTCTATCTGATCTAATTACCTATTTTATCTCTTGTAATTCCCTATATAATGCTATACACTATCTATTCAAAAGATATATAATATACAAGTATTCTTTTCTACAACCTCATCTATAGCTCTTTATCAAATTGACAAAAATTATATTGTAGAATTATCACTTTTAATGGATAGTTATTCCTTTTTCACATTGTTAAGGATAATTACCTTTATCTTAACTAAATAAATTTGATGCTAAAATTTTAAAGTTAATTTTATGCATATTCATGAATAAGTACCATGCCAAGCCAAGCTTGCATATATTTTCTTTTTTTTTTTACTTTAGTTATGGTTCTTAAATTTTGGGGAATATTCTCCTAACATCTCATGCATCATACCAACCAAATTTTTTAAAGGATGATTCATATAAACTAAAAAAAATGTGTATTCATATAGTTGCACTTCATATCATACTACAAAAGGAAAAACAGAAGAAAGAAAGTTGCTTTGGAACTAAGAATAGTAAAAATGAATGAACATATTTTGATGCTTCATGTATTGCTTGAGACCGCCATAGATCTTCCATTTCAAGTAGACAAAGTTGGAAATTATGGTAATTTAAAATCCAACTTCTTGATAGACCTAACTTCTTTATAGATGTTAGGGAAAAAAACCATCTTCTTCATAGATGTTAGAAAAGAAACTAGAAAAAAATCCAACTTCCTCATAGATAAAAAAAAGACCCAACTTCTCTATAGATCTCAGTAAGAAAATCTCAGCTTCTCCTTAAATCCCAGAAAAAAATCTAGCTTCTTCATAATTTCTGTTTCTCCATAAATGTCAAAAAAACCTAGCATCTTCGTATATGTCAAAGAAAACTTAGCTTCTCTATAGATACCAGGAAAAACTTAACATCTCCATAAATGCCTTAAAATTTCAACTTCCAAACAAAACCAACACTCTCCAAACTTTCAAGGGTGATTCCAAGGAGTTAAATTGAAAAAAAATACAACCAAAAACTCTTGAGCTTGACAATGGAAACCTATAATTTGAATCTATAGTACCTTAATTAAGTAATAACAGAAAACACAGTGGAAGGGAGACAACGGTGAGGGAGTCAATGATGAAAGGAAAGTCGACAATAGCAAGGTCAACAGTGACAAAATTAACGATTATAATTAGGAGGGAAATGTTCAAACTTTAGAGAGTTCAGAGACGTGTTTAAGGCTTAAAAGTTTTGTTAGCTTGTTGAAATTGCTAAAGATTAAATTATTCTTAAAGTTTAGTTTAAAGCTTTAAAATTTAAAAACAATTAATTATTAATTATAAAGGATAATCCCCTGTCAGAAAATATAGCACTGTTTTTAGATATGATTGCATTGTATTTGGGCCCTATTTGGCAATTAGCGGATTACATCAGCTGTTAACTGATTCAATCAGCGGTTAGCTGATAGTGGATTATATCAGTTTATCTGACTAGCGGATAACATCAACTGTTTGTTAAAAATGTTTGATAAAATTAGTTGTTTAGTATTAGCTGTTTATATATAAATGACTTACTAGGACATGGCTTTCAAAAAGAATTATAAAGATATGAGTTCAAAAGAATGGTTGCAACCTTTCCTTGAGTTATGTAGTTAGTGCAGATTAATATATTTTGAATTATGCTACGATAACCTGGTGCACTAACATGCTAACATATTACATGCATGGCCTCGTAGAATAAATTTAAAGAATAAGTTTTGTTGATGACTTTGTTCACGAATGTTGGCTTCATTTATGCATGGTTCATGAATGGTTTCCTTAGTAGAGAAAATGTAACAGCCCAGACCACCCGCTTGCAGATATTGTCCGCTTTGAGCCTCGGCCTCTCGGGCCTCGCGCTCTC
>JAOTAY010000006.1:30213450-30230683 GCA_025629805.1 Erythroxylum baracoense | reverse complement strand
CTTGCTTGAAAGGCAAACATGTTAGAGAATCATTCAAACCAAAGAAAGAAATATGCACATCTAGAATACTTGAACTTATTAATATGGATTTAATTGGACCATCTAGGTATGCTAGTTTAAGTGGTAAACTATATGTTCTTGTTATTGTTGATGACTTTTCTAGATTCACTTGGGTAAGATTTCTTGCAAATAAAAGTGATGCCTTTAACGAGTTTGCTAAGTGATGTAGGTTGGATCAAAATGAAAAGAACTTGACAATAGTTGCTATAAGAACCAATCATGGCAGTAAGTTTGATTGTAAGCCATTCGAAAGACTTTGTGACAAATATGGAGTAGAGCACAACTTCTCATCACCAATAACTCCACAACAAAGTGGTGTAGTTGAAAGAAAGAATCGTTCACTTGAAGAAATGAGTAGAACAATGTTGAATGAATATAATATACCTAAATCATTTTGGGCAGAGGCAAGCAATACCACATGTTATGTCATCAATAGAGTGCATCTAAGAAGAGACAAGAACAAGACACCATACGAGTTATGGAAAGGTAAAAAACCCAATATATCATATTTTCACCCTTTTAGTTGTAAAGTGTTTATTCATAATAATGGAAAGAACAATTTAGGAAAATTTGATTCAAAATCTGATGTAGGTCTGTTTCTAGGTTATTCACTAATTAGTAAGGCATTTAGAGTTTATAATAGTAGAACTAAGTGTGTTGAAGAAAATATTCATGTTAAATTCGATGATACAATTTCACTCCCGAGAAAGGTTTGTTTTGATGATGATGTAGGAAATTAGGCAATGAAGTTGAAGAAATTGAATCCAAAATTGAAGAAGCAAAGTTGGATGAAGAAGATCATGTACCTAACACTACAACATGGGAAAAAGCAAAGAATCATCCTATGGAGCAAGTAATTGGCAGCTTGGATGATGGTTTAAGAACAAGGAGGAAAACATATGAACATATGAGCAATTTAGCCTTCATCTCATTGGTGGAACCCAAAAACATAAAAGAGGCTCTTGAAGATGAACATTGGTTGATGGCAATACAAGAAGATCTTAACCAATTTAAGAGGAATAATGTATAGGATTTGGTAGCTCCACTAAAGAACAAAACCATCATTAGAGTCAAGTGGGTAAATAAGATAAAATTTGATGAAAATGGTGATGTTGTCAAGAACAAATCTAGGTTAGTAACTCAAGGATTGTATCAAGAAGAAGGTCTTAATTATAATGAAACGTATGCACCGGTAGCTCGATTGGAGGCAATCACATTATTATGTGCTTTTGCTTCTCATAAGAAGATCAAGCTTAATCAAATGGACGTCAAAAGTACATTTCTTAATGGCTACATTCAAGAGGAAGTTTATGTCAAACAACCTCCTGGTTTTGAAGATCATGAGCATCCAGATTATGTTTACAAGCTCAAGAAGGTGCTATATGGATTAAAGCAAGCACCTAAGGCATGGTATGAAAGGTTAAGTTCTTTTCTAATCCAAAATGGTTACATTCGTGGTAAAGTTGATAATACCTTATTTATAAAGCATGTTGATCATGATATGCTAGTTTGCCAAGTATACCTTGATGACATTGTATTTGGTGCTACTAATGAATCTTTGTGCAAAGAATTTAGTGATTAAATGCAAAATGAATTTGAAATGAGCATAATGGGATAACTCAAGTTCTTTCTTGGATTACAAATCAAGTAATTCAAAGATGTCATCTTCATTCACCAATTCAAGTACACAAAGGAGTTTCTAAAGAAGTTCAATATGGAAGGATGTAAAGATGCAAAAGCACATATGGCAACAAATCTGGTTTTGGAAAACTTTGAGCATGAAGAAGATGTTGATCAAAAGCTTTATAGAGGTATGATCGGCTTTCTTTTGTGTTTAACCGCATCTAGAGTAGATATTATGTTTGCTACTTGTCTTTGTGCTAAATTTCATTGATGTCCTAAGACTTCTCATTTAAGTGCTTGCAAAAGAACTTTTAGATACCTTAGCAAAACAATTAATCATGGATTATGGTATCCTAGTTGTGAGTCTTTTGATTTGTATGCTTATAGGGATGTTGATTATGGTGGTTATAGGATAGATAGAAAAAGCACTAGTGGTCTATGTCATTTCTTAGGTTCATCATTGATTTCGTAGGCTAGTAGAAAACAAGTATAGCTATTTCAGCTGCTGAATCTGAATATGTAGTAGCTGGAAGTGCATGTGCATAAGTTCTTTGGCTTAAGCATCAATTACTTGATTATGGTATTGTTGTTAAAAATGTTCCAATCTATTGTAATAATACAAGTGCAATTTGCTTAAGTAAAAATCCAATTTTACATAGTAGAATAAAACATATTGAGATTAGACATCATTTTATACATGATCATTGTTTAAAAGGTGATATTTGTTTGAAATATGTCTCTACAAGTGATCAATTGGCAGATATTCTTACTAAACCTCTTAAAGAAGATGTGTTTGTAAATATAAAATTGAAACTTGGTATGTGTGATTTGAATTCAATTGGATGATTGAAATTGTTTGCATACACTTCCACAGCAAAATGGTCAAATTATTAGGTGAATATGCAATTCCATTTGAGAAAATATCAACATTGATCTATATTTGGGTTTATAAAATGACTTGTCTGGATTTTTGGAAATTTCCAGTCGACTAATTGAAGTCTAAGTCGACTGATGTTGAGGTAATGGTTGAGTATGTTTGAATTGAACATTGACTAATGCATCTGGAGAAAAATTGACTAAGTGTTTTTGTGGCTCTCTAGTCTACTATTATAGTGTTAAGTCAACTAACACTAGCCAGAGATGAAAAACACATTTTTGAAAAATTACACTAGTCGACTTATGAGGATCAAGATTGCAATAGTCGACTAATGAGAATCAGAATTAAAACGTGGAATTCATGAGAAGATCTTGCATGAGGATTTTAAATATGTATCTCAACATTCAAATATTGGAGAATCAACCAGATCTGTTAGTTGGAGAACTAGACAAGTCGACTATCATGTTATAAGTCGACTATCATCAATCAGATCTGTTAGTTGGAGAACTAGACAAGTCGACTATCATTTTATAAGTCGACTATTTGAAGTACGGAGTTGAAGATTCATATAAAAAGGTTATGCTAGTCGACTAACGCTTGGAAGACAAGTTGACTATGATGTACTAGTCGACTATTACATATCGACTAGTCGACTATCAGTTACAGCTGAACAGAGTTTGAATTTGTCAAACGATTTCAAATGAGAGCAAATCTTTGTACAACGGCTAGGAGTGTTCTACAATGGCTAGGAAAGTCTTGAAGCCTGTAAATAAAGGTCTTCACTTCAGAGGAATGATTATATAAGTTCTAAAAGAAGCATACGTGCTATAGTGAAAAATTATCCTCTCATTGCTCTCATATTGCTTACATAGGATATCCAGATTGTTTTCAGTTATATTGAGCTTTATTACTTCATTACCATTCTCGTTATTATTGTGAGTTGAGTGATAAGAGAAGAATCACTTGGGAGGTAGGATTTGTACCGAGAAAACAAATCATTTGTAAGGTGTAGCTTGAGCTGGAACTCAAGTTGATTGGAAGAGTTCACACTAAACAAAAAAGTGTGCAGTAAAGAGCTTTGACAAAATCCTAAGTGGGAGCTTAGGTAGAGGACGTAGGTCTTAGCACCGAACCTCTATCAATATTGTGTTTTCCTTTCTTCTCTAGTCTGTTATATTTCGATCTGTCTTTGTTTGTCTTGTGTGTTTTAATTCTCTGTTTTGTAGCACTTTGCGAAAAATTTAAAAGATCTATTCAACCTCCCCTCTAGATCGTGCTAACATATTACATGCATGGCCTCGTAGAACAAATTTAAAGAACAAGTTTTGTTGATGACTTCGTTCACGAATGTTGGCTTTGTTTATGCATGGTTTCTTTAGTAGAGAAACTAGTTGTAGAAAAACGCCAATAACTTTAGGGTATAATTAATAGTTTTTATATTACACCTTTAGCAAGGGATCACAACGCTCCTATATAGGAGCATTTTTAAATCAACTGATTGGGTTAAATCAACTAACTTAATCAACTACCCTCCAAACATGTCTACCGACTAGTTGACACGAGCAACTAACTGAAACGTTTCAACCAATCAAAATTTAGTTAATACGCTATTTACTAAACAGGACCTTGATGTCGTATGCAGAAATGAATGTGGTTCTTGTAAAAGGTCAAAGCAATTGAACCAATATCATAGGTCACGATTCCTAAATCCATCATCATAGATCTATCATCTACGGGCCCGTTTTACTTATAGAATAGAAAGAAGATGCCTTAGCCTGATTTTAATAGACCAAATCTCAAAAAAAAAAAAACATTGGGCGGACCACTTTATCTCATTCAAGGATTGCATTTTTATTTCAAATATAGGAACCCTCCCGTAAAATATGAATATTCTTCATATATGTTAAAATAATTTGATAAAATCCTGTTTAAATATCACAAGATAATTTTTATTAATTGTATCCTATACAAATATCTTTTAAAAATAAATCAAATAAAAAAGAAGTTGATATCTTTTAATCTCAAATATATGCCAAAAAGTCCCTTGAAATTAATATTAAAGTATTTCACCCACAGGCCCTCAAATGTAGCTGTTCATGAGTTAGCTCATTAGCATGGTAAATCATTGGCCAGCATTATCTGAAAGTGAACCGTACACTACGCTCCGCTTGTTTCTCCCATTGTCCTTCAATAAAATATCTAGGTTTCCAGGACAGATGATGTTACCGGTCCTTTCCTTTGAGCCACCTTTCGCGGCAAATTTCGTAAGTCTTTGTGGGGTTCATGCGTTTCGCAGTACTTGAGTAATTTTGTGGCTCTGAGATTATACTTTTCAAGTTTTTGTCAGTTGGAGACTGTGCATGGGACAAGTGCATGCGTGCGTATGCGTCATCATGAAAACCACGAATTTCGACAGCTATTATTTAGCTTGCCTCGGTTAACAAAACAAAAAAAAGAGGCGCTTTAGATATTAATGAATATAAATATTATTTTGATATATTTATTTGAGCAATCGGAAACCGTTTACAGAAGTCTACATTTAGTTTTGTGTCACAAACGAAATACAAAGAAATAACTGAAAAAAAAGGTTAACCATAACCTATCCAGTGTAAATACTGAATGACACAACAGAAATGCAGTTTAACTTTAAATTACCTAAAAGGAACTGAAATTCACAAAGAAATTACTAAGCCTTATCCAAAGTTGGATAGATGGACATAGTACAGTCAGCATCCACTCGGTTTCGATTCTGGCCGTTTCACAGAACGTGAATATGAGCAAGCAACTACCAGGCAATAATGAAAGCATTTTAAACGAAATCTTAAAAAACATATCACCAAATCGATTCATCCAACGCATTATCCTTTAAACCGGTCAACGGACGCATCAGAACCTGCACAAGTTCGGTATCCCGTTTATTATATATAGATTTTTATCAGAAGCAGGTTTTAATATCTCGTATCCCTAAAACTAAACTTATCGGATATCTTAAAATCCAATGTCTAGGATTGACCCCACCGCACTCACGTCCTTCTTAATTTTCTTCTTCTCTGGCATTTCTTTTTGTTTCTCCTCTCTTGAAGCTTTGAACCAGCCAAGAAAGTCATTTATTTCTTTTCCTCTGCATCTCCAATATTAGTCAAAAAGAACCAATTCTTCGTTCATATAAAAGTGTTGTGGGTCTCGTTTACTTTTGAGGGCCTTCGGAGAACTCTTTACTTTCATCAAGAACATTTTTTAATTCTTGGAATCCTGTTTGTTTTGTTCAAAGACTGGGTTCTGATCCAGAAACATAAGAGGGTTTTGGTGGGTTTTTGTTCCTTCATGCTATTATCAGCTTCACTGAAGTGACGTCAAGTTATAGGTTGCTATGGCATGTTCATTGAATGGAGGTCTCAACATTAGTGGTCTGAATGATATTGTTCTGCGATCCAAGGCCAAAAGGGTTTGTGGGTTTTGTCCTACGTTTGACGTTGTGCGATTCCCAGAATCGAAACGAAAAGGCTCCCTTCGTTTGCGTGTTGATTTCATGGGCAAACCCCTAGTTCTATCAGATCAGAAGGGTTTTAGAAATTGGAGAATTAAAGCCGTCGGCAATTATTCTCTCCATGTATGTATAACGCTTTCTATCTCACTTCTCCATTTCTTCTTTCGCAAACAGTTTCTTGGTTCAATAGTGAAACTCCATTTTGTATTTGCAGGCACAAGCTTCGATCTGTGTGAGCAGAGCTATGAGGTGGTGGGAAAAAACCCTTAAAACCAATATGATAGAGATCCATTCAGCTCAAGAACTTGTGGATTCCTTGTTACATGCTGGTGATAACTTAGTTGTTATTGATTTCTATTCTCCTGGTTGTGGAGGCTGCAAAACTCTTCATCCTAAGGTATAATCAGTTCTATGCATGTTCTAGTATTGACGAACTAATCAAGCAAACAGACTTGGGTATCGAATGTTTTGTGGTGGATTTTTTAACATGCTCAAAGTTTCCAGTTTTATTTTCTGGACTACTCTAACTAATTAATAAAGTTTCTTTGAGTCCATATTCTGAGATAATTTAGGTGGGTAAAATTCTAATCTTATATACATCTTTTTGCAGATCTGTCAATTAGCTGAATCCAATCCCAATGTGATTATTCTAAAAGTGAACTTCGAGGAGCTGAAAACCATGTGCCATAGCCTTCATGTTCATGTTCTTCCCTTCTTTAGGTTCTACAGAGGGCCAGAGGGTCGAGTATGTAGCTTTAGCTGCACAAATGCAACTGTAAGTTAATAGTGATTCATTATATTTTGTCTTCTATTTTGCCAGGAATTAATTTTCTATGAATTAACTCTAAACCACTATTTATTTACAGATCAAAAAATTTAAAGATGCATTGGCAAAGTATGGTTCAGACCGATCTAGTCTAGGGCCAGCGAAGGGCTTAGACGAATGTGAGATACTGAAACTGATACAAGTAGGAGAGCTGTCAATTACTTCGCCAGTACAACCTGCAAAGGAAGAAAATTCGAAGGATTTAGTTATCCAAAGTATGGCTTTTGCCTGATGTTCTTGGCAAAACTGGTCGCAACATGGGTCTTAAAAACGAAATTGCTATCTGTTAAACTTGTGGGGCCTGCATATTAAGTACTGTGTTGCCACTTGTTTTTGAATTGTCTGTACATATCCATTGTTGCGTTTTCCATAAGCAGGCTTCTAGTTTTTTAATATCAAGCCTGCCGCTTGATTCGTATGGGAATGGACGATTCTATGCTTATCGAGGATTGTAGACTTCTTCATGTTCCATTTTCTTCACGCAAGGGGTATTCAATTTTGGTGGGCATGATCTGTATCTAATCTAATCAGTTACCCTTATATGTAAGGAAAGTTCACATCATATCAATTTTTCACTTTATTCTAATCCTTTTGTTTTTCTGTTCGTTGATACTTCAGCAAGTTAAATATTGGAACGCTCAATTTTCCCCCTGTTTCACTATGGGGTTTTGTCTGACTAAAAAATTGCTTCAGCAAGCCAACTAATTCTGCCAAAAGCATTGAAAGGAACTGTCCAGCTGTGGCACAACTGTTGGGCAAATTTAATTGCCACAAGTTCAACCAGAAGGTCGAATTATCATAAGCAAGAGAAAGCTTTCGGCTCTAGGCCTCTTTCAGAAACCTTCGGCCGAATTATACGACTGAACGAACTAAAAAATGGCCATTATTTGTGAAGTTCCAGCATATTCTATTCATCATAACATCAGCACAGGGCAGAAGTTGAAGAATGACAGTTGCTTCCTCCAAAGAAGAAATAGAGAAGTAAATCTTCATTCCACCAGTTTGTGTCTGGATCAATGAGTCCACTAATGGTGGCATTATTTAATTTAAATTAATTTAGACTCCTATTTACTTATTTTATTTAGGATCTATATGCTAATAAGAATTATGAATAAAAGAATTTAATTTAATTTTGTAAATAATTTAAATTTGAAAATTTAAAATAAAAAATAAAAAATATTGTTAAATTAGATAATTATTTAATTATTGACGAGCCACGACAATTGCACAGATCAAAGCAACAAAAAGAACAATTGAGAAACAACATGGATGGATTATAATTTATAAATGTATAATTAATATCAATAAAACAGATCAAAGAAATAAGTGGAATGTTGAATCTTGGTAAGAAATTATTAACATAATAAAACATGTATTACAAGCATAAGTGTTATACCTCACCTAAGAATAGTACCTCATTATAATAAATATTGTGAGGGAAAGTGTTTCTTCCCATAGGCCCTCTAGCTCCACTAGCATTGTTCAGCTAGGCTCTGTATGGATATATAGCATAAAAGATTTTCAATCCTAGCATAAAAAGGAGAGAGATGTGTAGTGAATTTAATATGAGTAAATACAACTTTACACTCTATCTTACTGATAAGTATAGAATTTCGTAAAAAGATGAAACTCAGTAATAATTTGTTTTAATAGAATACGAGTGAACCATCTACCATATTATTATTACGATGTAATAATAAAAAGCTAATGTTCAAAAAATTTAGAACAAGACTAATTATATATTAAATGAAAATATTTTAAAATTTAATCAATATTTTAAAATTTCTTAATTAATTTTAATAAAATTTAATAATTTCATTATTAACGAATATTATATAAGACATTTAAATGAAATTATTTACCTAATTTTTATTATTATAAAAATATAATCACAGTGATATTAATTTTATTTTAAAAATATAAAATCAAATTCTAAAAAAATAATTAAAAAACAAATTAAACCAAGCAACCCATAAATAAACTAAAATTTATTTATATTTTATTATTATATGTAAAAATATAAATAAATTGATATTAACAATCAAACAAATTTTATTTTTAAAAATCCAAAAATTGAATTCCAAAATAGAAATAAAAATCACAAAAAAGAAGCAGTAAGTTAAACCACGCAACCCATAAGTTGTCATTTTACGAGGATTCAAAATGGATGTCATCAAGTGTCAATATTGGAGCTTTCTTCATTTAAGTGAAATTTTAGAATATTATTAAATATGATTAAATTTTCTTACACTTTTTTATATGTGTGTGACTGTGTATATATATATATATATATATATATAAATTTTATCATTTATTAATATATTGCCTATTAATAAATTAAAGAGATGTCCTTGTATTTTTTATTAATTAAAGAGATGTCCCAAGTTCACAGTTTACATAACTTGCTAATTGTGCGTTTTAGGAATCTTTAACACGAATTACCTGAAACTTTCAACATGTAATTTTATCTGCTGATTAAAAAAGTAATCCATCTATCTACCTACTTTTTTTCGAACTGTCATAGTAATGCTGGTAGTAATTTTATCAACAATCATATTCATGTAATATTAGCCGTGATTGAAAAACTTAACTTAAATTATCTAATTTTTTGGTTCAGTTTTTAATTTTTTGGTTCGATTTACTTTAACAACTCTTGTTATTAAGAATTGATTAATTTATTAAATAATCTGTCAATTTTTATAAATTAATAATTTCTTATAAACTAAAGTAAATAAATTATTTTTCATTTAACTATTTCTTTTTTCCATTAAAGTTTTAAATTCTTTGTTCGATAAAAATAATCTCTTTTAAATATATTTCAAATTTTTAATATTTTATTTTATTTTGAGCCAGTTTTTATAATATTAATTAAGCATTTCTTACCGGTTTAACTTTTGATCTAATTTTTAAAATATTAAATATTACAGTAATTTGCAGAGACAAAGTTTGAATTGCTTGTATCAAGGCTTCTCTAGAATGCTATTTTAAAAAAAATTACCGAATCTTATGTGACGAATAAATGCAAATCAAACTTTATTGACTAAAAATAAAACGATTAAAAAATTATGAATAAAACGATTGTCCAAGATTGGTTTTGACGAGAAGTTAAACAATTATTAGTGTTTTAAAAATCGGACAGAATCGGCCGGTTGGACCGGTGAATCGTTGAATCGGAGCATGAAACGGTCCGATTTAGCCCTTATTTTTTGTGAGTGATTGACCCGTTTATTTTACGGTTGGACCGGTAAAACCTGCTGAACCGGTGAAAGAAAAAACTGGCCGGTTCATTTAAAATGAAGAATTTTCTTTTAAAAATCAAAACTTTTACAACTATGGTGAATGAATATTATGATTACTGATCTTTTTTTATCTTTTTGATGAAATATGACTAGTAAGTTTTTTTATCTTATTTTGTGTTATGTTGGTGAACTTAAAAAAAAAACTTGTATGTTTTGAAGTTTAAAGATTTAAGTTAGATAAATAATTAAAAAGTATGTTTAAAAATTATCTTATATATATAATATATAAAATAAAATTTATTAGTCATCGATTCGATCACGGTTGAATTTCGGTTGAATTATTAACCCTTAAATCAATTATTTCTGTGATTTAGTCACTCATCTGATTTTTAAAACATTAACAACTGGCGAATTGGTTGACTGACATTATTGTTGTCCATGATTGTGATATATTAAAATTATGGAGAATCACGTTCCATTGGTTGGGGAACTGATTTTCTAAGTGGGGAATTATAAACACAGGTTTTAGAGTCATCAAAGTTGGTGGCAGTGACATGGATTTCTAGGACGCTGACTCAGCAATCGGTCCTGATGATGTGAATTTGGATAATCATTTGTCGCCTTATCTTTGCACATATATCCATTCATTGCAAATAAACTCTTTCTTTCTGTTGTTTTACTCAGAAAAATGGTTTCGAGTTTTGTAATTAACTGGCAATTAGTAATAATTTCATATTCATATAAAATTTATTAATTAAATATATAGATTAATCAAGAAATAATTTAACTTATTAATTTAAATAAAAATTATAAAATTATTATCTAACATAATGTTAATAGTTTAGATACAAAGTTTCGATGGTTTCATTGTTTTCTAATTCAATCCTAAAACTCTTTGTTGTTTGACCATCTATAACAAACATCAATATTTGTAATTTGAAATTAAATTTAGTGACTATAATTAGTATATCCCTTTTATGTATTTATACTGTTAATAAATTACACTTATACTAAAAGTATTTAATCCTATGACATCGTTCTTAATCTAAGCTGATTATCATAACCTGTACAAAAGGAAAAGAAGAATAATATATTAAATCAAGTATCAATTTAATCACTCGTCCCTTATTGCCTTGCTTAGATCATAAATTTAAATATTTAATTGTGTGTTTGTATAGAAAAACAATTTTACATATGTTTGGTTAATTTTTTCAATCATAATTTTGACAAAATCACAGTTAGAGCAAATATTCACTACCTTTATCTACAAAGGTTTCCAAGACTGGTGGTTTCGGTAGCATTAGTCCCCTGAGGTCCCAACCCAATAAGAAATTGCACTTAAAGTGGCATCCATAGCGTAAATTCTGAAGAAAAGACCAAACATTTTTTTTTTGGAAAGTAGACCAAACAATTTAATGACAATTTTGGATAGTAATTGGAATGAAATATTGGAAATAATACCTTGGCATCTAGGGAGCCAACTCATCTTTATTCAGAAGTGAAAACATATGATAGAGCATTTGACAGGAAACGTGTGGAATTTTTCTATTACCTAATCAATTTACGAATTTTGTGTGCAGGTAAAAAATAATGCTATACTACCTCATCTTTACCAATTCTCAAGTTGGGAGAAACATAGAAGATTGAAAAATTTAAAATTAAGGTGATATATCTCTAAAAGTGTCATAATTTAACCTAGAAATAGTTTACCTAAAGGAAATTTTTTTCAAACTGGATGGCATAATGAATTATTGTGGGTTGAATCTTCTCTAGTGGATAATGATGAAATTGTAGATGTACAAATTGTTGCTAATGAGAATCTGAATAACTCAGTAATAAATACTCAAAATACTGAAAGTGGGAAGCCCAATATAACATCTAGACATACCTCTCTGTTCAAAGAACCCCGTAACCAAGAAGATATAGCTTCTACCTATAATTCCCAATTAATGGAAGATGAGCTAGACGATGAATCTGGGTTACTGGATAATGATCCAACAAATAACATGCCGCTAAGACAACTATATAATGACATATTTGTTTAGATAGAAGAAAAGTTTCATGAGCGTTCCCCTAATTTCAAAAGAAGATCCACAAGAAGGAATACTCGTGCACTTTTTTTCACTCAATAACAATTGATACTCTTCACTATCTCACACACTCTCCACCGTAGCTGTCACTCACTGCACTGTTGACTTATCTCACGTTGTCTTCCTTATTGAGACTTACACAACCCTTGCCTTTAAAAGCCACTCACACATACCGGAAAAAAAAACACCTTCACCTTGAAGAGCCACACACGCATATATCAACACAAAAATCCATTCACCTGATGCTCATACCGGAAATTCAGCAATACTATGTAGCTAGCGTGATCCACATCCCAATATCAAAAACAGAACCAACAACAAAACATGCACTTCCTAAGGCACTTACACACACACACCCTCACATCAACCGTAGGTCGTATATATATTCCATAAAACCCACCATCGTATAATTTCAAGGTCACTTAATTCCCAATTGAATTTACAGCAATACCCCTTCTTCAAATTCACATCTATGCAAGATAGAGTTCTACACAATCTAGAACATTATCCAACTAGTTCTTTTTGAATTCAAGATAATAAAAATATGATAAGTCCAATTTATAAAAATATGTCAAAATAAAATAAGTAGCTATATACACCATATATCTAACAATCTCCCCCTTTTTGGCATATTTGTCACAAATACAAAGCTCCTCCTAAATCACATAATTGGACATATAAGTATTATATTCACAATTCATATGAACTCTCCCTCAATCCAACATCAAGTTCCAAAGAACATCCATAATAACAATAATCCAATTATCCAAATTTCTTCCCCTTTGGATAAAAGATGCCAAAAAGCAAGACTAATAGTCACGAATATACCTTAAAATTTCCCCTTGCATTGAGCAGTCACCAAAAACAATTTGATGTCTTCCCTTTGGGATGAAAAAACGTCAAAACGCATAATCATAAGAATCAACAATAGCTTCAGTGGAAAAATCATAAGCACACTAAGAAGACAAATTACCACCATTTAAAACACTGAGAGATATGCCTGAAAGAGAGAGAGATACTCGAGAGAGAGATCCATACTGATGAGAGAGCTAAAGAGTTTTCTGTGAAGCCAAATAAAAGTCACAATGCAAGCTACTAAAAGGATGGAACGACAATCGCAACATAAAAACTAAAGACGAACTGAAGAATTTTTTTTACTTTTCTTTTCCTTTTTTTGTTTTGTTTTGTTTTTTAATAAATAACAACAATCTATACTTCAAAAATGTAAAGCACACAGTCCCGGTGCTCCTCGAAAAAATTCAAACCTGGGATTATTTCTCATCACATTATCTCGGTCATCAACTATCTGATTGATTTCTTCATCTGAAGTAACTGACTTATCCTCAGTTTGAACAGTTGCTTCAAAAGCAGTAACTAACTATGAATATGGACACTTTATTGTTTTTTCTTCACTCCATCTTTGTGCTTGTCCTTGACCCTTTCTAACCCAAGTAGATTTCGGTACTGAAGGCTGATTATGAAATTTATATAAGGGATATAGGGTCCTTCGATTTTGGCTTCTTTGAAACAACATTTACAGTAACTTGTAGCATTTTGGCCTTATGTGCCCGATAACTCCGCAAAAATGATATGTGGGAACAAATCTTCAATTCTTCCTCGATGTTTCTTCTTGGACAGATATGGGGATATCAATTTTTTCATCATTCACCTTAGAGCACTCACCCTTATAGCCAATGCCTTGAAGATCCCCTTTAACCTTATCGATTTCCATTAACTTTTCTAGTTTTTCTGTGCCTCCATTCAACATTCTCAATCTCTTTTCGGTACTTACTAATTTTATTCTAGCTTTACCAATCTCATCTAATGCCAACTTTAAATTCTACTCTAACCCTTGGATAGTGTTCTTCGTGGAGAGATATTCTTCTTTTAATCTTTCATTCTTTCTACACGTATTCACTCATTTTTCATATATAGCTTTGTGAGCCTCGTAAATATTCTCATTTCTATCATTTAGGCCACTTTCATCACTGTGATAATGTAATATTGGGCCTTGAGCTGAGTTGTTTGCGTTTTTCTGGAAATTTTTTGTTTTTCACCCTTTTAAGTTTGCAGTTACTTCCTTTTCAGTTACTGTTAAGCAAGTAAATGGACTTTTCCTATGTAAAGCAACTAATACAGCATTATTTGCAATTTCTTCTTCGCTACCGTATTCACTCTTAGAATCATTTTCACTTTAAGTGCTATTAAAAGATTTTCCTTTTCTTTTCTTCAAAGTATTTGTACATTCGGCTTGAATATGCCCAAAACATTGACACTCATGATATTGGATTTTTTTCACCTTCCTTTCTCCCTATTGCCTTTTGACTTGTTGCTTTAGATTAGTATTTGATGAGCTTCCAACATATTGTCTGAATTCAGTTCTATCCTTTTTCACTCTCTTCAACCATTTATTGAACTCTCTTATTAATAGCTCTAGATCTTCATTTTCATCGGATTGATCTTCTGTATCATTCATACCTTTTCCAGTTTCAACCTGTAATGCCAATCTTTTGCTTCTCTCTCTTAAGGCCATAATTACGAAACTCAAATCTGGACCAACTTGATGTACCAAGTTTTGATTCGGTGACCCACTCTAATACCAATCGAAAAACCGAAGGGGTAGTACTTTCGCAAACTTTCTGATTCGTTTCTAGCAAACAAAAAATCAGAAAAATTAAGAGAACAAAAAATAAATCAACACCGAAAATTTGGTAACGCAGTTCGGCACACCTTGTCTATGTCTGCTGGGCCCTCACCCAGCTTAATAACTTTCACCGAAGTATAATAGATTTACCTAAGGCTTTACTGAGCCGACTCCACTCAACCCTTAACACTATCTCTCAACCTCACTTCCCGTGAAAGAATTTCACACTCAATAACACGACCGACTCGTGTTAACCTCAATAAAAGATTTTCTCAACGCTCTTTTTAGTTAAAAAATAACTCAAGTACTTAATCAACTAAGAAACTGAACAACAATATACTTAAGAAAAAATAAAATTTTCCCTATGATTTCAGCTTCTCGAAATACATCTGAAAATTTGTCCACCAGTTGAACTGATTCATCCCAGCTTCAACAACTTCAAATAAACCATATGAAATATGGTGTTTATTTCACGAAGAATAACTCACAACCCCAAATAAAGAAGTCTTGAAAAATAACAAGCTCACCCGCGGTTTTTTGCAAAAATCGAAGTCATACATGTGCACTTTTTTCACTCAATAACAATTGATACTCTTCACTATCTCGCACACTCTCCACCGTAGCTGTCACTCACTGCACCATTAACTTCTCTCACGTTGTCTTCCTTATTGAGATTCACACAACCCTTGCCTTTAAAAGCCACTCACGCATACGGAAAAAAAAAACACCTTCACCTTGAAGAGCCACGCATGCATATATCAACACAAAATCCATTCACCTAATGCTCATCCCAGAAATCTAGCAATACTATGTAGCCAACGTGATCCACATCTCAATATCAAAAACAGAACCAACAACAAAACATGCACTTCCTAAGGCACTTACACACACACACACCCTCACATTAGCCGTAGGTCATATATATATTTCATAAAACCCACCATCGTATAATTTCAAGGTCACTTAATTCCCAATTGAATTTACAGCAATACCCCTTTTTCAAATTCACATCTATGCAAGATATAGTTCTACACAATCTAAAACATTATCCAACTAACTAGTTCTTTTTGAATTCAAGATAATAAAAATTTGATAAGTCCAATTTATAAAAATATGCCAAAATAAAACACGTATATATATACACCATATATCTAACACAGAATATGTTTAATAGTGGGACCCCAGATGTGTACCCAATGCTCTAAGAAGATGCAGTATAACAAGTAAACCTAACATGGGGTTTTCTAGGACAACCTTAACATCAATACAATCCAGATATGCATGTTCAACCCTGTTTGGAGAGACCATTTGAACTTTTGATATAGTAACACGCTAATAAATCAGCTAGTGGCTAATTTTCAACAATACAGGCAACCCCATCCTTTTAGGCAATCGCAACGTATATCTCTAAAAGACATTATTAAAACTTTAGCCGCTATTACTGTTAAATTTCAACAGGAGACTAGAACTAGTATTTAAAAATTGGAGAGCCAAATGAGTTAAATGGCTACTGTAATCAATCATTTGGAGGTGCATAATTTGAGTAAAGTTATCATCCAAATAATGGTAAATCTAAAAGAAGACACTTGAGCAATAGTGTATGGGTTTTCCATCCAAAACACCACCGGTGACATCACAAAAGGAGAGGATGGTTGAACCCGCCTAATAAAACGATATTGACAGGTAAAAATCATCCTTTAATTAAATATCAACTTATCCCTCCTTTTCCTAAAGCTTTCGTAGATAATTATTTATGAGTATAATTTGGACTCAAAACTTTTTAGAAATGCTAAATAAATATTCCACTTTTTTATATTATTAAACAAGTTCGTCATTATGCTAAATTTTTGAAGAACTTGATTACGGCGAAAAGGAAGCAACACTCAAGAGATGTAAGAACATTAATGTAGGACAAAATATTTCAGCCAATTATTAAGAAAATTCTTTCTAAAAAAATGTAAGGGTCTAGGCAGTTATTACATCCCTCACACGATTGGTGACATTAGAATTGAAAAGGCCATACTGGATATAGCAGTATCACCAGTGTTTTGAAAATCGAACCGAACCGGCCGGTTGGACCGGTGAACTGGTGAACCGGAGCATGAAACGGTCCGATTTAACCCTTATTTTTTGTGAGTAATTGACCCGTTCATTTTGCGGTCGGACCGGTAAAAACCGCTGAACCGGTGAAAGAAAAAACTGGCCGATTTATTTAAAATGAAGAGTTTTCCTTCAAAAATTAAAACTTTTAAAATGAAAATGCTATTTATCAGGAAAATGCAATTCTAATAATTGATGAAGCACCACAAAAATATGAAGGTTATTAATTAATTTACTTTGTAATATAATATTAAAGATTAGATATATTATTTCTAAGTGTAATTTTG
>JAOTAY010000006.1:30164940-30201389 GCA_025629805.1 Erythroxylum baracoense | reverse complement strand
AATAGTTTTCAAATGAATAATTTAATTTTTAATTCAAATTATGTTTTATTTGGAATAAGAAAATAAATTTATTAAAAGTTATTTATGAACCGGCGGGTTTTAGCGATGAACATGTATTTGTTGCTAAATCTGACGATTGTCGACTAAATACAAAAAATCGCAGCAAATTAATTATTACTACTACCAAACAACTATAGAAAACAATAAACGACATTGTTTACCTAAACTAGAAAAACGACGTCATTTTGTATTAGGTTTTCAAAGACAAAACATAAAAGCCTACTCCATTCTCGTTCAAACCGTCAACAGTAACCCAAAATCCTCTCGTACATAACTTGTTTGGGTTTTGTGTTCTGCTCATCACAGTTAAAGAACGATTATTCACTAAATCAGTATTTTTCTTTTGTTCTATTATGAGTTATTATGATTATTCTTTTGTTCTTTTATTCTATTGTGATTATTCACTAAAACCCTTTAGGTGTTTATTGTGAGTTCTTAATTGTGCATTTGATGTATGAGTTGTATTTATGGTTATGTTTTGAAGATGATTTACTGTCTATCTTTGTTATTTCTTTATATCTATCTTCCCACCGATGTTTAACGCTTAATCTCATGAAAGCTTTGTTTCTGCATTAATGAAATTGTTTCAAGAGTATTTTACATTTTTTTCATTTCCATTAATAGTAATATAGAGACATATAGATAATACTATATTTATAGATAATACTATATTTATGTACATGAAGAACATAGTCATGTCTATTCTACTTTAAATTCTAAATTTGGCATTAGATACAAATTACACAATAAATTTTTGAAATATTAGTAAGGGTAACTTTCATATCATTAGGCACATTGAAGATGTATAAGTGCTAAACTGGACTAGTTTTAGTTGTCATCGAAATTGGAGTTAAACATATCATCGTTTTACTCTAAATCAACTTTTGCAGAATTTACCTCTTAACATTATTAATCAAGGAATGTCGATATGGAGACTAGTTCTGGATAGCCCTAATTCATTCCGTTGGGAGGAATGTGGCAAAATTGTCCCTACTGAGAAAACCAACAATGTAGGAAAAATCTTCACTTCATTCACTAATCATCGTTTACCGTTCATAGCCGATCTTCCACTTCAAGGTGTTTAGTATCATCTAAACAACGTTACTTTCCTTATTATGTACATCTCATTTCCTTTTATGCAGTTATTATATATATTCACATTTGATGGTTTATACCATATGTTGTCTTAAGCTTCCTTGAGTCTCGAAGATGACATGTATGTCCATGGTGGCATGGTGGCAGGAGAGATCTCACAACAATCCGTAAAGGATTAGGGAAATCGATTGTTTTGGAAAATTTGTCAATTCCAAATACTTCGTCTGCTTATACACGTATGCATATCACTCCAATTTCAGTTCATATAACGATTTACTAATATGAAAATATCTAAATTCTATATTGATTATGTTTTAGGTATTAAATCTAGTGAATTATTCCTACATCCTTTACAAGTTTAGCTGTAACGGAAAAGCTATTGCAAGAGGGTGTGAAAAACCCTACACTTGAGGGAACAACTATTACTATTCCAATTGGTGCATTCGAATTTGCAAGGCCCCTTCTGGGGAATCCATATATCGGGGACTCATTTACCTTTACCGACTCTCATGTTACTTGGAATCCAAATAAATAATTATATCATTGTCAGTTAGCGAGTCAATCAACTGAACTTAGCTTTAAAGTTTATTTATTGTTGTATTTGTAATAATTTGTCAAATAACATATCTACTACTTAAGAGTCAAGTTGCATACTATTGAATGTTGACTATTATTGTTTTAGTTCTATGAGTGTGTGAATTGGGTAACTTCTAATTCAAAGTTCGCTTTGTGATGTATATCATCTTATTATATTGATAAAATAATTTAAAATTTTTATAACTTATTTTTGCAATGTTAGTAAATACTAATGATTAATTAATACTACTGTTTAATACCTAAAATTATTATGTGAGTCTTTTTTTAATAATACGTTGTAAACATTCAAAACAAAACTTCAATAAAACATATCTTAACTATGATAGATTACAAATATGTTAGTTTAATAATTTATGAAAATGTCAATCATTTGGGGATGATTTATAAAAATCATCACCAAATGTAAACATTTAGCGACGTTTTCAAGAATTTGTCACGGAATATGCAACATTTTGTGACGATTTCTAAAAATCGTCGATGAATGCTTGACATTTACTGACAATTAACATAAATCGTCACTGAATGTATAGGCTTTTGCGACGAAATAGAAATTTCGTCACCAAATATTAACCTTTTGTTGACTCTTCATGGTATCATTGCAAAATATATAACATTTTCTGACGATTCTGCATAGGTAGTAATCAAATGTTTGACAGGTTATAGTGACGTTTTGAGAATTCGTGGCGATTGCATTATTTCGTGACGATTCTAAAAAATCATCACCCATTATGGATGATACGGTGTTGACTTTCTCTGTAAGTCGCTAAAGGTTTTCCCTTGTGCGACACTTTCTGATTTCGCCACTAAATGTTTTGTTTTAGTGACGAATATTTTTAAACATCGCAATATGTTTTCTTTTCGCGATGAATTTTGTTTCATCGCAAAAAAATTCGTCAGGAAAGGATGCCTTTGTTGTAGTGTTTTGCCATTGTTTCTACTATAAAAATCCCTTACTTCTCCTCTTTCACTTCACTCCCACTTTTATGCATTTTCTCATTTTCTCTAAACAAGACACACATCTTCTTCCATAAAAAGACATCTTTACGCATATATCTTTTTATGTTGTCTATTCTACTTTTGTTTGTTTTATTAATTCTCCGAGATAGCTCTCACTCTGCACTTTAGAGTGCACCAAAGCTGGTGGAGAAGGATTTAACCTTGAGGTTAGATCCCATTGTCTTGCTGCACCGTAGAAAGGAAATTTTTGACTTACGGTAGTGATTTTCACGACGCCTTGCATTTCAAATAAGCCTTTTTGATTTAATTATTAATGCTAATTTTGATAACAATCTAAATCAGAAATTATTATTGTGTTGCTATTGTTTGTTAGAAATTATTGCGATTTTATTACTATGTATTTATTTTGGTAGGAGTTAGAATACAGTGTTGTTTTCTTCGTATTGTTTGATGATTTCGAGTGAGACATTTCTGCTTTAGAGTTTAATATATTGTCTACAAATGAGATCAACGTAGGTTCTACACTTACTATTCTCCACATAGGTTCTGCTCCTATCATCATAGCTCAGAGGATTATACCTGACCAAACTAGATTAGAGTCTCTAGATGGGAAAAAATTTGAATGACGGTCGGACAAAATTCTATTTTACTTTCAACAGTATGAAATCGGTTATCTACTATTTCAAGAGATTCCTAGTAACAATACCGACCCTAAGACAACAAAGGATAACCATACCATTAGGGGTGTCTTTCTCAACTATATGATAAACCCTTTGTTTGATATCTACTGTAAGTACAAAATGTTAAGAAAATTTGGGATGCTTTAGAAGTGAAATACTAAGAAATATGCAGTTACTAGGTGGTTAAAATTTACCGTTGTTGATGATAAGCTCATTATAGACTAATTACATGAGTATGAAAACCTAATTGCCAAAATCCTTGCTGAGGGTATGAACATGTGTGAGTTATTTCAAGCTAATGCCCTTATTGAGAAACTGTCTGCATCATGGAATGGGTATAAAAACCAGTTGAGACATAAGAAGAAAGACATGAAGATTTAGGAGTTGATAGGGCATATAAAGATTGAGGATGCCAACCGTACACAAGATAAGATCAAGTCACTCACCCTTGTCCCTACTGTTAAGGTTCATATGATAAAACAAAGAAATGTAGGTAACTTCAATAAGAATGGTGGACAAAACAAGTCCTTTAACAATAACAAGGATGGTCAGTTTAAGCGCAAAAGAATTGATGGTGACTGTTAGTGGTGCCACAAGCCAGGCCATCCTACAGCTCTTTGCCAAGCTAGAATCAACCATGAGAAGAAGGGTTAAGGACAAAAACCATGACAGTTCGGGAAAGGAAACTAGAAGGGATACCAACGAGATAACTAGAAGAATTTTGGTAAGCCTCAAACTAATGTGGTTGAAGCTGGTGGTGGTGATGGTGAAGAGATCATTACTGTTGTGGTGTCCGAAGTCAACCTTGCTTGAAATTTGATCAAGTGGATAGTTGACATAATAGCCCACTCGCCACATATGCACTAACAAGGACCTGTTCAAGGAGTTGAATGATGCTGCTGATGGTGAATTCATATATATAGGCAACTACAACAAAGTTCTTATCCAAGGAGTTATGAAGGTCACTCTCAAACTCACTTCTGGAAAAGTGTTGGTGTTAGAAAATGTTTTATTTGTTCCTAATGTACGTAGAAACTTGATTTCTAGTGCATTGCTTAATAAAGTCGGTGACCTTTGATTATGATAAGCGAGTTCTGACTAAGAATGAGAACTTTGTTGGAAAAGGGTTTTGTAATGGGGCTAATTTGTACTTGATGTTGAAATGAATGTATCTACTTCTTCTGCTTATATTGTTGAGTCCTTAGACCTATGGCAATTGAGACTTAGGCATGTGAATATGAGGTCAATTAAAAGGATGCAAAGTTTAAACTTATTGCCTAAGATCACTAATGAAATGGAAAATTTTTAAATTTGTGTTGAAGCTAAACATTATAAGAAACCTTTTAAATCAGTGATCGAGAGAGAGTCATAATTATTGGATTTTGTGCATATAGATTTAGGTGTAATAATTGTATGAGAAAAGGAGGCATAAGATATTATATTGCCTTTGTGGATGATTTTTCTAGATTTAAGGATGATTTTTCTAGATTTACTTATTGAAAAACAAGAGTGATGCAGAGGAAATGTTTATGGAATACAAAGCTGAGGTTGAGAATTAGTTCGAAAGGAAAATTAAGAGATTAAGGTCTGATTGAGGAGGTGAGTATAGTATTGATTTCCTTGCTGATTTTTATGAAAAAGTTGGCATTATTCATGAGCTTTCAGCCCCTTATACACTTGAACAAAATGGAATAGTCGAGAGAAAAAATTGAACACTCTAGGACATGATGAATGCAATGTTGATTTCCTCAGGATTACCTAATTTTATTTTGGGGGGGGGGGGTGGAGAACTATTCTTTTAGCTTTTTATGTGCTAAATAGAGTCCCTCATAAGAAACTAGATCAAACCCGTATGAAATTTAGAAAGGTTATCCACCTAACGTGCATTTTGAAAGTGTGGGGGTGACTTGCTAAGGTTGCTCTACCTGAACATAAGAGGAAGAAAATTGGGCCTAAGACTATTGATTCAAATTTTATGGGATATGCCTATGGATTTATGGTTAAGGAAGAGGGGTCTAGCACTTATGGATCAATTATGGAGTTAAGAGATGATGTTTTCTTCGAGGATATATTTCCTATGAAAGTGAGTGTGCAAGTCCCTAGAGAATTTCTCCCTAGTTCTTCTACTAACGATGGCATAGAGGAAGAGGAAATTATTGAACTAAAGAGAAGCAAAAGAGCTAGAGTTCCCACTAGTTTTGGTTCTGACTTTATTACTTCCTTTGTGGTGACAAAACTTGAGGAGATAGGTAATGTTTTTATGGTGACTTATATTATTGAAAAAGATCCTAAAACTTAAAAGGAAGCAATAAGATCTGTAGATCCTACGTTTTGGAAGGAATCCATATATAGTGAATTATAGTCAATCATGTCTAATAAAACTTGGGTTTTGGATGATCTACCTCGAGGGTTTAAGCCTTTAGAGTGTAAGTAGATTTTCAAAAAGAAATTAAGACCTAAAGGAACCATTAAGAGGTTCAAGGCAAGACTTGTGATTAAAGGCTTTAAACAAAAGGAAGGATTGAACTTTTTTCATTCTTACTCTCATGTTACTAAAATTACATCTATAAGGATGTTGTTTGCTATTGCCTCGGTATTTAAGCTTCATATGCACCAAATGGATGTTAAGACAAATTTCTTGAATGGTGATCTAGATGAAAAAATTTATATGGTTCAGACTGAGGGGCTTAGAGAGACTGGTCAAGTACAAAAGGTGTGTAAGTTGGTTAAGTCTTTGTATAGACTTAAACAAGCTCTCAAACAGTGGCATGAGAAATTTGAAAGTGAGATTTTCAAATATGGTTTTACGTCTTGTGATGTTGATTCTTGCATTTACGTGAAATCTGATATCAATGGCTGTGTAATTATAACTCTTTATGTGGATGATTCGCTTATTTTTGGTACTAGTTTATTTGTCATTGATATTACCAAGAGTTTACTAAAGTCTTCTTTTGATACGAAAGATCTTGGACCTATAGGCTTTATTTTGGGAATCAAAGTTGATAAGTCTGACTCTAGTTTTAGGTTGAATGAAACTCATTATGTTGAGAAAATTTTGAAGAAGTTTGGTTGCTATGATGTTGATTTAGCCAAGACTCCCGAAGACCCTAGTGTTGCTTTAAAGAAGAATCTTGGTGGCAGTGTACACTAAGCTGAGTATGTTAAAATTCTTAGTAATATGATGTTTTTGATGAACTATTCTCGTCTTGATATTGCATACTGCGTGAGTAGACTTAGTAGGTATACTCATAATCGTAGCCAATAGTATTAGAATGCATTAATTCATTTTTTGAGGTATTTGAAAGGTATTACGCATTATGGATTATCTTTTGGTGGTCATCCTCTTGCATTGGAGGGGTATTCTGATGCTAACTAGGTTATGGAGAGTGATGATATACACTCTACCAATGGTTATATTTTTACCTTATTAGGAGCTGCTGTGTCTTGGAAATCATCCAAGCAAATGTGTATTGCTAGATCAACAATGGAGGTTGAGTTTATGGATTTGGAATTAGCAGAACGAGAAGCTGAGTGGCTAAGGAATCTCTTAGCAGATATCCCACTTTGGAAAAAACCAATTCCTTCTATGTTCCTTCATTGTGATTCATAGGCTATCATTCATGTTTCCAAGAACAAGGTATATAATGACAAAAGTAGACATATCAGATTGAGACATAAAATTATCTATACTTTAGTTAGATATGGTGTAATTTCTTTAGACTATGTCAAGTTAGAGAGAAAATTAGCGGATCCATTTACAAAAGCTTTAAGTAGGAAACTAGTTTTAGAGCATGCTAAAGGAATGAGGTTGAGCCCAATTGTGTAGTAACCTTGTGATGTACACCCATCTTGGAAAACCAAGTTCAATGGGTCAAACGAAGTAATGTGGTGACTACTTACTTGTATTTTTTGTGTGGAATAATACTAAGATATTTTCAATTGTTGAGATGTGTCCTTAGCATGACTTTACTGTATTTGATAAGGTTAGGATGTTTAATCTTTAATGAGTTCCATAGCCCAAGTTTGAGTGGTGTGAGTAGTATACACTTAATGGACTCACCTATGTGATTGTGGTTTAGCCACCCTCCTATAAGAACATTTAGGCTATCCCTCTAGAGCAATCATGAGACCAGGACATTTTGAGGCTGTTTATATCTTTAACAAGTTATGTCTTCGAATTTCTTAGACAACAGGTTCAAGATTTAGTTACCTGATTGTTCACCTATTTTTCTCCTAAATTGTTACAGTTTATTTCTCAAAATTTGGATGAAGTGGGGAATTGTTGGTATTATTGGTCCAAAACTTGGACCTTACGATTTCTCAACATTATTATCCCATTAACGGTTATAACATTTAACCATCATTAACGTTATTAACATTTTCTTATGCTTTAATATCTCCTAATTCCTCTTGTCATTGTTTATGCTATAAAAACCCCTCACTTCTACTCTTTCATTTCACTCCCACTATTACGCATCTTCTTATTTTCTCTAAACCAGACACACATCTTCTTCCACAAAAAGACATCTTTAAGCACATATCTTTTTGTCTTGTCTATTATGCTTTTGTCTGTTTTATTAATTCTCGGAGACAGTTCCTATTTCTCCTTTTGAAGTGCACCGAAGTTGGTAGAAAAGGTGTTAACCCTGGAGTCAGATCCCGTTGTCCTACAACACTATAGAGGGAAAATTTTTGAGTTAGGGTAGTAATTTTCAGAACACTTTGCATTTCAGATAAGTCGTTCTGATTTAATTATTATTGCTAATTTCGATAACATATTCCTCACATGGTACACTTAAAGCTCAAGGGAGAAACCTTCCGAAAATCCCCAGAAAAAGAAGGCAAGACAGAATTTGATGGCGACATAAAGGGCGAAAAATTCTCCCTAGTAAGAACACATAAATGGAATTAAGAACATATATATTCTTCAAGATTAAAAAGAAAATATGAACATATTATGAGCACCAATTTATACAATAAGACTAGTGTTGTATTATTGTAGATGGTAGAGTACTTCTGCTTCTCTTAGGTTAAGTAAACTAGGATCGAAAACCATCTACGTAAGATAGAGACGTAGTTTGATAGGAATAAAGCTCTCATGTAATCACTTTTTTCATATTATTTTATAAAACATGCATTACATTTTAATAGTTTTTATTCAGATGGTGAGGCAGTACCGACCCATAAAATTGGTATGCGTATGTCTGATTGCATGCGAATGAAAAAGGTAAGATACTCCACGAACTCCTCGCAAATAGAATGCAATCAAATGGAGAATCAGAATTGGTTGAATAATGTACAGTGTGCTTCTTTTTCTTCTCTTCCTAATATATATATATATATATATCTTTGTCTCGTGATTCACAAGTTATTTCTTTGAAAAACACGAGAAAACGCAGTGTCTTGTTTTAATTATTTTATTGGATTGGGGGTATATACAATGGAAAGCAAGGGAAAGCTATAAATTGAGTGCATCTATCAGCATTTGGTGGCTGTCATTATTTATTTTTAAAAACACGTCTCATTTGAATATGGAGAAAATTATTAATTTTTCTCTTCATTTTATTTGTGATATTAAGTTAATATATTTGAAGTGGAGGCTTCGAGAGGCTTCTTCATTCGGATCATTAGTTCTTAAGAAAAGGTCAACTGAGCAATTGTTTCTTCTTTATTTATGAATGTTTCAAATTATATTTAAAAAATCTATATGTATTCCCACTAGAGTTTATGAAAAGCTTATTTAACTAATAAGATCTAAACATCTCACACATTACCTTCTTTGCCTTCATCTATTTTGTATATACACTACAACAAACGCTACATTTAGCTACGTTTTCTTTTGCGACGTTCTAAAAATCGTTGCCAAAGGTTACCATATTGCGCTGATTTTACCAAATCATCATTAAAACTAAGCATTTAGCAATTAAATCGAAAAGCGTCACAAAAGGGAAAAATTTCACGACGAATGACAGAAATCGTCGCCAAATGACAAACATTTGGTGACGATAAATAAAAATCGTCACAAAATGAGCCATAATGGGTGACGATTTTAGACATTCGTCGCTAAATTAACTTATGATGATGCTTTTCAGAAATCGTTACCATAATTTGTTAAACATTTGGTGACTAATTTAGGAAATCGTCACTAAAGGTTTACAATTGGCGACGATTATATGAAATCGTCAGTAAAAAGACGTTTGTTTTTTCGTTACATTTTTGACATTATCGCTAAAAGTTACCATTTAGTGACAATATGTTAAAGCATGACCAAAATTTCAAGATTTGGTGACGAATTTTAGGTATCGTCGCAAAATGTTACACATTCAGTGACGATTTCTGAAAATCATCACCAAATGATTGACATTTTCTAAAATTGTTAAACTAACATTTTTATAATCTATCATAATTAAGATATGTTTTATTGGAGATTTGTTTTAAATATTTACAACATATTATTGAAAAAACACACATAATATAATTTTATGTATTAAACATTAGTATTAATTAATCATTAATATTTACAACATTGCAAAAATTAGTTATAAAAATTTAAATAATTTTATGAATATAATAATATGATATATGGAGTAGTACGAACTTTGAATTAGAAGTTTAACAATTTATACAATCATAGAATCAGAACAAATAACAGTCCACACTCAATAGTACGCAGCTTGACCCTTAATTAGTAGAGAGGTTGTTTAACAAATTCTTACAAATACAACAATAAATCAACTTTAAAGTTGATTCCAGTTGATTGCATTGATAAATGAGGACGATATAATTATTTATTTGAATTCTAAGTGACATGAGAGTCGGTAAAGGTAAATGAGTCCCTATGTTTGGATTCTTAAGAAGGGTCCTTGCACATTTGAAGGCACTAATTGAAACAGCAATAGTTCTTCCCTCAGGTGTAGAGTTTTTCACACCCTCTTGCAACAGCTTTTCCGCTATAGCTAAACTTGCAGAGAATACAGTGAATGAGTTGCTAGATTTAGTATGGAAGGCAAGTTCTCTAGATGAACTATTGGTACGAAATAGTTTACCTAAAACACAATCAGTATAGAAGTTAGATAATGTCAGATTAGTAAACCATTAAACGAACCGAAATTGGAGTGACATGCATACTTGAATAAGCCGACGAAGTTTGTGGAATTGACGTATTTTTTAAAACAACCGATTTCCTTAATCTTTTACGAACCATTGTGGCATCGCTCCTACCTCTATGGGCATACATGTCATCTTCGAGATTCAAGGAAGCTTAAAACAATATGTAGTATATACCATCAAATATGAATATATATAATAGCTTCATAAAAGGAAATGAGATGTACATAATAAGAAAAGTGACGTTGTTCGGATGATACTAAGCACCTTGAAGCAGAAGATCAGCCATGGAAGGCAAACGATCATTAATGTATGAAGGGGAGATTTTTTCTGCATTGTTTATTTCTTCAGTAAGGACTATTTTGCCACATTCCTCCCAACGGAATGAATTAGTACCATCTGGAACTAGTCTCCATGTCGACATTCCTTGATTAATAATGTTAAGATGTATATTCTACAAATGTCGATTTAGAATAAAATGATGATATTTTCAATTCCAATTTTGATGATAAGTGACAGTAGTCCAGTTTAGCACTTATACATCTTCAGTGTGCTTAATGATATGAAAGTGTGAGAAACTAAAATTACAAAAATCTATTGTAGTTTGTTTCATATGCAACATTTAGAATTTAAAGTATAATAGACATGATTATGTTCTTGATGTACAGAAATATAGTATTATTTATATTGAGCTATATTACTATTAATGGAAATGAATAAAAGTAAAGTACTCTTGAAGATCTTTCATCAAATAGTTACGAAGCTTTGATGAGGGAAGCATTAAAGGTCGTTAGGAAGAAGCCAACCCATATACAAATAATAAAGACAGGCAGTAAATCATCTTCAAAATACAACCATAAACACAACTCATACATCAAATGCATAATTAAGAACTCAAAATAAACACCTAAAAGTATAAGTTAAACTTAGCACAACTTCGTTGATCAAAATAAAGCAAAAGAATAATACTAATTTAGTTAATAATAGTTTTTCGATGGTGATGACCATAATACAGAACCCAAATAGAAGAGAGAATTTTCAAAAATGTTGACGGCTTAAACGAGAATGAAGTAGCCTTTTATGTTTTTGTCTTTGAAAACCTAATACAAAATGACGTCGTTTTTCTTGTTTAGGTAAACGATGTTGTTTATTATTTACTGTAGTTGTTTGGAAGTAGTATTAATTAATTTGCTACGATCTATTGTATTTGGTCGATAAATGTCAGATGTAGCGACTAATACATGGTTCGTTGCCAAAGCCTGCGGGTTCATAAATAATTTTTAATAAATTTATTTTCCTATTCCAAATAAAACATAATTTGAAGTGAAAATTAAATTATTCAATTGAAAACTATTTGCAAATTAATTTGTTGATTGTTTAAAGAAATGATAATTAACTTACAATTTTTAGAATATTATACATTTTGATTATTATAATTTCAAAAAACGTATATCAAAAAATTATACATTTTAATTATTGTAATTTAGAAAAACTAAGTTATAATAATTTAACAAGACATTGTAAAATAATTAGAAAACCATTCCTAACAAATTAAAATTAAAGATTAGTCATTCCCAAAAATTAAGTAAATGAAGAACAATTGCATATATAAGTGAGAAGATTAATTTAACATTTTGCATGATATATTAGGAATACCTCACATATATTAATCAATTAAGAAAATTAAGAAAGTATTTGGGCAAGGATGTGAAATTTGGTAGCAAATTGTCTACCATTTGTGACTAAGTATGGGGTTAGTCGGGGAATGTTGAACAATTTGCGATGCTATTCTATTTTCGTAGTAGAAGTTTAACATTTGGCTACGAAATGTAGATTCGTCGCCAAATGTATCAAAAGAGAAAAATTAAATGACTATTTTCGTTCCAATTTAATTGACTAAGTATGGTATTTGGTTACAAAATGTGGATTGGCTACGGAATGTTGAACAATTTGCGACGCTATTCTTTTTTCGTGGCAAACGTTTTACATTTGGTAACGAAATATAGTTTGTGACCAAATGTACCGGATTACAAAAATTAAACAAACATTGGGACGACGTCGTTCATGGGACGACAAACGACGTCGTCCTAGTGTCTGTTAAATGAAAAACAAACGAGCTCATCTTCCCCCCAAACTTTCATTTCCCCTACATCTGCTTCTAGTCTTTCCTCTTTTGGTTGTCGTCTTTTTATCTTCTCCTCACTAACATTTGTGTGCTTTTGTCTTCTCCATTTGGTGCCCTCCTGTCCTTCAGTCGAGGTCAGTCATTCATTGCTTGTTCTTTCACAATTTAGAGGTAGTATTGTAAGAGAAACTACTTCACGGTTTGGAAGTTTTTTGGAGTGTTTTTAATGTGTGGTGCATTTGGCTTTGCAATGTCTAACAGTACATTTACGAAGGAATAAGACACAATTTTTTAGGTGATTTGGGATGAAAAATTCACACATTTAAAGTGTTCGAAGAAAGTTTTTACTGGAAATTTGTTGTTCATACGGCAACTTGCTAGCTTTTATATTCCATACTCTGCGTGGCAAGCAGCATAGGATTAATAGAAATGTAAAATTTTAATTTGCTTCATCTTCAGGAAAATTAAGGGGCAAATGAGTGTTCCATAGTTGTGGTCTTATTTCTAAGTTCTACACTGTCAATTTTTGATTTTGATTTATAACATTGGAAGTTATATATGTTGTTAGTAAGGAGAGATGCATTGTAGGGGAGCTTTAATTAGTGATAAGAGAGCTGTCAAGGAACAAGAGGAATAACTACAAATGTGAATTGCCTATGTAGACAAACCATAATTAGAGGAAGGCATCGGTGCATGTTTATTCATTAAGGGATCTTTTGATATAGAAACCAAATATTTATTATCTTTGAAGTTTTCGAATGCTTTAGACAGAAAAGGGATCAAGTATCCAATAAAAGTATTCAATGGAGTTGTTACTCTACTTTACTAAAGAAAGGTATAGGAAAATATAAGGGAACAGTATAAAAAAGTCCTATTAAGAAAAAAGGATTAGTTCAAGGTCCAATTATAAATACATATATAACTTGCTTTGCAAGTCCAAAGTATGTAACATTTTATAATTACAGCTTTACAAAATATGTACATAAACTCATGTTAAACTTGATATTGGGCTTATAATTCTGTTATTACTTATGAAATAAAAGTTGCTTAAAATTGGACTTAGTTTTTAATTACATCTTTGCATTTCCTTGTATCTTTTATTAAATGCAGGGTATCTTAAGAAGGTAATATAGATATAACTATAAAGATGATGATTTCTAATGATTAAGCATTTATAATGAGTTATAAAATAAAAGAGCTTTTAAGTGTTAGGACAAATAATTAATGCATCAATTTTTTAAATATGAATACTAATAAATTATATAACATTAATTAGTTACATTTTTAGTTGGCATACACGGTAAAGATTAGTTATATTGCTTACATTTGGACTTTTATCATTGTTATATTTACAAATTCTGTGTTCCTCTGTTTGATTAGAGCTAAAACTGCAGAATTTGTGTGTATTCTCCTTGCCCACTACATGTTTGACAAAAGCAACCTTTCTGAATGCAAATTAATATTAAGGTAGTAATCATCTTACTAGTAAGGTAGTAATCATCTTACTAATTAGCGTGTTAATTAATTATTTTACATATCGGTTGTCGTTTCATTTTGTTGTATATTGTTTACATAATTGGTGCGTATGAACTGAAACAATGTTGTTAATTACATAGGTTTTATTGTATAGCTAAATGGATAAGAGTTGGATGTGTCATCGAAAATGGTCAACTGAATACGTAAAAAGAGTTAAGAGTTTCATTCAATTTGTAAAAGATGAAATGGGAGATGAATGTAGTATTTGTTGTCCAAGCATCGATTGCTTAAATGTGGACTTCCAAAGTCAAGATGTGGTGTATAATCACTTGCTGATCCGAGGTATAGGCAAATTCTATAGTCCATGCCTTTATCATGGTGAACGTAAGGAAACAAGTTATAGTAGAAATGGCGGTACATGTTATGATGACAGTTACAATAATGATGAAAATGATTATGATGTGAATGATGATGGGATTGACAAGATGTTAGATGATTGTCGGAAGTATATGGAGACTATAATGAAACTATAATGCCTAACATAATTGGTAGTATTACAAAAGATAATTTTGGGAAGTTATTGAAAGTTGCTTAAAAACAATTATATCCGGGTTTCTTTAATTTCTCACAACTATCATTTGTTGTGAAGTTGTTGCATTTGAAGGTTTATAATAAATGGAGTAACAAGTCCTTTGACATGTTAACTGACCTACTAAACGATGCATTACCTATTGGACACAAGTTGACAAAATCTTACTATGATGTGAAGAAACTGTTAAGGGACCTTAGATTAGGATATATTTCAATTTATGCTTGTAAATATGACTGTGTTTTTTTTTGGAAGGAAAGTAAAGATCTTCAGGAGTGTCCTATTTGTGGTACATCAAGGTGGCAGGTGGATGATGGGAGAGGGAAAAAGATACCGAATAAAATCTTTCGATATTTTCCTATTAAACCACGATTACAAAGATTTTTTATATCAAAAAAATAGCCATAGATATGAGGTAGCATAAAGAGAAACACATTGATGATAACATTATGCGTCATCCAGCAGACTCATTGGCATGGAAAGAGCGTGATAGAAAGTTTCCATGGTTTGGACAAGATTGTTGTAATGTTTGACTTGGATTGGCCTGAGATGGATTTAATCCTTTCGATAATTCATATAGCATGTGGCCGGTGATTCTAGTCCCATAAAATTTACCTCAATGGAAGTGTATGAAGAAGCCTTTTATGTTGTTGTCTTTGCTTATTCTAGGACCTATTGCTCCTAGTAAAGACATCGATGTATACATGCAACCATTAATTGATGACTTAAACGATCAATGGGAATTTGGATTACAAACTTTTGATGTTGTCGAAGGCAACACATTTACAATTGCATGCTGCTGTTTTGTGGACTATAAATGATTTCCCATCTTATGGGAATTTGTCTGGGTGGAGCACTAAAGGGTATATGGCTTGTCCTGTGTGTAACCACAAAACATATTCAAAAAGGATACGAAGTAAAATATGTTATACAGGTCATCATCATTATTTGAAACAAGGGCATAGATGGAGAAGAAATAAACAGTTTAATGACACAGTAGAGTTGGGTGAAGCCCCTATGCAGTTGTTCGATGATGATATTGTTTACTAGCTATCACATTTGGGTGACATTATTCCTGACAAACACCCAAGTAATAGAAAGAGTAAGCGAAATGATCTGGAACTGAATTGGACAAAAAAGCACATTTTTCAACTTACCATATTGGAAAGAATTACTATTGAGGCATAATCTTGATGTCATGTATATTGAGAAAAACACTTGTGAATTCATTTTAAGCACTATCATGGGCAGACTAGACTTGGAAGATATGAATATTAGAAAGGATTTGCATTTGAAAAGAAGAGATGATGGCTCATATTTTGTTCCCCCTGCTTGTTACAACATGTCAAAAAGTGAGAAACAATCATTCTATCAGTTCCTCCAATTAGTCAAATTTCCTGATGCGTATGCATCAAATATAGGTCGTCGTGTGAATGTTAAAGAGGGAAAAGTGTCAGGGTTGAAAAGTCATGATTGTCACGTACCTTTACAACGACTAATTTCTATTGGAATATGTGGGTGTTTGTCGAAGGATGTGTCCGTTACTGTGGGTTGAGTGGGAGAGTTTTTTAAGCAATTATGTTGCAAGACACTTAAAGTTGAAGAGCTTAACAAATTAGAAAAAAGACATAACATTGATTCTATGTAAGCTTGAACTATTATTCTCCACATCGTTTTTTGATGTTATGGTTCATTTGGCAATTCACTTACCATATGAAGCAAAACTTTGTGGATCGGTTCAATTTCGATGGATGTTTTCGATTGAAAGATAATTCATATTAAATTCAACAAGTTTTTTCTATGTTATTTGTTTGTAACAATTCCTAAGTTTATAACTGTTTATGTTCAATTTTTATGCTCTCTTAAGCATTATGTACATAGTAGAGCTCGACCAGAGGGTTCTATTACAGAGGTTATATAGCAAATGAATATTTGACTTTTTTTTCAATGTATGTTAAGTTGTCAATTTTGTACTAATTTTGGGATAAATTTCTTTAATGTGTTAAAATTATTATGCGAAATTGATGGACTTGTTTCTCAATTGTTCTCAGGTGGTTTTCAACACATGAAAGATGAAATTGGACGAAAAAGATGGAATTAAAAGAAAGACAAGTTGAATTTTCAACTGGCAAAAAAATAGATGACTAAGCATGGGCACGTACAAGGGAAAGGATTTTCTGCAGAATCTGATTTTAAATCAGATTCGATACATTCAACATCTTTATGATTTTGAAATTCAAATGCTACCTTATTGATGGAGATTTACGACTTAAAGATCTGGAAGAGATACTTGTTGAAGATTATGATAAGACGAAGGAAAAAAATCAAAAAGCATAAAAAGACGTGTACTATACAAAGATTTTCACTGTTCACGAAGAACCTAAACTTTTGTTTTCACGGTTCTACAACTTCTTTTCTTTTCTTTTCTGGTTTTTCTAGTTTTAGGCTAAAATTTTTGTTACTTTTCATAAAGGACCAGGGATGGAGACTTTATCTTTTGTTATTATTCTTTTTGCTCTTACTTTTGTTATGAATAGCTAAACTTTTCTTCTTGGTTGAAGAAAACCGTGTTATCATCTAGTATGGTGAGATTATAAATAAAGTTTCTTTCATTGATAGATATTAAGTTTTTTCCGATTTATTTTTCATGATTGAATTGATTGATTTCTATGGTACGCAACTAGGAATTAATTTGTTTAATTTATAGCTAGATTAGTAGGATATGATGTTCAGTCTTGCTAATCACAAGTAGCAATTAGGATTATCATCTTTACATTAAAGTTGGAAATTATAAGAAGACGCTTAACTATATTAAATGCATGTCATACATATGTTGTCTTGTTCATTGGTTTCTTAGTTTTTAAAGCTATTAATCAATTAAACTTAAGATCGTATCTAAGTTGTTGACTGATAAGGATGTTTAGAATACATGTTTCTATTAATTTAATCTTAAAAGAAAACAACCCTAATGAATGTTTGTTAATGGACTGAGTTTTATATCAAGGATCCATATTAGTTTAATCATGTCGGTGACCCGAAACCAAGGTTTGTTTATTGAATTTCCAGATTTGATATTTTTGTTATTTTTTAATTTCAGTCTTTTTAATTCTTTTAATTTATGTCAATTTAAAACCCTCATTTCGTTTTCAACTCGTTTAACATTTTCCGTTAAAGTTCCTCGTAAGAATGATCTCAACTCTTCACTAACTACATTTTTATTAGCTAGAGTTGGTATTAATTTGGTTGTAGACGACAACAGTACCATATTTTGGCGTCGTTAATGAGGAAATTTTTAGCAGTTTATGTATGCTACACAAGTAGACAAGACAACTTAGCTGAAATTTGATTCAGAGATCGAGAAGACAACTAAGAGTCTACGAAAATAGACGAAATAACAGAAACAAGTGCATAAATTGGAAAGAATGGTTATGAATCATACTCTTCGTGAATTTGTCACACCCACGGATGCTCAACAACCCCACTGCATCAAATTTTCAAATTTAGATGACAACAATACTTTTGAATTAAAATCTGGGCTGATTCATTTATTGCCTGTTTTCAGGGGTTTACTGGGAGAGCATCCTTATAAACAATTGAAGGAGTTCGATGTGGTTTGTATGGGAATGAAGCCAACAAACGTGACGGAAGAACAAATCAAACTAAATGCTTTTCCCTTTTCTCTCAAGGATGATGCTCAAGATTGGCTGGGAAAGATTCAAGAAACTTTGTGCTAGCTGTCCCCATCACCAAATAACTGACCAATTGTTGATTCAAGATTTTCATTAAGGTCATTTGCTCACAGATAGGAGTATGATCGATGTTGTAAGCAGTGGAGCTCTAGTTGACAAAACACCGACAGCCACAAAGGACGTAATAGCGAATATGGCTTCTAATACATAACAATTCGGGATCTGTTCTGGCTATAGTTCCAAACATGTCAACGAAGTGAATATGACAGCATTGGAGAAAAGATTGGACAACCTTACAAACTTAGTGCGACAAATTACGGTTACAAAGAAAGAAGAAGCAAAGGTATATGGAATTTGTTCAATGTTAGGACACCCCACTGATGCATGTCCTATTTTACAGGAAGAAAATGCAGAACAGATGAATGTCAATCCAAATTTATGCTAATGGAACTCACAAGGACAACAAAATACATCAAATTTCTAGCAATTTAGACAACCATATGTGCCTAGACAACCTCAACAAATGACATCCAATCCCGAAGGTAAGTCTTCCTTGGCAGATATAGTTCAATCTTTGACCATTAACACTTTAACGTTTCAGCGGGATGCTCAAGCTAGTATCTGAAATCTTGAAAATCAAATGAGCCAAATGACAACTGCCATTAATAGATTGGAGGCACAAAGCTTTGGAAATTTCCCAAGCCAACCGAAAATCAACCCCAAACATAGTGCTAAGGCTATCATGTTGTGGAGTGGAAAGGAATTGAAGGAACCACCACCAAAAATCTCAAAGAGAGAAATTGAGGAAGAAGCAGCAAAGGAGGCAACCGAACAGCCAGAAAAAATGCAAACAAGTCTAGAAAATCTGATTGTCCAACCCTCTTTTCCTAGCTGATTCACCAAAGCAAAGAAGGAGGAGCAAGAGAAGAAATATGGGATACTTTCAGGAAAGTTCAGGTAAATATTCCTTTACTTGATGCAATAAAATAGATCCCAAGTTATGCTAAATTCCTTAAGGAACTTTACACTTCAAAATGAAAATGAAAATGAAAATTTGATGAGAAAGTGAAATTGGGGGAGAATGTTTCAGCTATTTTCCAAAAGAAAAAGCTTCAACCTAAATGTCAAGACCTAGGTATGTTCACTATTCTATGTAAAGTTGGTGATTTGAGAATTGAAAAAGCTATGTTAGATTTGGGTGCTTCCATAAATGTTATGCCTTATGACGTTCATAAGTCTTTAAATGTGGGACCTCTCAAGGAAACTAATATAGTGATTTAATTAGCAGATCGTTCAAATGCTTATCCAAAGGGTATGTTAGATGACGTTTTAGTTCAACTGGGGGATATACTTTTTCCAGCTGACTTTTATATTTTGCAGATGGGGAGTGATGATGTATCTTCTTCAACCCCGATTTTGTTTGGAAGGCCATTCTTAAAAACCATAAGAATGAAAATTGATGTTCATGATTGGTCAATGACTATGGAATTTGATGGTGAACTAATTAAATTCAATATATACAATGATATGAAAATTCTGGATGATGAACAACTTGTTGTTTCTGTGGATTTTATTGACACATAGGTGCAGAAAAATTCACTATTGAGTGGAAGAGATACACTTGAAACACTCTTGGAGATGGGAGATACATCATAGTGGCAAGTCATGAAGAACTCGTTACTGCCCAACAACGAATTGGAGGTTTTGTTTTATAAATTGGAGAAATACAATTAGTTGGAGAAGGGCGATGCCTGAAAAGATGAGTGGATAGTAGAGTATGAAGGCGAAACGATGAAGTTTCACTCATCAGAAGTCTTAAAGCATCATGCTAAAAAGGAGTTGACTTCGAGGGAAATTGCTCCAGGCTCCTCACGAAGTCTGAGCATGCTACCTGTTAGGCTCAAGTATCCATTCGATAATGGATGATGTAAATATGCCAAGGGTCAAGCTTATGACCTTAAATAAGTGTTTGATGGGAGGTACCCCATCCGTATCCCTTTTTTGTGTGTTTTTCTCTTTTATGCATATCTTTTGGGTGTTTGCTTTGAGTGTTTTACTTGTTTTCTTTGGTTTGTTTTGCTTGTAGGTGTTTGAAAAGGAAGCCGCAATCTTTCACTTCAACACTGCTATCTGTGTTTTCAAAGCTGCAATCATTAATTTCAAAGTTGCATATAGTGTCTTCAATCTAGGGGAGTACTTCTATTCCCATCCGTCTTTTGTGCTTTTATTGTTTTTGGACATTAAAGAAAATGTTGGTCTGGTGTGGGGAAATTGGAATACAAGTGTGTGACTATGTGGTCTTGCCTTTCTTTGATTCTCTTTTCTTTAAATTTTTTCTGTTCTTTGCATGCTTGTGTCATATGTTAAGCTATGAACCTTTGTTATATTAGTTTGGATGAGATTGAGGGTGAGCATGAAATTAAACTAGGCTATGCGAGTCTAAGGTGAACCATGTTGATTAATTTCAATAATTGGTCTTATACACTTAGTCAAAGTTTAACATTTGAGAGATTAGGTAATATGTGGAATTAAGGTGAATTCTTGAATTAAACCTCCTGTGAGCGAATTTGAGCCTTATGACATCATTTTTATGTCATTTTATATTTTTGATGTGTGATATCTTCTAAGGTGAATTTTTCTCTAGAATTTGCTTGGAATCGACTTAAGACCACATCTATACATGCATGTACAAAAGTGATAAAAGTCATCTTTGTTTTAACCCTTTAGCTTAGAAAGCCAACCTAATTCGATATCCTTTGTTGAACTTTTTAAGCTGAACCCCGTTTCTTGATAAAACCACAACAAGCAACTTAAACCTCTCATATCTTCACCCATCATAAATATAAGTAGGCATTCTAGCCACAAATTATGTCACACTTATTTGGAGAGATATGGGAAGCAAGGAAAAGAAAACGATGAAGAAAATTGAGGCGGTTTAGTTTGAATTGTGTGTGTACTGTTGTCATAAAAAACAAAAAATAAAAGAAAAAGAGGAAAATATACAACAGTGAAAAAAATTGAAGTAATTTACCTCTGTAGAATGATGTGTTGATTCCTTTGCAATTAAAATTATGCCTCTATAAGTGGTTAGGTGCTTTACTAATGTTTATGATTTTTTCCTTTTTCCCATTTATCAATCCTTACCTTGACCTATAGCAATACAACCTTGAAAAAGTCCTTTTAATGTGTGCATGTTTGTATTTTAAGTGGTGAAGAGTTGGTGAAAAAATAAGCATATGGTAGAATATTTGCATTAGAAGATTTTGAGCAAAAACTTTAGCCTTAAACACTTGAGCGTAAAGAGAAAAATCTGTGAGAAGAATTCACCTTGGTTTCATACTTACATTTGAACAAAGAATTTTTAATTTGACTTTGTTTATTTGTATCGGTGAAAAGTGATTATCATGTGTGTTTCAACCTAAGTCTTGCTAGCTCAAGTTTAGTGGATTGTGTGCATTTAATCTTATGAAGGACGAATTGAAAAAGTGTAGTGGTTTGGCATATTTGCTCGAGGGTGAGCAAAGGTTTGGTGTGGGAGAATTTGTTAAGTTGTCAATTTTGTACTAATTCTGGGATAAATTTCTTTAATGTGTTAAAATTATTGTACGAAATTGATGGACTTATTTCTAAATTGTTCTCAGGTAGTTTTTAACACATGAAAGATAAAATTGGACTAGAAAGATGAAAATAAAAGAAAGACAAATCAATTTTCCAGCTACCAGAAAAAATAGTGACTGAGCATGGGCACATATAAGGAAAAGAACCTATCTATAGAATCTGATTTCCAATCAGATTCGATTCATCCAAAATCTTTATGATTTTGAAATTCAAATATTGCCTTATGGATGGGAATTTACAACCTAAAGATCTAGGAGATATAGCTGCTGAAGATTACTATAGGATGGAGGAGAGAGAGGGTCGGAAATCATTAAAAATGTGTACTGTTCACGCATAGAATAGGATGGGTTTCTTTTGGTTTTTACGTTTTTCTGCAGATAGTTTCTTATCAGATTTTTCTTATTTTAGGCTAGAATTTTTTTATTTTTCATAAAGAACCAAGGATGGAGACTTTATCTTTTGTTACTCTTCTATTTGTTCTTTATTTTGTTATAAGTAGCTAAACTTTTCTTCTTGGTTGAAAGGAACCGCATTATCATCTAGTATGGTGAGATTTCTAAATAAAGTTTATTTCATTGATGAATATTAAGGGTCTTCCAAATTGCTTTTCATGATTGAATTGAATGATTTCTAGGATGCACAAGTAGGAATTGATTTGTTTAATTTATAGCTAGATTGGTAGGATATGACGTTCAGTCTTGCCAATGACAAGTGACAATTAGGATTATCATCTTTACATTAGAGTTGGAAATTCTAAGAAGACGCTTAACTAGATTAAATGCATGTCGTACATGTGTTGTCTTGTTCATTGGTTTCTTGGTTCTTAAAGCTATTAATCAATTAAACTTAAGATCGTATCTAAGTTGTTGATTAATAAGAATGTTTAGAATATATGTTTCTATTCATTTAATCTTAAGAGAAAACACCCCCCCAATGAATGCTTGTTAATGGACTGAGTTTTATATCAAGGATCCATATTAGTGTGATAACATTGGTGACTCGAAACCAAGGTTTGTTCACTGAATTTCAAATTTAAATATTTTTGTTAATTTTCAATTTCAGCAGATTTTAATTTCTTTTAAATTATGTTAAATCAAACCCCTATTTCGTTTTCAACTCGTTTAACATTTTTCGTTAAATTTTCTCGTTAGAACGATCTCAACTCTTTACTAACTACATTTTTATTGCTAGAGTTTGTATCAATTTGGTTGCAGGCAACATCAATACCATCAACATGCATCTTCATTAAATTGTAGCTGAAATCATGATGAAGTAATTGAAGAGAGACAACAACATACATCTTCATTAAATTGTAGCCAAAATCATGATAAAGCAAGTGGAGAGAGAGGTGCTTTCTTCTTTTTTAAGCATTCTATTTGATTTGACCAAATTTTTTGTCCAATAGAAAGTTTGCTTGTGTGATTAAAACTTTAGTATTTTATTATTATTTTTTCCTCTAAAAGGAGTGTAACTAAGGCCTTACATGTTGTGTCATATTTTTGAATTGAATTCATTGTCCTCTTCTCTTCTCTCCCTCTCTCTTGTCTAATTGTGTTGTGTCATTTGATATCAAATTGGTATCATAGCTAGCTTAAATTCAACTCTAATTTTTAAATCAATTTTTGATGAAAAAAATAGAGAGTGTTCTTATACTTACGAGAGAGTGGTTTATTTAAAAGTGAGAGATGTCAAATAGTTATAATATTGTGTAGTGAAGTCCTAAATTAGATGGTAAACTTGATTATAATTATTAAAAGGTTTTATGGTCTACCCACCTCAAGGCTCAAAATATTTGGAGTCTTGTTGATCCAGGCTTATAAGAAGGAGCTGATATAAATGCTCAAAGGAAGGACTAGTTGGCCTTATCCCAAATTCACTAACGAGTAGATTATTTTGTTTTTGGCAAAATTGTTAATAGGAAAACTGCTAAAGAAGCATGGAGTATCTTGAAGCTGACTTACACACATATAAATAAAGCTCAAAAATCCAAATTGCAGTCCCTGCATAGAGAATATGAGAGGTATAAAATATGTAATTCAGAAATTGTTAAACAATATTTTTCACATGTTACTAATCTTGTCAACAAGATGAGGCTAATGGAGAAGATATCTCAGATAGTAAGGTGGTGGAGAAAATTCTATGCACCATGCCTATTAAATTTGAACATATTATAACTACAATACTAAAGTCATATGATACAGAAACTATGATTGTAGTAGAGTTGCAGGGAAGCATTGAAAGTCATGGTAGCAGAATATTGGAAAAGACAGAAAAACAACAAATAAAGCCTTAAAAGGCTAGGTGAATTTCAATAATGTTGCACAATCTAATCAAAATGCAGATGGTAGAGGTCATGGTTTTAATAAAGGAGGAAGAGGAGATTTCAGAGGCAGAGGTAAAGGAAGTATTAGAGGAAGAGATCATGGCAATAATTTTAACCAGGGGAGAGACAACAATTCCAGAACATTCAATCAAGGAAGAGGAAGAAATAATTTTGGGCCTACTAGTCAAGGAAGAGGGCGATGTAATCAATATCAGAAGAGATGTAATTTTAATTGTGGAAGGTATGGACACAAAGATACTGATTGTAGATTCAAATCTCAGAACAACTATCAAGCTAATGTTGTAGAAAACTAGTACCAACATTTTAATGAGAATTCTAATAACGTAGAAAGTTTATTTATAGCAAGCAACTCTTTTGTGGAAGATGAAAATATCTAGTATTTGGATTCTAGTTGTAGTAATCATATGTGTGGGAATAAGGAATTGTTTTCCTCTTTAGATGAAAATGTTCATTCAACAATTAAATTTGGGAATAATTCAAATAGTCCTATTTTGGGAACAGGTCGAGTATCCATTAGGTTGAAGGATGGATCTAAAAGTTTTATCTCTGATTTTTTCTATATTCTTGGTCTTCACCATAATTTACTGAGCATGAGTCAATTATCGAAGAAAGGTTATAAAATGCAGATTCATCATGATTTTTACATCTTGATAAACAAGAGTGGAAGATTCATTATAAAGGTAAAGATATCTTCTAACCTTCTATTCCCACAAAAAATTCATCATGAAAAATTTGCTTGCTTGAATTATGTGATACTCGATGCAAATTGTCTATGGCACATGAATTTTGGATATTTTCATTTTTATGGATTAAATTATCTTTCAAGAAAAGAGCTTGTGTCTGACTTACTTGTTGTGAATATTTCTAACCATGTATGTGAGACATATGAGATGGGAAAATAGCATAGGAATGTATTTCTAGTTGGAAAGTCCTATAGAGCAAAGAAGCTATTGGAAATTATTCATCCAGATCTGTGTACTGTTAAAGTTACATCTAATGGAGGTAATAGATATTTTATTACTTTCATTGATGATTTTAGTAGAAAGGCTTAGGTGTATTTTCTAAAACAAAAATTAGAAGCTTGTAATGCATTCAAAAAATTTAAAGCGTTTGTGGAAAAGTAAAGTGGCTGTCGAATTAAAGCATTAAGAACATATAGAGATCAAAAGTATCTTGCATGCACAGATGTCTTGAGCAGTGTGGAATTCAACATAAGTTGACCAAAAGATATACACTTCAACAAAATGGAGTAGCAGAAAGGAAGAACATAACTATTATGGACATGTTAAGATGCATGTTAAGATCTAAACAATTGCCTAAATAATTTTTAGCAGAAGTTGTTTCTTGTGTAGTTTATATTTTAAACAAGTGTCCAACAAAAAGCTTTAATGACAAAACACCTAAGGAAGCTTAGAGTGGGAGGAAACTTTCCATTCAGCATCTCAAAGTTTTTTAGTGTATTGCTTATGCCTATATACCTGATTAGTTGAGGAAGAAGTTGGATGACAAAGGTAAGAAATGTATTTTTATAAGCTATAGTGCAAATTCAAAGACCTATAAATTATATAATCCAAGTATGAAAAAGACGATTATTAGCCGTGATATAACCTTTAATAAGGATAGAATATGGGATTGGTCTTCAACTTCCCCCAAAAAAGACCAGTGGTAATTTCAAAAAGCTATGAGGAAGAAAATACTCTGGTAGATTCAGTAACTCAACCAGAGACATCTAGTAGACCCCAAAAACGTCATCAGTTTCCAACCATGTTGGAAGATTATATGATAGATATTGATAATGATTTATCTGATGAAGAGATTATCAATTTTTGCTTTATTTGCAGATTATGAACCGGTTAATAATGAGGAGGCATCAGATGACTTGAAATGGGGAAAAGCCATGGATGAAGAAACATATGCAATTGAAAATAATGACACATGGGAATTCCCAAATTTCTATTGATAAAGAGCCTATAGGAGTAAAGTGGGTGTACGAGACAAAGTATAAGCCTAATGATGAAATTGACAGGTTTAAAGCTAGATTGGTTGGAAAAGAGTATAAGCAAAAGCTAGGTATTGATTACTTTGAAGTATTTGCTCATATTGCAAAATTGGATACTATTTGCATGATTATCTCTCTCTCAGCTCAAAATCACTAGAAAATTTATCAAATGGATGAAAAATCTGTTTTTTTTAATGGAACTTTGGAAGAGGAAGTATATATTAAGCAACATGCAAGGTATGAAATTAGAGGAAAAGAAAGTAAAGTTTATAAGTTGAAGACAACACTACATGAATTGAAGCAGGCATGTACAAAATAATTGATTTATGAAGCATGATTTTGAAAGATCTCCTTTTGAGCATTATTTATATGTTAAATTTGTTGAGTGTACTAATATTCTAATTGTCTGTCTTTATGTTGATAATTTAATTTTTACTGGAAACAACTCAAGAATGATTGAAGAATTTAGGGAGGCTATGGTAAAATCATTTGACATGACAAACTTAGGTCTAATGTCTTATTTTCTTAGAATAGAGGTAATTCGATAAGATGATGGAATTTTTATTTTCCAAAGGAAGTATGCAAATGATATTTTGAAAAATTTTAAGATAAAGACTTCAAAATCAATTGTCAACCTAATTGAAGAGAAATTGAAACAAATAAAAGAAGATAAAGGGAGACTTATAAATTCAACTTATTATAAGAGTTTAATTGGCAGTCTGATAAATTTACTGCAACTAGACTAGATATAGTTTTTAGAGTTGGATTACTTAGCATATTCATGAAGGAGCCTTATAATTGTCATTTGTAAGGAGCAAAGAGAATTTTTCGATATATCAAAAATACTCTGAATGAAGGAATTTTTTATGCAAATATTATAGGATACATATATAGTAATTGGGTGGAAATATAGAAACAAAAAAAACACATCAGGGTATGTTTTTCATCTTGGCACCAACACAATATCATAATCTTCAAGGAAACAACTCGTAATTGGATTATCTATAGTTAAATCAGAATATATTGCAACAACTAGTTGTGCTACACAAGCAGTATGGCTAAGAAAAATGCTTGAACTACTACATCAAAAACAAGATGCCCCAACAAAATCTGCAATAGCACTGTACAAAAATTCAGTTTTTCATGACGATCCAAGCACATAGACATTCAGTTTCACAAAATTCGTGAGCTAGTAACTTGAAAAAGTAGTGATTAATTATTATAACACTGAAGAACAAGTTGTAGATATTTTTACTAAACCATTGAAGTTTGAGTTGTTTCATAAACTAAAGAAATTGTTGGCTATGATAAATTTCTATCAGCTTGATTTAAGGGATGCAATATCAGAAAAATAAATAAATCAAGCCAACATGCGTCTTTATTAAATTGTAGCCGAAATCATGATGAAGCAAGTGAAGAGAGACCAACAATATGCATCTTCATTAAATTGTATCCATTATCAAGATGAAGCAAGCGGAGAGAGAGGCGCTTTCTTCTTTCTTAAGCATTTTATTTGATTTGACCAAATTTTTGGTCCAATAAGAAGTTTGCTTGTGTGATTAAAACTCTAATATTTTATTATTTTTGTTTTCTATAAAAGTAGTATAGCCGAGTCTTACATGATGTATTGTATTTTGGGATTGAATTTATTCTCTTTTTTTCCTCTCCCTTTCTCTTGTGCGTAAGTGCATTGTGTCATTTGATATAAGAGGATTTAAATTTTCTTAAATGTTCTAAATTTGCCGTGAATCTCCCTACCTTGCCTTTCAGTACATTATATATAGTAAGGATTAATAAGATTGACCAAAGACGAATCTTGGAAGCGCGTTAAGAAAGCTCTCTAGATCAATCCAATGGGTCAAGACAGACCAATTATATTGAAATCTTAATCAACCTCTATCATCTAGATGTATTCTAGTTCATCGAGATAAGTCAAATGAATTTCTCTTCATTTAATTCAGGACCTCGAAGCACAACATTACGTGAAACAGATAAAATAATTTAACCATCTGACGCCGGAGTTAAACTATAGAAAAGGCCATGAATCGTATAATATACAAAAGAACGACCAAGAGCTGGTCATGAACGGCTAAAAGATCGCAGAAGTGGAATACTGAAAAGGGGAACAGACAACTAAAAAGAGATTATAGTTTATATCGGCACTCATCTTCCACCAACTTCCGCTTGCAAGCAATTGTGCAACTTGAGTTCTCAGCTTTTTTCTTTTCTTCTGGTTCCTATAACTAAATGAAGGGAAACGAGTTGCAATAAATGTGAACTATCTTGGTCATGCATCAGCACCCACAGCACCCATGTGCTCTCTCTAATTATCCAGCTGATGATAGCATTCTGTGACCGACGCTTTCGCATTCCAATAACACTAAAAAAGGCTGCTTACCCTTCATACATATTCTTCTCAATTTGACACACACTTCCTTCTCTCCCCCCGTTCCTACTTGATGGCTGCACAAACAGTAATATCCTACCAAAACTCTAAACTAGATGTGTCATTTGCGTTCAATATTTACCTTTAAAGAATATATTTTTAATTAATATTTCACTAATGAAGGGCACTTCTGAATCCTAAAATCAGAATTACACTGGGTGGATTTCCATTTTAAGTTTCAATAAGGTTTAATAAATTATTTTAGTTAGAAATAAAGAAGTTCAAAATTATAGTTTTTAAATACCAAATGTAAGAGACAAAAATTCATTAAAAACACAAGAATCTCAAACTGCATAATAAGAAGCATTGGTTTATAACTAACAAAACATGAAGAAATGAAGGTTTCAATAATCCAGAGAAATAGTTTTTCTTCAAGCAGGTCATATAAACAGGAAACGCGGAACAAGTTGTAAGTCGTTTCAAATTTGTACCTTTGACCCATTGACCATTGTTTTCTAGACGGTAACTGTGGTCGGCTCCCAGAACTTTAGGATATTTACTTGGAAAATTAATTGTTAAATGTACTGTTTAAATTGAAATCATTTTTCCCCCTAGCCGAGTGATTTGAGTTTCTACTGTTTACTGGATTGCATGACTCTGTGGCAAGCAGTTCACAAGGCAGTAAATGCAATATCTACCATCCGGTAATCAATCGCTTTCTCACTCCCTTCTGACGAGCCGCCAGCACCACCCAACACCCTATTCCTACTCATGTACTTCCACTTTTAATTGACCGAGGGTTGCGTGCTTTCAAGCACAAAATTGTATTGAAGAATAAACTTTTGAATATTAATGAGGTAAATACTGTCAACTATTTTGTTAACGAACGGTAGGCTTATTCAGTACATAGGAAATTAAAGATACATGTTTGCTAGATTCGTCTCTTCAACATATTGGCAGCCCCAAAACACTTCTTATATTAAGAATACATTGTCTGAAGTTGTATCCCCTATCAATTTTAATCACATATTAATGAATTTATGATATATTAAGTTAAAAAGGATTAAAATTTTAAACCATCACGTTAAGTGAGATAAGGTTAGAGATCAAGAACTAACAAGCCCCCTACTACAAGCCAAATCTATATTTGGATGAACACTTTACCTGACAAAGAGCTCAACGGTACAAAACTATACGCATACTTTAAAAAGAGGAAGGTAAATATAAAAGTAACAAAGTGAGGGACTTTGATTTTTTTTTAATATAAAGAAAAGAAAAAAAACAGATGTTACAACACTATTGCATCGCTTTGCAATATAACGCTCGTTGCAAATCCTGTTGTACAATCGCCGTAGTTTCTATCGGAGGTTCTTGAAGTACATGCAGCCTTGGATTTGCTAACAAGGCTAGGGTAGTCAATTTGTCGACGCTCTGATTTCTTTCGCGATAGACGTGTTGAAATTGAATATCCCAATCTCAACTCAGTAAAGCATAGATGTCCTGCACTAAAAAATTAGCCTCAGTCAACATCAGTTTAGAGGAAGAGAGAATGTTGATTACTTCTAGAGAATCCACTGCGAGGATAACATTGCGAAAACCAAGGTCTCATGTCAATTTAAGGCCATCATGCAGCCCCTAAAATTCAACAGTTAATGACAAACATTTTCCAATATGTTTCATGAATCCGCCCCGCCAGTGCCCATACCAGTCCCGAATTAAACCCCCAGCAGTTCCAATAGACAATCCGTATTGAACTGCTCCATTGGTGTTTAGTCTTACCCAACCCTCCTTCGATGGTTCCAACCCATGAGGTGACCTACAGGCAAACCATATGTTTTAATAACTCGACCAGTCACTATTTAGGCCGTAACTACCCAAGTTACATAGTTTAAAACAATACGATGTCTCACTTCCGATCAAACAAAACCACCTTCAAAAAGACTCTTGTTTCGTTAGTGCCACGAATGCCAGCAAGCGACACCATAATTGTGGCCCACTCTCCCGTTTTCACTTGAACTGGTTTAGTAAGATTGGATCGCAACCACGTAACGTTTGTAATGTAGATTTATTTTAATTATTTTAGATAAAGACAAAAACTTATTTAGTTGTTAATATCAATATAATTATATTATTGTTATTACTAATTATAATTATATATTAGATAAAACTTTAAAATAAATTATTTTTAATTAATTAAATTTATTTTAATCTCTTATATAACATTTATTAATAAATTATCAATAAAATTATTTTATTTTATTAAAATAATTTTAATAAATTAAATTATTTATAATTCTTATTAACTATTTGTGGTTTTTATAATTTTTGAAATCTAAAAAACCAAAAATAAAAACAGAAAGTTAAATTTTAAATAAACAATTTTTTATTAAATTTGAAAATAAAAATTAAAAACTAAAATAAATAAATAGGCCTGAGCACGGTGGCTGCGGCAAGTGGTCGTGGCTGTTTAACACTAGAGAGAAACAAAACTACCGTAGCTAGAGTCCTTAAAAGTCGAAGCATTGAATCTTTGAATGCGAAGATGAGGTATCAATGCTTGTGTTGCATCCAATACAGTGAAGGAACGAATCGACAACCACGTGGTTTGACGAAAAGTAGACTTAGTTTGCAAAGACTAAAAACCGCTAGCACCTGGCAGTTTAAGGTCCCCACAGCTCAATTAGGGTCAGTTAGTTGGAGTGACGTCTGCATAATGCAGATCCTCCCTTGTCTATATATTCATTCGTCATCCCCCTCTGCTCTTCACCGTATTCATTCTGCAGCCCACAAAACAAATCTCTAAAGGTGGGATCTTTAATACGCTATAACAATTTTCTAGACTGTTTTATTTTTTTGAAATTTTTGACGAGGTAAGGTAGAGCTGTAACTAAAAGTTGTGCCTTCTGCAGAAAAATGGCACTTCTTAAGCTTCTCCTGGTGGGGTTTCTTTCTTTGGTCTCAACATGCATTGCAGGGTACGATGGTGGTTGGACTGATGCTCATGCAACCTTCTATGGAGGTGGTGATGCCTCTGGTACAATGGGTATGTAATTGGTTTCTTGGTATGCGCTCTTTTTTCTTGGACTTTCTGTTAAAACTAGTAAGGTTCTCTAACTTGTGGGTTTGTTTGTTGTGTAGGAGGAGCTTGCGGATATGGAAATCTGTACAGTCAAGGGTATGGAACTAACACTGCAGCTCTGAGCACAGCTTTGTTCAACAATGGCTTGAGCTGTGGTGCTTGTTTCGAAATTAGATGTGTGAATGACCCCAAATGGTGCCTGCCTGGTTCAATTGTGGTCACGGCCACCAACTTCTGTCCGCCCAACAACGCTCTACCCAGCAATGCTGGGGGTTGGTGCAACCCTCCTCGGCAGCATTTTGATCTCTCTCAGCCTGTTTTCCAACAAATTGCTCAATATAGAGCTGGAATTGTCCCTGTTTCTTACAGAAGGTAGTCACTTTCTATCTAGATCTTTGGTACATTCTTTTTCTTTTTGCATGTACTGGCAAATGTGAAGAATTTGCCACGATTTGAATTTGGTGGAGAGAGGCTTTTAACCCCTCAAATATCTTTGGTTTTAGTTACTTCGACATGTTTGTGCCTCTACATGGGAACGCACACTCTTTATTTTAGTACTGTGAAGTCAAAGTCCTGCGATTTACAAGTTTTGTCTTGTTAATTATATGTCATGCAGGGTACCGTGCCAAAAGAAAGGAGGGATAAGATTCACAATCAATGGCCACACTTACTTCATCCTGGTATTAATCACAAACGTTGGAGGTGCTGGAGATGTTCATGCACTTTCAATCAAAGGGTCAAGAACAGATTGGCAACCCATGTCAAGAAATTGGGGTCAAAACTGGCAAAGCAACTCCAAGCTCGATGGGCAAAGTCTGTCCTTTAAGGTCACCACAGGTGATGGTCGCACTGTAGTCTCTTACAACGTTGTACCTGCCGGTTGGTCCTTTGGCCAGACATTTAGTGGCCTCCAATTCACTTAAATGTCGAAACCAAACCGAACCCTTTACTGAATCAAACATTTATAATCAAGAGTTTAGTTAAGTAAATTGTACAACACTTGGAAGGACGGTAGTATTGAGTCAAAAAATTTAAAAGGAAAAATAAAAGGGAGACATGACAAAGGGCTTATTTTAAAATGACACTTGTGAATTGTCATCTAAATTGTTATTTATGTAAGGTTGACAGGAAATTGGAAGTGGTGGGTAAGTTACCACCCTCCGCTATTAGGATGCTTATGTGTCACGACGGCAACACCGGTTTCGCTTTAATTCTGAAACTTACTGCAGCAGTGTCTTGTAATGTTTGATTTTAAGGATGTAATGTGTTGTTAATTTGGTATTTTTAGTTGAATAAAACAAAGGGTGTTTGTGTTGATGTCATCATCTGCGTGTTAGAGATTATTATTATACAAGTTAAAATTTAGGTGAAACAAAACCTAACAATATTCTCTTATTTTTAGTACCTTAACCTAAAAACAATAGTTTATAGACATATAATTATTTAAACAAATAAGAAATATGATGTATTTGTAATATGATTTTTTTAAAATTAAACAATGACGCCATGTGTAGTAATTACATTTACTCGTATAATGAATGGATCATAGAGGGATACCGGAAAAGAGTGGACTGTTAAAAGAAACTACTTCCATTATTTTGGTTGGTGATATGACTTTTTCAAAAGTGTCTCCAAGTAAAAGAAAATTATTAACAATATTCTGATTGATAGAGTTATGGTAAATACTCATTGGTGTTAGGATTTTAATGAAGCTGAGGCTATTTTCTTACCTGAAGGCTTATCAGTTCATAGTCCTATAATAGTTCAGTTAACTCTTAATTTGCAGCGTAAGAAGCAGCCATTTAAGTACTTCAATATGTGGTCAGATTATGCTTAGTTTTTACCTACATTTGAAAAATATGGAATATTGGAATTGAGGGGAAGCGTCTGTACAGAGTGGTCCAGAAATTGAAGCACATGAAGGGCTATTAAAAACAGTTGAATCAGGATCAGTTCATTGATGTTGAACACCAAGGTATGCAAGAAAAACTGGAATTGATTGAGGGTCAAACATTGTTGTATGTAAACCCTATGAATATGCAGCTTTAAGGTCAGGAAAAATTTGCTCAAAAGGTTATTTATTGAAAGAACTGAGGCTGTTGAAAAATTCCTCCATTAAAAGTCAAAAGCCACATTGGTTAAAACTTGGCGATCAAATGACTAGATATTTTCATCTAGTATTGAAGAAAAGAAATTACAAAATAAGAAGTCTGACTATCGTGGATGGTCAAGGGCAATTGCTAACTGAATATAGTAATGTATCTAACTAATTTGTGGATTCTTGTTATATACAAACCAAAAAAAAAAAAGAGCTCCAGGTTGATTGCGGAGGCACAGGTTTTTGCAACAGACCTAGATTGAAGTCGGAACGACAGATGCAACTTGTGAAGCCATTTAATGTAGAGGACGTCAAACATGACATATTTGATATCAATGTTAACAAAAGTCCAGGTCCAAACAGGTTTGACAATGATTCTTCAAGGCAGAATGGAAAGTTATTGGTCCAGAAGTTTTGTAGCAATTTTGGATTTTTTAGGTATGGTAAAATGCTAAAGTAGGTAAATTGTACTTTGCTTACTCTTTTACCAAAAGTTGACCATCCTAACTTGACGATTGATTTTAGACCACTCTTATGTTGTAATACCTTATATAAGTGCATCTCTAAAATGTTAACAAATAGATCGAAGATGGTATTGTTGGGAAATTAGGCCAAAATTTGATTCAACGCAGTGAAATAATTAGAAAATTTTTTCATATGTGATTTTTCAAAAATCAAAATCACTAAAATTTTATAAATGATTAACACATAATTCATAATAAAGCATAAATCTTAATTCATATCTTATTCTGAAGTTTGATATTTTTCTTGTCATAACCCTGTTTTTAAAATTGGTTCATCTCAACCATCATAATCGCACAAATTTTTAACATCTAACAGTATCAAGATAATAAGTTAAAGGAACTCTGCAATTGTTACGGAGATGATTAGGTAAGGAGTGCCAGATTCATTAGAGTTTATGTTTAATTATAATAAGTTTTGGATATTTTAGTAATTCAAATAAAATTAAATTTTAATTAGAATTATAACTATTAATTATGCCCAAATAAAATCTAATATGTCTTATTGATCCTTATTTATTAAATATCTCATATTTAACTATAAAGTTTCTCAAGCTTTACAATCAAGTCCAACTTGATTAAAATATCTTTTCTCTTTTCAACTCGTTCTTTCTGTGTAATTCATTAGGTTCACAAATATGTTAGCAATGGATATAAATTATAATTTTAAATCATATTTAGGATTAGATAAATTAAACTCAATAATTTATGTCTATGGATCAAGATTGGTATCTAACAACATATCATGATCACTCAAATAATTAAGAAGTTTAAAGTGATTTTGACTAACCTTTCGATATATTATTTTTTCATATAGTTCAATCATTTCATCATTTAATGTTCTGATTAGACATAGAGCATGAAATTAATTTCTACTATATTTTGGGTCCAATCATATTAGTTCTCCATCATTAGCTATCGAATTAATTAATGATATTTGTAAACTATTTAAAAACCACATTCCACCTTAGTCAAGGACTTCTTGAGTCAATACTAATTGAGAACAACAAACATTCTCCCTAATTATTTTAGGACGATGAATCATATCTTGATCACTCAACTACCTCCATATAGTTTATGTTATATCCAATGACTACCAATTGAGTTATCCTTGACTAGAAGATGTCATAAGTAGTATCAAAACATAGTAATTCATATTCGAGATAACTTTGAAGATCTCAAGTCAAATGATCACTTATATAATCATCACAATGAGAATTTCTATAGAAATACAAGTAATTTTCCAAATAGATTTTCTTTCAAAAAAAAGTTCCAAATAAATTTCTCATATGGGATTAATTTAGTGAACTTGTTCTCTAACAAACACCCGTACATTTGTTTAAATATCCTTATATTTTAGTTTATAAGAACAACTACTTTCTTCATAAGGAAAAACATAACGTTTATTAGTCTTTTTACGTTTTATTCATGTCAAGTCTTAATAGAAAATGGCTAGAAACAATTTAAAGATAATACATAATTGCAATACAATTCTCATAATTATAATCTCATCATAATTTCATTCAGGGGCGGAGCTAGCGAGGGACAAGCCCCCGCGCCAGCCCCGGCTCCAGAGTTCCGCCACCGGCAACCCGCCTGCCACCACCGGTCACCACCACCACTCCTTGCCCAACGCCCGCTGCTTGCATCTCCTTCACTCCTTGCCTTCCCCAGTTCCCTGCCAGCCCGCACCGCACCGCACGCCACCATCTCCTCCATTTGAACGAAACGAGTCAACAACTTCTGAACCATTTCTGAGTTTCTCCTTCTTTACCCGGCAACGCCGCCACTGCCCAAACCACCGGCTGCCACTCGCCAGGCCGCCAAAGCCCCATCAACCACTGCCCACCGCCGTTCATCTTCACTTCTGCCGACTGCTTCCTTAAATCCTTGAGGTATTCTTTATTAAATTTTTTTTGTTAAAATTATTTTTGGTTTAGGTTAATGCAATGATTTTAATTAAATGTTAATGTAATTATTTTGGGTTAATGTTTAATGCAATTAGATGTTAGGTTAGGGTTTAATTGAA
>JAOTAY010000006.1:30131284-30147041 GCA_025629805.1 Erythroxylum baracoense | reverse complement strand
TATTTTATTTTATTGCAATGTTTCCAAAATTTATATTTATAATAAATTCAAATCAACTCCCTATGGTGACACGTAGTCGCCATAAAATCCGTACAGGGACCCGGGGCCAACAAGTCTGATATTAGTATTTCGGTTAAGTTTGTTGACGTGACTTGTCATGTGTTTCAGAAACTTTAACTATTAATGTACGTTAGCCAAAATTAACACAACAAATGAAGATTAATGAAACGACGTCGTGAGCATACGGTCGTTGGGGTTACATAATCTGATTTAGATCATTTTTAAACAACGACATCATTTAATCATATAATTTAAGCGACGTCATTGTTTAAAAATGACCTAAATCAGATTATGCAGCTCCATTGACCTTACGTTTCGATTTCTTTTTTTTTTTCATTTTGTTCTCTTGACGCCTTCACTCTTTGATTTTTAGATTATACAGCCCCGATGCCCTCAGGCTAAAGATATTAGGAGAATGAACTAAAAACAAAAAGTTTACTGCTACAGTACTATGTATGCAAGAGTAGTTTAGAGCATCAAAAAAACAAACAGAAAAAAAAGACTAAGGGCACCAAGAGAACAACATATAACGTCGGGTTAGAATTGAAAAATAAATTGAAGAATTGAGCATTTTATTGTCACTTTTTGAAATTTTGGGCTAGAACTGAAAAAATTGAAATTTTGGGCATTTTATTGCTATTTTTTAAAATTTAGGATATAATTGAAATTTTGACAAAAGTTTGAGTTTTTTTTAATCAACCCAAATAAAAATGTGCATATTTAAAACAAAGGAGTTTATATAAATTATAATTAGTCACTATATTGACTCTTTTTTGGTATGTATGAATATAATTATATGTGAGTCTATAAGAATATTTATCTATATATGCGAACTTGTGAGTATAGCATACATATAATTAATGATACATTGTGAAAGTATTTTTATATCTTTGTAGAATAAATATAAATTAATATCTAAAATCTGTTAAATATAAATTTAGTTCTTAAACAACTATCAAATATCTCTTTTATTTTTATATTATGTGTTAAATATTATTAAAAAGTTTAATATTTGTAAGTTTATCGTTTGATTCAATTGCATATATATGGAATAACTATAATAGCCTTTTAAAATCATACACAATACTCATCTTCGTATCATATTACAAATATTCTTTTTTTAGAATCATTCCATCATAATAGTAATGCAACTCATAATCTTGTTATTTGGCTGTCTTTTTTATTTTGTTTTTCCTGTGCTGTGAATTTTGCTAACTTGCCAAATTTGGTTTTTGATTCTTGAGCTGGTTGTTTTTCTTGACGTCTGGTTCCTTGCGTCAAATTTTCTCTTCTAATAATAAATAATAGCGTTTATCACTTGCAACCATATTCTTTTTTCTGTTTTATAAATACCAGCCTTGAGTATCTTGGGAGTCATCAAGAGGAACATATCACCTATTTCAACTTTGCCGTTTCAATTTTGTTCTAATCTATTTTATCTACACATTTAGGTGGGAACACCAGCTTTGAGTAACTTGAGAGTCATCAAGGCGAACAGATCACTTCCAATTTATCTTATTTATACATTTATATGAAAATATCAGCCATGAGTAACTTGGGAGTCATCAAGGGAAACAAATCACTTCTTCTACTTTTACCATTTCAATTCATCTCATCGATACATCTATATAAAAATACTAGCCTTAAATAACTTGGGAGTCATCAAGAGGAACAAATCACCTATTCCACTTTTACTATTCCTGTTCAACAAGTGATTTCATTTGGTCATCAAGATAGACCAAGTCAATTCAAAGCTCGAATTGTTGCATTTGACCAATGCCACTGCAAGTTACATCTTCTACAAGCTTGACGTTAGTAGCGGGTACATTTTGTACCTAATCTATTATAATTAGATCTAACTCGCTATTAATCAACTTGTAATTGATAAATTACTACATTTGTTTTAAAAGTTTTTAATATATATCTAAAATTTAATAATTATATATATTCTTTTTTTAATTAAAAAATTACATTCCCTTGTATTAGAAGAGACCTCATATTCATTCTTAGGACCTTGACTATTTCTTATATTATTTAAAATTTTACACGAACAGTAAAACAATATATACTTGTGTATCTCACAAAATCATTTAATTGAGTAGACCTAATATTTCTATAAAAAACTAAACATATGTAACTTATTCTACAAATTTGAACAGATTTTAAGTATTATAAAAGATTAAAAAAAGAGATCCAAATATTGCTAAAATTTGGAAAGATACAAAAAAGCTGTTGAATTTGGCAATTAATTCTATTTTAACATTGTTAAACTTTATCATTAATGGTATTATACTGAGATACACTAATATATATATTTTTAGTTATAATGTTCAGAAATAAAAATTAAGATATAATTAACAAATTTGTTAAAAGGTCATATTTGAAATAATTTATCCTCCCCTGTTTTTGTCCGCACATTTAATGCTTTTCTTTTAAAAAAGAATTTAAGAAGATATCAAAAATGGTAATGAGATTTATTATTATTATTATTATTCTTCCTCTATCTCTTCTTTTTTTTTACGTGAGTCATTTGTAAATAGTCTCTTTTTTAATTAAAGATAAAATTGTATATTATTAAAATTTTCAAATTTTACGTATTAATAAAATTTATACTAAATATTATTGTTATTATTGTTGTTACTAAAAAGAAGAATAAGATAGTAAACTAACTCATAAAGTATATATAAAAAAGAAATATCACTTTACTTAAAGGACTGTTCCATTCCTTCCTTGCTTCCGTCCCCTGCAATTTTTAAACACTCTTCCTCCTGCAAGTGGCCAAGTGTTTAGGAAGTAGGACTATTTTAATAATAGGATAGTGTTGAAGAATGAGCCTCAAAACACGAGTCAGTGCTGACCCCGTGGCTATTAAAAGTTACCTTGGAATTACCAAGTACTGTCTCTGCCAAGTTGGTTAACACCAAAGCTTACTTACATGTACTTTGCAGCTTTAATCACATCGTCTCAAGCATTTAATCAAAGCTGCCAAACTGTCCTCATATGCACTAGACATCACAGTAATCAACATATTAATTTGCCCAAAACCATCACAATTAGATTAAATTGTTATTAAATTGTAAAACCCGTGTGAACGCTATTTTTTTTATGAGACCAAATTAATAATATATTAGGAAGTTAGCGCGGACTAGCCTCGGCGCATTTTAGCAGTTGCCCACAGCATGAAATTGTCTTTGAGAAACTACAAGACCAGCCGTTAGTTAAGATTTCTTGCACGCGCCAAGGATAGCGCCTTCACTTCTAGAATTTGATCTTCTGTACCTTCTTCTATATATATTTGGATTATTCTACACAAACCCACTAGACCTTTCTCCGTTAATCTCATAGCTTGCCTAGGAATTCTTGAGAAAATCCGAATGGCTAAGAAAGGTGGAATTTTTGATTTGGAGACACACTTTGCCTTCTATGGAGCATACCACAGCAACCCGGTCAACATTTTGATACATACTTTGTTTATCTGGCCAATATTCTTCACTTCTCTTATGCTCTTCTACTTTACACCTTCTGTATTTGATCTATCTAAATTTGGGGTTCTCAATCATGGGTTAGCGTTGAACTTTGGCTTCTTTTTCACTCTAACCTACGCTGTGTTTTATATGTTGCTGGACAAGAAAGCTGGGGTTTTGGCTGCCTTGCTTTGCTTTGCTTGTTGGATTGGTGCTAGTTGGCTTTCTGGGAGGCTTGGATTTTCTCTGACTTGGAAGGTAAGTTTTGGTTTCCGTTTATTAAGGATTCTCTGATCTCGGAAAAAAGAAAAAAGAAACTGAAAACGAAGAGATTTTTCGTGTTTCATAATCTTTTCTTGTCTTGTTATTTGGATCGTTTTAGCTATGGTGTACTGTTCCTTTCCAAGCATTAAACTCTTGTGAGGTTTCTTGGTTTCTTTTCCTGTATCTTGTCCTATGTCCGTGTTTTTTTATTCTATGATTGGATGGGGACTAAACTCCTGATCTAATTATTTGCGTGTCCCATAGGTTCAGGGATTTTCGCAGGTAGCTTAATTCTGGACTATAGACAGAGAAAGGGGGTTACTTTGGTGGTCCCTGTAGAATTAATGTTTTGGGGAAGGGGACTGGGTCGCCTTCTTTGACTATAATTTTTATCATAGTTTACGTGGTTTGGTTATTGACCATTTTATTGTATAGTCGTGAAGTCTATAATCGATCCCTAAACTTTAAGAAGTGCGGAACGGCCTTGTATATTTCATGTTGCACTCCTGCATATGAGGAGTTCGTTAACCATGACAATTTCTGTTGGAATCTTCTAAATAAATATTTTAGTTATGGGTTACTGCCAATTTTAGGGGTCATGGTGTCTTTCATTAAATATCTAGAAGTCACTTACTGTTTGGAAACTAATGAATTGGATTTAATTCATTAAATTTATGTAATTGAATTCAATTCATGCGTTTGAAATGCTAAAAAAGAGATAACATGAATTCAACCACGTAATTGAATCTTATTTTCTTTACGAATTCAATTCACATCTCAAATGATGTGAATTGAATTCTGAATTGAAGATTTAATTCTTTTCAAAACATTAAAAAAATTTTTCAAATATACACATCATAAATATACAAATTACTACAAAATACACATTACATACTACTTTTAGTTAAAGATAAAAAAGACATATAAAGTAGTTGAATTCATTTTTATTGTGTTCCAAATAATGTAATTGAATTCAATTCTAATATTTATAAATTTATTTCAAACAGTGTAAATAAAATTTAATTTAATCTCATAAATGTAATTGAATTCAATTCGTCAATGAATTCAATTCGTCAATGAATTCAATTCGAATGTTTCCAAACGCTAGTTACTTTTTATTTTGTAGGCAATGATGCATTGGAGTTATCTACAAATGAGATGGGTTTAGTAATTGAAAGAAAATTTTGGGACCGCTAACTCGTTGGAATCCCCTCTCTTTATCAGGATGTAAAACAATATCTTTTTTTTAATTTGTAATGTAGATTGGTGGACTATAACCATACTGTGCTAAGAACACTATGCATTCTTCTCCGTTGTGTTTCAAGAATGCTTTGTCACTAACAAGCCATAGGACTAGGTTGTAGAGGGGGCCGAAGGCAAACTTCTCCTCCAGGCTGAATCGTGGGGAGTTACCTGGTGAGAAAGGGTTAATGGTATATTGGCCCAATGTGTCCCGCAGATGACAGAACTAAATACGTATGGCCCATATATACGCATATAACTCTTTTACAACTTAAAACAGATGACTGGACACCCTTTTGTGTAAAATAAGTAAAAACAGAACTATCATGGTTTTGTTAGGCTAGACTTAACCTCTAAGCTGTTTCCACTTTCACTTTTTTCTTTACTTTAACCACAGCTAAATTTCTGATTTCCTCAAGTAGTCAAGTTTCATTCTTTTTCCTTTATACTTATATTCTATCAAGGATTGTGCTCCAAAGAGCTACACAGGCTGCAGGGATGATTTTGAGGAGGGGATGCTGGTGTTATAGTAGTTACTTAGGGAGATTGTAAAATCAACACCATCTTCTGCTTGACGCACGTTAAATGCTGATTAGTGCATAGTTATGGAGAGATTTGGTGGTAGTATTTGCAATAAAAAAGGAAGGTATACTGTGGATTTTGAGTGGGAGTCGATATGTAAGTGTGTCTTATTAGTGCTGTTGAGATTGTCATGCTGTAAAGATTTTTTATAACCAGTGTTCTTGAATTTTGTCAGCAAAATACTGTATATATTCTAGTTGTATATGTGATAATTTGAGTCTGATTGGCTGTAGCATCCACTTAAACCAGGTTGTGCTGGCAGCACAGTTATTTTGTTGGACCGGACAGTTTCTAGGCCACGGGGTATTCGAGGTTAGTGCTAAGAAGTTCATTCTTATGCAAATAACGCCGTTTTTGTTTTTCAATATATGTCCTCCACTGATAGCATCTTTTGTAGAGACGGGCTCCAGCCCTGTTGGATAACCTTGCTCAGGCCCTGTTAACAGCTCCCTTCTTTGTGTTGCTTGAGGTGATGTTATATTCTTAATTATATATAACTGTTTTCTCTTCCAGTACTGGGTTGGATACTGAGCATGGTGTTTTGGACACAGGTTCTTCAAAAATCTTTTGGTTATGAGCCATATCCAGGATTTCATGAAAGTGTAAAAGCAAAGACGCAAGCTGAAATCAAGAACTGGGAAGCCAAGAAACAGAAGAAATCATCTTAAGTTTAGGCAAGTCACCAATGAAAAGCTGTGAGAAAAATCTTCTTAGTTTAGCGATTAGGCAGGTGATCAACTTTGACATCGGTAGAACTCTTGTAATGTGGGAAAAAATGGGATGTTATGCTGTTGTATGCTTCATTGTCAGACTGCAGTTTACCTCAAGGAATCTTTTAATAAAATTTCGTTGATATCTGAAAGCTTGAGCTTGATTTTGTGCTAGAATGTGCCTAAATTATTATTTCTGTTCTGTTTGGCTTATTATAAACAAGTACTTCGAAAGAGTTAATATCAATGAGATTGATAATAACCAGGTTCTATTAAGAGTATGTATATTGGTTGGGTTACAATAACATGCCAATAAAGCTATTGGCAGGCACGGGCTTCCGAACTCCCCTATTGTGCATCGAGCTCCTTATCGATGCCATTTCATTCCACTGGCCCGCACCTGCGTATGTGTTTGCAAGCAGAACACAATCACTGCTATGTTTTGGTTCAAATTCCAGAATGTGGCTCCTCACCTGCTTCCCAAGTGAAACGGCTCCATGTAAACTACAAGCAGCTAACAATGTCCTCCAAATAATGGCATTGCACTCCATTGGCATGCACCTCGCCAGCCGATATGCGTCCTCCAATAGACCGGCTCTCCCCAGAAGATCCACCATGCACCCATAGTGCTTAACTGTTGGTTGGATGTGATACTCACTGATCATACTATCAAAATATCTCCTTCCTTCATCAACCATTCCTCCATGGCTACAAGCACATAAAACCCCTAAAAAGGTGGCATGATCTGGTGCCACAAGCTTATGCTCTGTCATCTGAGAGAAAAGTAGCAATGCCCGCTTTGCATGGCCATTAGTTGCTAGTCCTAAAATCATGGTGTTCCATGTCACTACATTCTTCTTCTCCATATGGTTGAATGTATCGTACGCTTCTCCAACAGCCCCACACTTGGCATACATATCAATAAGGGAATTATTCAACTCTAAAATGCTCCTAAATCTAGTATGTCTAATCCAAGAATGAACCCATCTCCCAATGACTAATGCCCCCATTGCAGAACATGCAGACAAGACCGAAACAAATGTTGCGTCATCAGGTTCCATACCAAAATTCAACATCCGCAAGAACATGTCGACTGCTTCTCTGTAGAAGCCACATAAGACATGACAATCAATGACACTATTCCACGCCACCAAGTCTGGGCTGGGTATTTCATCGAATAACTTGCGTGATGTTTCAACCTCCTCAAACGAGCCGTACATGTGTATCAGAGTGTTCCTGACGAAGACATGCGATTCAAACCCACGTTTCAAAGCATCGCAATGCATTTGCTTTCCCAATAAATTGGACCCCAACTGCCCACAAAGCTTGATCAAGAAAGAGAAAGTGAAACTATCTGCCATTAACCCATTTTCTTGCATTCTCCTGTAGTACTCCAATGCCTTTTGTGTCTCAAAATCCCTGCCAAAACCCCTAATCATTGTATTCCAAAGAAACACATCTGGGTTCCCGATTCGTTCCAAAGCCGAGACGGCGTATTTCATGTCACCATACTCAGAAACAGCACAAAACTCGATCACCTTCCCCGTAAGGAAAATGTTATGTTCAAAGCCACCTTTAAGTATATGTGCATGTACCTGCTTCAAGTCTAACATTGTAGAGCAGCTCTTAATAAGATGCATAAGAGTTTCAAACTTGTCAGGGCAGTCACCGTTTGGGTTTACACTTGCGGATGATACATGGGAACGCAGAGGCAGTGAATAAGAGCGCGAGTAACCCAGTTGGGAAAATGATAGTTTCGTTACGTGCTGAAGAAATACACGAGGTTGAAAGTTTGATTTTAGGTGGGTAAAGTAGCAAAAGGTCATGGCAGTGACAACGAAAGCAACTTGTTGAAGATGATAGAGTCATTGGTGTCAAGCGAAAGCCACAGAAAGATTGAGGTTTCCAGACATTTTCTAATAGATTCAAGTTAACACGAACAAGCAAATAACATATATTTTGAGCTTCTCGACTATAAAATAGGCAAATATTGAATAAGTGGGGGGAAAAAAATAACAGTATAAGACGGCTTAAAGAATGGCTCTATTTTATATGTTAAAATTGATGATAATAATACTTTCAACATAAAAGAATTTTACTAATTTGGTTGACATTTTTTACACCAAGTTCACGTTAAGTAGGTTAGATGCGAAGGAAGAGAGGGCTTATTTCATCCTTTAGCTTATAAGAAAAGTCAGATAGATTAGCAACAAAAGTTACAAAACCTTAATTTTTGTTTTTGAGAGGAAGCGGACACTAATAGTGGAAAACTCTCAGCTTTTTCTTTTCATCTCTCGTTGAACTCTGCCCTTTTCCTTGTTCACGTTTTTTTTGAGGTCTCACCTATTAAGATCTCTTAACCTTCTTTGATCTCTCTCATAGAGCTCGACCTAAATCTCTTTCGTTGGCAAGTTTGACGGTAGAGCGTGGAGTAGTGCGACGGAAGTGGATGCAGGGAGTGGCAATGGGTTGCCAGCGATGGGGGAGAAAGGGAGAATGTTGAAAATGGGTAGAGATGAGAGAGAGGAAAATCATATGAAGTTTGTCGTGGGTTGATTTGCTTTTGTTTTTATATTTTTTTTGTAACTTAGTTCTTGAAGATTTAGAAATTTACAGTACCAGTTGGTACCAAAAGAAAAATTTTGTACTAATTGGTATCAACAATTGGTACCGAAAACAATGATTTTATATCATTATTTATTCGATATGGTACGAAACTCATATCTTTGCCGTAGATAAGGATCAATAAAGAAAGTACTTATCAGCTTTAGAAGGTGAATTTTAAAGTAACTGATAAAGTTACTCATTTATGATAGTAAGATTACAGGTTTAAGTTATAAAACAATCCTTTTATAAAAAGGGAAAGTTGTGTGCATTATAACCTTCTTCAAATTTTTGCAAAGTGGAGAGATTTGTTCAAGTTATAAAACAATCCTTTTGTAAAAAGGGAAAGTTGTGTGCATTATAACCCCCTTCAAATTTTTGCAAAGTGGAGAGATTTGTACACTAATTACGTTGACTTGACTTTAGAGATTCCCATTTGCTAATAATGCCTAGACAAATTTGAGACCATCACATTTAACAATAATTAGCTCTCTTATTTAAGTTCGATTTATCTTAATTATATTTTATAATTCCAGTTATTGCTTCATGAAATTCCTTTTATTTTTTTTCTCCAAATCAAGTAGATAGTATAGTCAAATACAATCTTGAAGAATGAGCGATCATCTTTAGAAAGATGAGCAGGGCTCGAGGCTTATAAAATAATTCTTTCCCAGTTAACCTCTTTGCAAAAGTGATTATTTATGAACTGTTGGTTGCATTTCTATTTTTTTATTATAGTTTTTGTTAGCGAACGGTTTTGAGTTCAAATTCTACCACCTACTTATTTATTATCAAATTAATTCAGCACAAGGTAGAGTGAGTCTATGCAAGTTTCAAGCCCAGAAAAATTTCACTTGAGGGGGTGTATTAGCGAATATATAAAACCAATTAAGTTGACCTCACACAACAGCTTAAGCTATTATGGTGAAACGGTCGCTTAACAGTTTTTAGTTTTATTTTTCTTTTGGAGAAAAACAAAAACTTGTTTGATTGTTAATATAAATGTAATTATATTTTTATCTTTGATAATAATTATATGTTAGATAAAACTTAAAGATAAATTAATTATTAATATTTATTTAAGTATATTTAATTATTAAATCAAATTTTATTTGAAATTATATAATTTTAAGATATTATAAATTTAATTATATTTATTAATAATTATTAAATTCAATTTAATTACAAAAATTAAGTAAAATTAAATTATTCATAATTATTTTTAATTAATAAAATATATAATATTAAATTAAATTATTCATAATTTTTATTAAAAAGTAATATATTAAATAATTAAATAATATATATTTAGTTGATAGTAAATCAGATTATGAAAAAAGAGAAAAAAAACAACTTTTTATTGTTTTCATAATTTTTGAAAATTGAAAGAAACCAAAATAAAAACTTAAACAAACAAATTTTTTTCGAAATTTGAAATCCAAAAACCCAAAAATAAAAATGAAACAAGCAAATCCTTATTTGATGGATGCTCAACCAAAGACCATTCGCGCAAGAACATTTGAAGAAAAGTTGGTGAATGTCTCCGAAACTTCAAAATAATTTTATAAATTGGATTCAAGTTTGAAGATCCATTAATCCTATTTAAAGTGCTAAACATGTTTGTCAATGCTAACCAAAGGATAAAAAATACTTTAAGGAATTGATATTTAAACCAAACTAATCAAAACCATTTGATTATGGAAGCATGAGGCCTAAATAGGTCTGGAGAAGACTTATTTGTGAAAGTCTTCGAGGAATGCTCTATCTACAAGACTTTGTCCTCCTTGTTTGAAATAGGATTGTGAGAGAGAAAGCCTCCAAGATTGAGTTATTCCTTCTTGTATTACAACACCATTCATTTCCATTAATAAGCTTCTTTACCTTGGCATTTTCAAGGTATAATAGCCTTATATTTTGATAGTTAGGGAGGAGATACAGAGTGTCGAATCACTCCAATTATTGAACTATAACCAAATATTATCCACATTACCCATTTTGATTTTGATCACATTGTACAAATTGTCTCTCAATTTCGATAATTGCATCAGTAGCCAAGAAGATTCACTCCTAGGCTTCAAATTCCAAAAATTCTTATTCATTAAGTAATGTTTGTGAATTCTTCTAATCCATAATGATTTTTTATCAGTTAGAATCCTCCACATTCTCTTAGCAAATGATACCATTTACTAGAAGAATTGAATGGATTCCTGTACCACCTTCATGCTTTGACAAACATATATCTTTCTATCCTACTTTAGCATAAGGCTTCATGTGAGCATTACTAGACCATAAAAAGTTCCTAAGAAGCTTTTGAATGTCTTTTATCTTTTAAGAAGAATTAGGTGAGAGGGCCAGTAAATACGAATATAATTAACCACATATAATTAAACGCAGAGGAGATAAGCTATAAATTACCTGTAAAAGAGAGACATTCGTTACTCAAATGACCAATTCTTTTATATACCATATTATAGATATGTTGACAATCCCCATAAGGAATCTTTTTGGTAACAACTAAAATTTTCAATAAGTAAAAGGAGGAGACTTAATACTCAAACCAGCTATCTCAGTTAGCCATTGAGATAAGTGACCTGCATCAAAAGAGATCATTAAATGACTTTTGTCTCTATTTATACTCAGACTAGAAAGCTTGTTAAAAGTGTTGAGAAAGTTGATTAGATAAGCCACTTAGTAAGGATCAACTTTACAGAGAAGAAGAAGATCATTAACAAATGAAAGATTGTTAACTGCTTACACTTCTTGTGATATTATGGTATATTATCCTTGTGAGAAATTATATATAGAGGGTAAACATATAAAGGGAGAAGGGATCTCGCTACATAAGTCCCTTGATGATTTGAGAAGCCTCTTATTAACTAATCCAAGTTATGAAGAATAGGGAAAACCCAAAGTTTCAAGTGAACGAAGTATGGAGTCCTAAAAAACTGAATCAAAAGCTTTGTGAAAGTCAATCTTCATATAATTTTTACTTAAACCCTTATAATGGTAATTCTTAAAGAATTCTTGAAAAAAAGTTCCATCACTGTATTGCATATATGAATGTTAAGTGAATGACAATTTTTCAAAAGAAATAGATATTAAATCTATCAAAACTTAAGGTCATCTTAGAATTGAGACTAAATAAGGTCTTTTTAATATCATCTACAGAAAAAGGGTTGGAAAGAAAATCACTTTGTTCTTTGGTGATCAAGTTGGAAATGAAGGAGCTGATAGTATTGAAATAACAGAAGCTACTGGAGGAAGTGCCAAGGAAGACTTGAAAATAGTCATAGGCTTATTTCAACATCTCTATCTGATCACTAATTAATCTACCATTTTCTATAGTAAGAAACGTAACTTTTTTTGGAACTCCTCTTTAAAAGGAGAGCTCTATAGAAGAAACTAGTGTTACTATCCTCACTTTCAACGAGAATCCTAAATTTTTTCTTAACTAGAGAGCAATTCTTAAGGACATTTTCTCATTCTATTTCTTAGTGACGTCTCTAGGATAGCCATAAAGATCCTTTTATTTTGATGAAGCATCACTCTAGCCTTATCAAGCTCTGAGATTATATTAAAGTGATGCCTCGCCTTGAGCTTCTTAAGTTCCTCTTTAGTCCCCAATAACTTCTTATAACACTTGAAAGATTCATTCTTATAAATATTTAAAGTCAGTCTCCTTTAATTAGCTTTTTTAAATCGTTCATGATCTCATAAAAAATGAAAAAAAACTAAAAGGAGATATTCTCTTTTAGATCTCAGTTAGATTATGGATCTCGACAGGGGAATGGTTAAAGTAAAGGTAATTGTTGAACACAACTTTACTATTTGAAACATCTCAAAGCATAAATGACTAACTAGAGCCTTTTCAAGCTTTTTTCTTATAAACCAATCTCCTTTTTGCTTATTACTCTAGGTAAAAAAAAGTTACTCATAAACTTGAGATAAGTTACCTTAATATTTGATAAACAAGATCTTAATTGATTATGAGGTCTTCTCAAACTCCTGTTTCCTTCATCTCCTAAGGCTGGTAAGATAGTATCAAAGTTTTCCAGTATCAGCCAAGGTTCATATATGGAGCTGGACACATTTCTGAGACTATCCCAAAGTAAAGATCTCTAGAATGTAGAATTGGAAGCATAGATAAAAGGCAAACATACCACTCCAGCTCCTAGTAATTTCACTTGTAAGTGGATGCATTAGTAAAACATAATGGTTTTCTATACCTCAATACTGTCAAGATCATAAGCAATAACAATACGACAACAATAGTGTACTTTATGATTAATAATAAGCTTCCATTTTTTGCCAATAACTCTAAGCTTTGCCTTCAAAAGGCCAACTTTCATAGACTTTATTAATAGTTAAACATAATATATATGTTATCTTTTAATAGAAACCTAATATTCCATGTCAATATAGATATTAAAGAGATTTTTAGGCCATACTATATTTCTTGGCCTTAGCTTTATGAATTGATTTTCTTCTTTTAATAACCTTGAAGTCTTCATTTGATGCGTTGAAAATGGTTATAGGCATGTTTCAAAATCTTTGCCTAATCAATATTTACCCTATTATATTCTATTGTAAAAAAATATAATTTTATTGGAACTCCTCCTTGAAAGGAGACCTCTACAAAAGAAACCAGTATTGCTATCCTCATATTTTAGCTAGACATTCTTACATTTTTGTTTAACAAAAAAGCAATGAATTTTAAGGATTTTTATTTTCTTATTCTGTTGATTAGTAATATGTTTAAGAGAGTTATAAAGCTTATTTTAGTTTTTGTGAAGCATCTACCTAGCATTTTTAAGCTCCAAGATTGTGTGATGCCTTACCTTAAACTTCTTATGTTCCTCTTTAATCCTTATTAGCTTCTTTTAACACTTAAAAGATTCATTCCCATAAATATTTAAATCCATTACCTTTTCAATAACTTTTTTGAACCATTCAAAACACATAAAAAGTGGAAAAACCTTAAAGGAGAAAATTTTTTTGGACCTTAGTCAGATTGTATACCTCTACGGGGGAAATAGTTAGAGCAAAGGCAATTGTTAAACATACTTTTAATATTTTGAATCTTTTTCTATAGAAACAAAATACTAAACACTTTGTGAAGATATATCTTCCAATTAAGCACAATACATAGTCTGATTTTTATGGCCAACAAATACAATATTATCATTATGACTATCAACTATTTCATAATGAGATGTATAGAAAATAACTCTATAACCTTTGTCACACAACTAACTTACACTCAACAAGTTATGCTTCAAACCATCAACATAAAGGACATTATCAATAAAGGCAGATTCAAAATTACCAATTTTACCAATTCCGGTAACCTTTGCTTTATTTTTTTCAACAAAGGCAATATTATCTCTGTCTTTTCTTTCAATGTAGTTAAAATGTGATATTTCACTTGTCACGTGTCTTGAACAACTACTATTGGCTATCCATTGATTTTCTCTTGTCTCTGTTTTGAAGCATATCTACAAAAAATATTATCTCATTTTAGGTACATAAATTTTTTTGGGTCCTTTGGGGTTAGTAGTTTGACCTTTCGGTATTCAAATATATATTTGAGATAATTTCTCTATTTTGTGAAGTTTACAAGAGTGACTAATGTGACCATGTTTACCACAGTAGAAACATAAAACAGATGAATGAGAATTGTTATAATTTCTACTATATATTAGGTTCTTGCTATTTTGACCATAGCTACTGCTAGATTTAACAAAGAAATTATTGTAGTGCCTAATATTATTATTTTCATTATAGCTTATTCAAGTTTTATCAAAAATGCATTTACCACTAATGCATCAAGGTTGTTCCTTCCATCAACGAAATTTGCAAAATCTTTTTCTAGAGATAAGATCTTTTCGACACATTTCTCTTTTTCAAGTTCCAAGGAGACAACTTTTTCTTCTGTCTCACTTTATCATAATCATTCTCAAGCAAAGTATTTTCAAATTAGCTATTCTTTCTTTGAAAACTTCCTTTTCATATACCTTTTGCTTATAATCAATTTCAAGAGACATATTTTTAGTCGTCAAACTCTCATTCACAGATTCTAATGATTTAATCTTACTCTTAAGAGATGCATCACTTTCCTTGGACTTCTCAACTTCTTTGAAATACTTTACTGTCAACTTTTTGTACTGATCATATAATTCATAATATGTATTTTTCAATTCATTAACTTCAATATCAGAGTTAGAATAATATACCTCATCGTCTCTTGATTTAGCCATGAAGCAAACATTGCTAACTTCTTCTGGCTCTTTTTCTTCAAAGTTTTTAGAATCTTCATCTGACTTCCTGGGTTTTCTGTTCTTTGTTTTGTCCTTTTGAAGAAGGGGACATTCTGTTTTTATGTGTCTAGGCTTCTTACGACGATATCATATGATTTGATTATTTTGTGTATTGTTATTGCTGCTGCTGCCTCTTGATAAGAACTTATTGTTCCCAACTTTCTTGTTTTCTTCTCTTTTCTTTAGCAACTTCTTTTTGTAAAAGTGGGCATATTTTTTGACCATAAACTTAAACTCATCATCTCCATCTATTTGTAACTCAGTGTGTAACACCCCACTCCCACCGGACCCGAACCCGATATTGACAGTGATACCCGAATCCGTGCCCCGCAAGGGTGACGTGTCACATCACTTCACTAAACAAAAGTCGGTATAATTTTTTTTTTGAACTCTTTACACTTATCACACATGTGGGCTCTCTTTTTCTTTTTCAAAATATTTTGTCTCTTTATAACGAAAGCGGAACATATAACAACACAATGAAATTCACAAAAACTTTTATTAGCCACTTGGG
>JAOTAY010000006.1:30111906-30128065 GCA_025629805.1 Erythroxylum baracoense | reverse complement strand
TACAGATATTTTCATGTGCACATATCACTGTTCACAAATGCATGAGCATGAGATGTGTTGTCCTAATTTCTCTGATTTACCACACTTGGACTCGTTTCTCTGGTCCGACCTGTTCTACGGAACCGGGATGTTACACAGTGTCACTTTCATTAACATTTGATTCATCAGTTGCTTTTAATGCCATTTCTTTTCTGTAGGAGGATCCTTCCTCTCGCCTAAGCTCGATTTCACAGATCATTAGATTTCCTCTTAGCTAGTTGGGTGAAATAATGTCTAGATCATTTGTAGTTTCTAGAGCTGTCACCTTAGGTCTCCATTCTTTTGGTAGTGATCTTAGAATCTTCGTTACGAGCTCATCATTGGGATATATCTGTCCTAAATTCTTTAAGTTCGTGATGATATTTTTGAATCGTCCAAAGAATTCATCTATAGTTTCTCCCTATTTCATGCCAATAGTTTTGTATTAATGCACTTAAAGGCTTATTCTACGTATCTTTACCTCATTCATTCCTTCAAAGGTGACTTGTAGTTTATCCACATTTTCTTTACTGTAGAACAGTAGAATATCTTCTCATATTCTTTTGGAGATAGTGCATAGATCAAATGATGTTCTTCTATGAGCATCATACCATACTTCTACGTTTTCTATAGCAGAAAGTGTAGCTCCAACTCTGATGGCGTGCTAGACTTCAATATCTACAGATTGGAGATAGATTTTTATTCTTTCTTTCTAATATGAGTAGTTGTTTCTATTAAAGTAAGGAGGTTTTGAGATAGTGTCCTTCAAGGCTTCTTAAATTATTTGTCATAATTTATCACATGCTGTAAAACACAATAAATGTGAAACCTCGCTTTGATACCAAATGATAAAGCAAACACATGTAAAAAGGAGGTGAATTGTATGTAATAAAAAATTCAAGATACTTTCAAATCAATAAGATCCTGATTAAACAGAATAAATTTATAAATAGAAAGGTCCTATATACTTTCAAAAGGATCTTGTTAATGTTAAAAAAGAAAGGAGGCTGTTAATATGAAAGGAACCTATTATCGTTCAAAAAGATATCAGCTTGTTTAATTAATAGGAGCTTGCTAAAGCTCAAAAAGAAAGGAACCTCTTGTGATATAAAAACATAAATAGCCTATTGTAAAACTGAAGGAGCCTCTTGAAAATATCAACTTATAATGTGAAAATTTAAAAATAAGAGAGAAAATAACATATTAGAGTTATACTAGTTCGACTTATAATGAAGCCTACATTTAGTCTCTAAGTATCCAACTTGAGTATTTCACTATAAAAACTATGTAGTAATTTAATAAGTCTTTTCAAACTCACAAGTGTATATTTTTCAAGATTCTTCAATCTTCCACAGTAGTAGTATTATGCTAGCCTCTATAAGCTCTCAAAAATTATATGAAAGATTTTACAGTTTCTCTTAATAGAATGATATCACTTTCTAAAGCACAAAGAATTTGATATAACTTCCAAGAATATTGATGCTCTAAGATATTTCGCAAGTCTCGTATGTTTGCAAATGCATTGGTTCTTCCTTAAGTAGGCATTTCCTTCAACTAGTCGTTGCATCATTTCTGTTCTAATTTGACTTTGTATCTTCGATATCATCTTTGTCGAAATCTTTAATATTTAACCTTTAAGAAATATATGACAATGTCTCAAAATTGATTGATGAAAGATAGGATTAGCAGGATTCTTTTGGATTGTAAACTAAATAAGGCAAGTTCATAAAAGAAGGCTCCTGCCAAAAAAGAAGCATTTATTTCATAATTTTATTTCCTTTTGAGAAAATATTGATACCTATATAAGGAAATAAATCCAATTTAAATTTTGAAATATTATACAGTTATCACCAAAATCGTTAATCATAAACTTTAAGCTAACATCATAAATATGGAGCCTAAGAAAAACCAAGGCTTTGGCTCAATCTTCTTAAGACGTGATATTGCCCCTCCATTATTGTGGTTACCAAACTCATAGCTTTATTATATATTTCAACATCTAGAATACAAGAAAAATAGTTTTTTTTAAAATATCAAGAGCTTCAAATTCAAATTTGGTAAGATTAGATATGTCACGACAAGAAGAATATGTACATTTTCTTCCTTCATATTGATAACATGTGAAAATTTGAGCAAAATAAGATCAAGAAATGACAACTTTGAACAATTGAGAAAGTAACTAAAGAATAAAAACAAAAAAGGGCAAAGAGAACTTCTTAATGTTATTTTTTATATCAAAACAAGCCACCTAATGTCTTTATTTATAATCTCACGAGGAGGTAGTGAGAAGAGCTTACATATATAATTGCTTTATATTGCATAATAGGTAATTATATCAATTGAGATATTTATTCTACACAATTGTCTTGCATAGTAGGCAATTCTATTAATTGATGAGACATTCATTATATACAATAATTTTATATGCTAAATAATTCAATCAGCTGAAACATTCAGATAATAGCTTTGGAGATCCATCTCATTATAATGTATAATTGTTATATGCTATATGCCATTACTAATATAAATAAGGTAGATGCTTATTAAATTGTGATACATATTTGTTACAGTCATCTTTGTAATTTTCCTTGCAAATCAGGCAAGGGGATGCTTAATATCTGGAGACCAGGACAAGTAATACCAAGATAGCCCAGATGGTTGTTAAGGCACTCCAACGATCATTTGCTAAATTTATCATTAAATTTTGATTTGTTAATTTATTAAATAATTTACTTGAATATATAATTATAATTTATTAGATTTATTCAAGAATTTATTTAATAAACAATTGAAAGATAATAATAACGAGTTCTCTTAGTATTTTTAAAAAATAGAATTACCTCTTCTAACTTTTATTGTCTCAACTTTCAATGAATTGTGTTTTAAAATGTTGTGGTAAAAGGAATTGACTTATACTTTTATTGTTTATAATTGATTCCATGATTTACTTACATCAAACACTCAAAATATAGCAATTGCGTTCCTTAATTATAAAAGAAAATAGTCAAATCAGATAATTTTATTTTATAGGTAATGGTTGTTCATCTAATCATTTGAGCTGCTTCGCGTTTTAATAAAGCAGCTTTTCCATATCTCTGTGTTCTTTCTCAATTACCAACTGAAATAAAACACCAACCTTAGGAGTTCCAAAAGGCTAGCGAATAGGAAGTTATTGCGGCAAAATATATGTCGCTTTTTCAATACAATTTCAGATTGATAGTTCAATTCCACGGTAAAGACAGAGAACTCATTCCTGACTTTTGGTTGATACAACTACCCCAAGTCACTCGTTGCATCAATTTATGTTATATGTTCCTGCCGCTTCTTTTATGTTTTCCAACTTTTAGTCAATTCAAATTTAAATCAGCTCACATCACGGATTAAATATTTAAATAGATTGAAGGATATTGCTAAGAGGAAAATTAATAAAGAAACAACCATAGCTAGACTAAAGGTGCGGCTCTGGACATCATAATCTGGGAAAAATGGCTGCTAACAGATTAAGAATTTGTATATATAGTGAGCTTTCTGATATTTTAAAATCCCAGCCCAATGATCTAGCCACCACTGTTAGGTACTGGGTTGCTAGTCTATTGATTTATGGGGAAATAGTCCTTTTTATTATGCAACTATCATTTTCATGCATCTACCTTCTCCTACTTTACATATCCGTATCTCCTATGTCAATACCGATAGACAAGGAATGTTACTAGTACACCTTGAAATGCAAACCTTAGTTAGGATTATTAATCTATTAGTTGTCAATTATTGCAACATTTGAAAATATCTTATAAATTTAAGGCGCATAATGCTCTCAATTATTGGTTTAGCCAACAACAACAAGAGTTCACAGATAGGTGTTAGAAAATTCTTTATTGTTCCTAGTAAGCACGGTTGGAGGCCTTAGTTATAAGATAGAAGAAGAAAATTTATAATGTCCCATTTCAAGTATAAAATTGATATCTCTTCATACCTATTTGTCAGGTTTAATCATACCGAGATCTTTTTGTATTATTATTCACTTTCAACAACGTATATTATTATGTGAAGTTAATTAAAGAAGTCATACTTTCATAATTAAATATAATATGTTGAATTGTTATGTTTAAGTCTACTGAAATCATATCAATGAATGAATAGAATTCTATATAGTTATTGCATCGAGCATTGTAACTAGTTCAACCAAATAGTAGTCCAAGTAACGTTGGTTTTGGTTTTCATTTTTTTGGCATGGAGTTTAAAAGATAGTCATACGATCAATTTCTATATGATATTACACGCGTATAAGGACAAAGGAAAGGGCAATTCCAGTGATGAAATAAAAGTTTGGGGGAATTAATCGGTAGCTATGCTGTCCGTTTCACAGACTGATTTGTCCTTCTATAAACAGTTGAAATTGAAATGCAATATTGCTCCTTGGTTTTTTTATATGGCCATAAGGCCTCGTTATTCACGTAGCTAAGAAAATAAGTCATTCTTGTATCTACAAGCAATCACACTATTGTACTTGCTGGTTAGAATATAACCTTCGTTCGATCTAGTGGTACTCCAGATAAGAAATTTTCTCCTCCTCTTATAATATATTAAAAAGATTTCAAGAAAATAAAGCTATGGAAAGTCTAGGTGTGCAATTTAAGAGGGTATTGAATTGAAAAAAGTCCAAGAGAAGCCTTGCGTGTAGGTATTTGATAACTGATAGCAGGTAGCAAATAATATAGTTACTTGTTTAAACGAGTCGTAAATTCTGAATGGGATCACTTATTTGTCCCTTTCAAACAGGACTTACAAGAGTTAAGAGCAATACATGTTGCAAACCAAGCACCACAACAAAGCTTGATTCCCGATATTCCTTACCCAGATACATACTCATTGCAATTCCCTAGTTTACCTAATCAGTTTACTGTTATCGCGACATTTTATCTTACAAACTTGGCCATTTCAATTGTCATCATAAGAATAAGTGAATTGCTACGCCGCAGGATAAGGAATGATATCATGTAGGAATTCATCAACACGTTTCATATCTGATGAGCTAACTTATGGAAAATTTATCAAAGAAAGAAAAAACAATCTTTGGAAGAATGAAATTGCAGGGAAGTTGCTTAATGTAGATTTGGTTCGACCCGTCCATGCAGAATTCCAGGAAAATTGACGTCACTGACGACAACTATCAATCACTATTAGATTTACGTAATAAATGTTTTAGTTATAGAGGTTGATATACTTGTTGTGCAGTTGCTATTATCTGTTCTCATTTGACAGGATCTAAAGTTGTAATACATACAGGAATTAAGAAAATATTCAGGAGCAGTTAATTTCCTTTGTTATCATGTGCTAAACTTTGTAGCTAACTAACATAGTCTCATGTCTGGAATTAAACATGTCGAAGTTAATATAACTTTAGTCTGGTAGTTGATCTGCGAAACAATTAAATCATGGACTATGTAATGATAAAATGGTCACCTTAAGGAGGACTTTGCTTTAACTTATTAAATTGAAGTCAAAAATAAAGTTCAGAAAAAGAACTGGAAACCAATATGATGTGGCTCATTGTGAATCATGGAATACAATGATCTAAGGCTACACGGATGGTGATGATCATGAGCCAAGTGGTTTTAATTAAAATTTTGAAAACAAATTAGCTTTAGCATTACGGTCATAATACCATAATTCTACAAGTAAGGCACATGAAATGGTCAAATCTTTACTTTGGCAACTAAAAGTGTTAGTGAAGATTTTCAAAGTGTTAATTACTTCAAGCGACGTACTTTTGCCGGGTTCTCTAAATCCTCAAGACACTAACTTCGCCTCCTCGGGCTTCTAAGCCATTAGTCTGACGCCACGTATGTTCGTTTGTTTACGAGCAAAGGAAACTGGGGCCCACCAGAGCCAGCTCAGCGTTACTCAAGGGCGGGTTATTTGTCGTCACACGCGGGTTTTGTTAACTCACTCCCAACTTTGGTTAGGTTCAACCTCAGCAAATGAACCAATTAAGAGCTGCCAAGTGATGAGATGATGTTTCCGAGGTTACGGAGAAACGAACCAAAAAGCTGACAAGCATTGGCCTATAATTGATCTCCTTGCCTGAACTAGAAAGGGTACTTTGGTCAATACATAGTACTAGGGGCCAATACTTCCCCTAATTGGATATAACGATGACTGACATATGGGCTAAGGAAAGCAACCGCAAGTACCATTTTGTCCCCAGTTTTGGATCCAATCTTCAGTATAAATGTAAACGAGGAAAATAAAATTATTGATGTGTCATCTTTTCGTTCACAGACAAAAGTGTTAGAAATTTTAGTTGTTAGGTCTCCGTGTATTATGTAATAACGTACTCTATTTTTTTTCTTTAGCATTTTATTGATTTCTTTGTTTCTTTTTATTAATTTTCTCTATTTAAGTTTTTTTTTACTTGTATCGGATAAAGTTGCGTAACTAAGAGAATATAAAAGGATTTCTATTCTTTGGTGACCATTAATTAGTTGATATATCTAAATAGGTAAAGAGTAAAAATAGAAAAATTAAAATCAAATATCTAGAATAAAAATTAGTATAGGTGGTAAGACTACACGAATGATTGTTCTCATAAGCAACTATTGCCCAATCGTACTCTAAAAAAAAGGTAAAACATTACCTTTTAATTATGGAGATTATACTAAGATCACATGTAAATTCACGATAATAGAATGAGTAAATTACGTACTGATACCTCTCTGAGCAAAGTATGACATTTCTATCATCCAGAAGTGAATTTTGTGGTTAAAACTGCAATATTTTTTTTAAATGATTTTAATTTTCAACCTTACTGCTGAATATTATATCAATATTTAAATAGTTAAACATGCAATTTTCTGTTTTGATCTTTAATCTTCACCTAAACATAGTATCCATTAAATAAAGACATACAATTTTCTTATAATTTAATTCATTTTGGTAATTTTACAATTTATTTATTTTTAAATCTCGTTAAATCATTGTACACATTTTTTAATTAAAATTTAATTAAATTTTTATTGACACCTGACATACCCCAACAACTACTGAGTAAAAGTTCTGTAAAAATATAGATTATAAGGAGATCTTATAATACCCAGTAAAGAAACTGTTTCGATAAACTCACATGATAAAAATATATATATTAAAATAATAATATTAAAAATAAAAATAAAAATAAAAATAAAAATAGACCCGACATATATATGTTAATTCCATCAAAATTTTTAATAGAAATAAGAACCTTTTGTCGATATTAAATTAAAAGAATATTTTGAAAAAATAAATAATCTATATATAGACATATCTTTTAGCCGGTTATCTACTAAAACAGGTTCAAAGGAGAGTAAAAGTCACAAAATTTAGGAAAAAAAGGTTCAAATGAGAGTAAAAGTCACAAAATTTCGAACAGTACGTAGAAATGATAATTCTTCATTTGAATAAACATACGAAAAGGTGATATCAATCAAATGTATAGAATCTAAAATCTGTGATTTAACAAAAAGATGTTGAATGATGATGAAAAACATGTAGTGAGACAAACGTTATTGGTTCTGATTTATGAAGCAACATTTGACCGCTTGAATGATGATAATACGTAGGAGCAGACAAATAATTAGGTTCCAATCCACCCTTGTATTAAAGTTTTTGAACATTCCCTTACCTAACCTGTTTAAAACCACTTTCTTACAATTCGATACGTCACCCTTGGTTAAAAGATTGCAGCAGGCTTATCAATTGGTGACCCTCCAGCTCCAAAAGCACGCATATGGTTAAAAAGTAAGCAAGTAGATGAATTAATGATGGACCTGTTAATCTTGTCCGGTTATGGCATAGTTGAGATAACTTTGCATGCAAGGACAAATTCATTGCTCATATTGTAATCAAATTATACAAGCTTTCGTCAACTCCGGTTATGATCAATTATTTTTATATGCCAACATGTTTCAATCAGCCGGATGAAAAAGGGCCTCAAAAGAGGGAGAACAATATAACACAATCTCAACAAATGATTTTGCCCCAAGGCCGCAATTATTAAAAACTAGAATGCTAAATAGTTTGCTAGTAATCCCACTCCACCAGTTATATCAGGAGTCCAGACTCTGTGTCTCTCAAAGTAATTTAGTTACTAAGAGCCAATGAATTTTCATCATTAGGACTTTTATTTTACAATGTAAAAGCTCAGATCAAATAAAATCTAATAATAGAAATTTAACCTAAAAATTCATGGTTAAATTAGGTACAGTATTCAATAATTTGAACACAATCCTATGACTAAAATTCATTGGCTCTCATATGGGTTATTTTTTGACTTGAATATAACGACTCTGCCAAACTTGGAGAGCTGAAACGTGTCTTTCTCTGCATTCACACAGCTGCTACCACTTCCAGATCCGGGGATAAATATGAATTGTTTAGGGACAAAGCCCCTTTTTTTGGCCATCACAAAACACACCATATTCTTTTTAACTTCCAATTTTGCAATTTGAAGATTTCTGGTATGCAGAGCAGAGAAAAACAACCAATGTAGTTGCAGTTGCAGATCATATCCTCATTGTTTCCCTTCTCGTAATTACAATTATTTAACTGTCAACATCATCCTTTTCTTTGATATCATCCTTTTTTCCCCCCTCAAAAGAGAAAAATTCTTTCAAGCACTATTAACGTTTTCATTAAAATTGACATGCATGAGATTGAGGTGAGTTGTATTTGGTCAATTCTAGCAAATATGTGATTTTCTTTTATTACATCATTAATGTAAGAGAGAGGGGGAGAGATGAAAATAGCCAACAACGGTTGCCTTACATGCCACGTTTCTTGGTGACCAATAACACTAGTATATTAGGGCCTTCTCTTCTTCTCACTGACTTTTTGTCTTAAAAACATCCATCTATCGTTCGGGTTTACAAAACCTTTTTCCGTTTATGGCTTCTCTTTCTTTTTTGTCTCTCATTCTCTCACTTTCTTCCTAACTTTCTATACCTTTATAGTTACCTTTTCTTCGCCCTTTAGCACTCTCAGCACTTCTCTTCCCAATTCCAATTCTCTCTGCCTTTTTGTTCTCTATAAGGTTCCCTGAACATACAGAGTGGATTATAGCCTGTTTGTTCGGTGTCCATTTGATATATAGTGGCCTTAAGTGTGTAGGACTTGAACCTGAATTTTCGGTTATTTTCTACTGTTTGTTTATTAAGAACAATCCAGTTTGTGATACCAAGGTTTTCACGTCCAACTAGAACGGAATAATAGCTTTTTGTGAGGGACATGGAGAACATGTCGGGACTCATGAAGGAGGATGATCAACTGGATTTGCCTCCTGGGTTCAGGTTTCATCCTACTGATGAGGAGCTCATTTCTTACTACTTGTACAAGAAGGTTCTTGACACAAACTTCTCTACTAGAGTTATTGGGGATGTGGATTTGAACAAGTCTGAACCTTGGGAACTGCCATGTAAGTTCTTTAAAGGCAGAGTCTTTGTAAATTTTTCCAAGGTGGTCATGTTCTAATTGTTTTCGGGATGCAGGGAAAGCGAAAATGGGAGAGAAAGAGTGGTACTTTTTCTGTGTCAGAGACAGAAAGTATCCAACTGGGCTCAGAACAAACAGAGCAACTGAAGCAGGTTACTGGAAAGCCACAGGAAAAGATAAGGAGATCAACAGAGGAAAATCTTTGGTTGGAATGAAGAAAACACTTGTGTTCTACAAGGGCAGAGCTCCTAAAGGAGAGAAAACCGATTGGGTCATGCACGAATACAGATTGGACGGTAAATTCTCTGTTCACAATCTACCAAAAACTGCGAAGGTATAAAGTTTTTGCTTACTGACCTACTTTTCCGCGTTTCCTCCAATTTTTTTTTGGCCTATGTTATACCAATGAAAGTTTTGTTCTTGGTTTTGTAGAATGAGTGGGTAATTAGCAGGGTGTTCCAAAAGAGCTCTGGAGGGAAGAAAACTCATATCTCAGGGCTTCTGAGGATAGGCTCTGTTGGTAATGAAATGGGTGCTTCTGGTTTACCACCGTTGATGGATTCTTGTCATTATAGTGTCAGCAAGACCAAGCCCGTGGCCGAATCGGCCTACGTGCCCTGCTTCTCCAATCCCATTGACCTTGATAGAAACCAGCAAACCCCGATTGACAACTTCAACAACAATCTCCTAACGTTTTCTTCAAACCCTTCCAATGTTTTCAATAGAATTTCTCTTGCAAATTCGTTCTATTCTACTCAATCTGGACCACTCTCAGCAAACCTTCAATACCCTTTAATCCAAGATCGCTCAATTTTACGGGCCTTAATTGAAAACCAAGGATCAAATATGGAACAGGGTTTGAGAAAAGAGAGGGAAATGATTAGTGTCTCACAAGAAACGGGCCTGAGTGCTGACATGAACACAGAAATCTCTTCTGTTATATCAAATTTTGAAATGGGAAAGAGGGCATTTGATGATCAAGAAACACCTTCAGGTTCAGCTGGACCATTGGACCTTGATGGTTTTTGGAATTATTGAAAGTGAGACTGTTGCATTTAGAAGATAGAAGTTGAGGGAGAAGACCAAAACAAGGAACTTCATTCACTGTTTATTGCTTTCAAGATATAGTATGTTTGTCTGTGTATAGATATCTTGAATCCAGCGGGGGAGGTTGAAAGAATTTAAAGTTTAACTGTTTTATTACTTTTCCTCTAGTAAAACATATGTTAATATGCTGCTACTGTAAGAAACTACTGTGAAGCGTCTTATTTACTGTAAGATATTTACATTATGAAGTAAAAATTTTCACTGTGTTCTAGCAGAAATTGATACAGAAGTATTATGGTATTGTCAAAATTGCTATGGCTAGAAATCGTTTGTGATATATGAGATTCAGTTGGTGGCTTAATGATCTTATCTTATTTGTGCTTCCCCAGAAAAGACTCAAGCTGAGGGCAAGCTAGCTTGGAGCAGCAGTAAGGTTCAAGTCTCACTCTGCTGTGTCATTTCTTTTCAGAATCTTTTTATAGTGGATTTTGAATATCGGAACGTGGGACTCAATCGAATATGGTATTATTTTCTTTCTGTGGGGACTCCTCGGCTCTCAGTATCTTAATACACAATTCTCTTTCCTCATCTTTTCTTTACGTTTTTTAGGAGATGATCATGTGCTCTTTAATTTTACCCTTAGACTTTCGCAAAGCGACGAGTATTGTGTACTGAACATATTGACTTGATGATAAACGAACAATAACGACCTTCCAATTTCTGTAATTTATCCGAGACAATCAAGCTGTCAACTTCATTTTTAGATACTTGGATTAAGTGATCCATTTGTTTCTGCCTTTTTGGACTAAGTACTAATTTGATTGAAGAGTAAAATTAAACCTTCAAGAACGTGTCTTCTACCGCATCTAAGAACTGTTTCGTTTTTGTCACTACCCGTGTATACCTTAAAATTTTCGATTAAACAGCCCTCTAAAACATTGGTCAATTTAATATTGATCGCTAATTAGGATCAATTACCACTAATTTTGAATAAGGCTAGAATTTAATCCTTAGCCATGCGAATGTCAAGCAACTGGTATTCTCTTGGATTTAAGAAGAAGTTAAACTTTTGGCGTTATCGTCTATAATATTACACTTACTTAATACCTATATCAATTACAAAAGAGAGAAAAGAACGACGTGTACATGTATATTTCTCTTTGTAAATCGGAAAGTAGTGGCATAGACAAATAAGTTACCCGATATTATAATGATCAGAAGAAAAACAATAAAGAGAATGCCATAAGGTGTATAGACGATACTTGGTCCTTTTTCTACACATGAACATGTAGCTTACCAGGATTACATAAATTTGTTTATTTTGTTTCGCATTGTACATTCAGTAATTCAGTATGGATCAATATTGTTTTCCTGTTTCATTTATATATTTTTTGGTGAAAGCTGTAAACTTTTGAGGCATGACACCCTCGGCCTCTTTTTTAAGCATGTGGTGGCTTCAGTTTTTGGTACATTATAAAATCTGGCCAACCTTAGCCCCTATCCTCTTTTTAACAGGTTTTAGAGCCCTATACGGCATGATCCTTAATAATATTAGGAGAGTAACCAGTTTTGACGTTCATTAACAAAGGTTTCTGACGGTGTCCCATTGTTAATTTATCTATCTTCCCTCTCAAGCTGGCTTTAACATTGTCCAACATCGGCCCTAATTCGAAAGAAGGGATACTTATTAGTAAAATAAATGTAAAGGGCCGACTCACCGGACTAGTTTTAACGCAACGATGAAATCGGGGGTCCGAAGAGAGTTAGGCGTCTCTAACGGTCGACACGCAATCCGACTTTGCTATTCCCGCGCTAACGAGACACGCGGTTCGGTTTGTATGCTGCGTCACCCCTCCAACCAGTGCCCCACGGAATTCGACTTTTTGTCAGCTTAACCCAGTTTGCCACGTGTCTCAGTCTCACTCCACACCTGGGCCGCTTCCAGCTGGCATTGGATCATTCTTCATTCGAAGAGAACATAGAAGGCTGTCATTCACTATAAGTAGATTAAAACATATTCTTATTCCTATTCATCCCGTGTTTTTTGTTCACAAATTATGACTATTTGATTTGATCAGATTACCACGTTTTCCAACTTTTGGTGCCAACTGCTCAAAGTCATTTCTTTTATATAAGTATAGTCAATATAAGAGAGATAATTTTGAAATAAACAGTGGTTCTTATTAGACTTACGACTTTGGAAGAACTTTTGGAATGTAGCCTACTTGAAGGAAACTAATAGTTTCTAATTGAAAGTTGCCACACTTTAAAAATTTACGTAGCGTGCACCTGAATCCAAATAAAAATGAATAACGTGTTCAGCTAAAAAAATTTGAAAAATAAAAATCCAAGAGGTTCTAAATTTATGCGAAATATGATAAATCACCGGGATCCATTGCACAAAATTTTCACAATTTATAATGTAGTTAATGGAGAAATATTAATAATAGTTTAATTGATGAATTATTAATTCTAATTACCTTCACAGAAGGAGCTTTGGTCCAACCAAAACACCTTTTCTACTTCTGTTAACTCTTCGCAAGTACCTTTCAGCTGAATACTGGGATAAGGCTTGTAAAAACCATATTTACGTGCATGGAAAATGTACAAGTGCTGTATCTTAAACTTTTTATGTTTAGTAATTTGGGTTCTACATTAAGGCGTCTTTGTTACACTAATAGCTAATATCGTGTGGCTTAAGAGAATTAACCTTATCTTCGGTTAATATAGCTATATGAAGCCATCGTTCACCTCCCAAATCCACTCTGCAAGAAGTATCTTTAGAGACGATGCACACTTTACAGGCATCGAGATAGGGTTTAGTATTTACTTCGGCTTGAGTTCTCGCTCTTTTAGACTACTATCAATTTTGGATTGTCGGATCTTGTGGGGCTCTTCCAGGAATATAAGTATTTCAATTTGTAGTAAGACATCTTTCAGTTGATGTACTAATACTCTAACTAAAAATTTGGCTTTTTTTTTTGTCAACTTTAAGCAATTGCCCTACACTACTTTTTTTGAAATTTATTTCCTTATTAATTTGGTTCAGTTCTCTTATAAAATCCTACAAAAATTAAATTATATATTTTTAAAGAATCCCGAAAATTACGGACCTTTTTAGTTGTAATATGTGGATTAATTTATACATATTTCAACTAATTAATTTTCTTTAACCAACGAAAAGTATGATTTATGCTTTTAAATTGTTTAATCATTATGTTTCTCAAAAAGATTAATGTAAGGTGCTGAATTAATTACCTTTGAACGTTACACTTATTGATCAATTTCTTCCTCGAATAATCCAGTTAAGAAAATAATTGTTGAACTGAAAGAGCTTATGTTATTTATCTGCCGGATTATAGTCTACTATCGATTCTATCAATGCGTGATTTGAAATGTCACTCTTAACTTTTCAAAGTCCACGCTCTACCATGATAAAGTTGATTTTTTTATTAGTTTCTTCTAAGATTTTCCCTCAGTTTGAAACAGCCTAATAATATATACATGCAATTGGTAAGTGCAAAACGTGTCTGCAGCAAATACTGATATTCAGATTAATTACCTTATCACGTGATGGTTGGTTTCCTTTAAATAAAATTTTGATAAATAGTTAGGCAACCACACCTCCACTGCAAAGACTTCCAAATTCCAAAGGAAACTTTAGGATTCACCAGGCATTTCCCATAGTTGTATGGTTTGGTGTCAATTATATTATGCTGCCATCTAACAATAAAACATCAACCATTTCATTTCCTCTTAATTTGTTGAGGACTCATTCGACCAAGATATATAACTCTCGTAATAACACAGGAGAAGGTGTTTATTACGGATTTCCTGAAAATGGAATCTTAAATTAATTATTTTAGGATCAACCATATGTCATATTCTATTAAAAATTTTCAACACGACATGATTTAATTATGAGTCAAATAATATGTTTATTACCTAATTTTGATTTGATAATTGCTGGTTTATGTCTAAGTTTATTTCAAGTTATAGCTTTCCTTTCAATTTAATAGCAAAGTCTTTGTTATGATATCATGATAATTTCGATTTAGAATGTTTGATAATCCCACTTCTAGCAAAATTAACACGTGAAGGCAATTCTCCTTTCAAATAATTAACAACAGGTATGAATCATGCATCGAGTTTTTGCATAGGAAGAAGTTTGAGAGATGATATCTCACGTCATCAAAAGGATCAACATACAAGAAAACAAATAAAAGGTTATTAGTCTCTTTCGAAAGCATCCAAAAGATACGTGTCCGGCTTGTAATAAAGAAAAAATAAATTAAGTTTACAATATCAAGCTGAGATAGTTAATAATCAAGATAGAGAAGTTAGACGACCAGACTATAAACTCATGATATATTTTCTCGTAAAATAGATACAGCTACTCGAATATATGAAAAATTCGAGATATGGTACAAAAACTGTAGTAGATTTTCAGTTTGAAGCGCTATTAGGAAAGGATATTTTTAATATAAATCAAGATAACCCTGCTGAAATAAACTATGAACCGGCTCCACTGTATGATCCAATAGATGATCCAATGGATGAAAGTCCACCGTTGTAAAAATGGTATCAGAGCCATGAATGATTCAATAAAACCTTCTGTTACTATGTTCTTACTGATATTTGTCTTATTTAAATTGATTTACTCATTATGAATAGTGAATTTAAGATACTAAAGGACCAAGAAGACTCGTTAAAAATAGATAAAGAATTAATTGAAATTCAAAAAACAATAATTTATTATGGAAAAAAGATAATACAATATTGTGAACAAATAACTCTTGATATAGAATCACTAATAAATCATCAGACTGTTACAAAGGAAAAAGATAAACAGATAATAACATATGAGAAAAAAGATGATAAAGAGAAAGAAAGCATAAAAAATCCTTTTGTTATCCATTTAGAAAAATTACGAGATGTCAGAAAGTAATTCTGAAAATGAAAATTATATTATATCTGAAACAGATAATTTAATAACCCAAATAGGAAATTTAGATTTAAACAATGATAATTTTATTAATATCAAACCTTTAGGGATAAAAACTGAAAATCCAAATATCACAGATATTCCCAGCACTAGCACAGAACCTAAGATTAGACATCAACAAAGCCAAAGTTTTAATAAACCAGTAACAGGATATGCTGGACTTATGTATACAGGATCTTTCGATAAATACACACCTTTTGAAAAAATGAAGGCTGATACAATAAATCCTTTTGGAATATATTTAGATTTAGACTGTATTGCTAATACAGAAGAAGCAATTGATAAATGGGAAACCGCTTTAAGGATAGCCATTGTAGTAAACAAAATGGATTTTGATACCATGAAAGGATTTATGGAAAAAACATTATTAAATAGTGCTCAAAGATTTTGGCAAAATGTTAATGAAGAAACAAAACGAGAAGTATATTCAGACCCTGATAATTTTATAACTAGAATAGTAGAAATATTTCGATTAGAATTCCATGGTGAAGGAAAATATGTCAAAGATCCTAATACTATAACTAGATATACTACTGCTTTGATGCGTTTACAATTATGTGATATATGTGAAATAGAAAAATACATATGTGTGTTTCAAGATTATTATTATCACATTTATAATCA
>JAOTAY010000006.1:30083800-30096988 GCA_025629805.1 Erythroxylum baracoense | reverse complement strand
AAAGCGCTCACCAACTGGCCTCTATGGCAGCATTAACCAGTCCCGGTCTGCATGTACTGTCCGACATTCCGCCTGCTTTTCTACCGTGGATTCGCCGAGACATTCAAGGAGTGTCCATCAGGCGAGGTGATCATTAATGTGTTGTAGTTATTTTGTTTCCTTTCCTTTGTACACAAAAAAAAAAGTCACTTCTTATTTAATTATATCTGCAAAATATTGCAAGTTATTAACCAAATTTGGGACAATATCCTGTGATATTAACAACCAAAAACTTAAAGTGAAAACCAATTTAAATGGGAATGCTTTGATAAATTCTCTTTCATAATTGAGAAGGTCATCAAATTACCCAAAAAGAAACGAAAGGAAGTGGATATGGTTTTCATGTCCATGGCTTATGCACCACTTTTGGCTGCCTGCGGGATCTAGATAAGACTGGGAATGTTGGTTGGTTATGGTGCTAAGGCCTGGAGTTCAATTAACAAAATGTCTATAATTGTCTGTTTTCCATACACCTGAGATTGGACAATTTTTGTATCTGAATTGAAGGGCGGAATTTCGGGAATATATACATACAAGTGCATAGCGACAACATGTCAAATCTCAACTATTGATTTTTCACCATTGCATGAACATTCCAGCTCTTATCAGTTGCTCGTTTTGTTTGCACGGTAAACATATCTAGTTATTTTATTTTGAAGATCCTGGATACAATTGACAGCTTGTTTTTAGCTGAATTAATATGTCATAGACAATGTTTTGGTGGGACGTTTTGGGCAAGATTAGTACCAACTTGACATTTTGATCCTAGGTCTCTCATTTTCCTGATTTCCTATTTTGTGTAATCACCTACGTACCGGATTTATCTACTCTTTACGTTCCCCCTTTAAGGTACTAGTAGTTTTTCATAATCGGCTCCTAGGTTAAAAGATCGATACCTGCCTACATGGTAATTCGAATTTAACAGTTCAAACTTCAAGAAGAGAACAGACTCTACCTTCTTGTTAGTATTCTATACCGAAGATGGGGAATGTCAAGCGACACTGACTACTACTGATTGATTCTTCTACTTTTTCGCATTATGGTTGCCAAGATGGGTCATAAGCAGAGGCTTCCAAGATTGGCTGCCAAATAATAAGAACAATAATGATAATGGAGGATAAAAAAGACGAGGTAGGCGTCTCTATCGTCCCCTTGCTTCTCCAGTAGAAAAGCTGATAAAATGCCAGTGACTGTCATTGTCAAATAATTCACCCCAGCCAACACAAACCTAATAATGATGGACCACATGCACACGTATCTTTTATATACAAAACGTTAATAAATCTTGCTTTGTTTTTTGTTAATTACAGCTCAATCAGTCTCTCCTTTCGTAAAGATTTTCTGCAAATCTTTTGTACATGCTTCATATTATCATTGTCATCGAGGGAGATTGTGTCTTCTTCAATCCTTTCACGCATGAGACTTGTTTAAAGACCATTCCGCTCTTTGCCTCTGTCCAACTTCAATAAATGCGCTCTAGCTGGCCCTCAATCTCTTCGACCGTGTATATCACCCTTACTTGCCTATTCTACATAAAAAGTCGACACAGGAATGGCCAATGTCTTCTAGATAAGCTTTACATTTCTGTCACTATGACGTTAAAAGAGATTCCTTAGTGTGAGCCAAATTTTGGTTAATTGAGAAAAATAATATAAAGTTTAGCCAGATCTTGAAACGTCCGCATACATATAGATAGCATTCTGACTACATTGACCATATCATCATCATCATCATCAATAAATAATATCACCAATATATATATATAATATTAATGCGTAGTGGAACCATTATTTATAGAATTAATTATGGTAGGTTCCCTGTAATTTTAAGGATCTTCATTTATCCTCTTATAATTTAAAAATCATCACTATACTTCTCCTAGTTCACGATTAATTTCAAAGAAACCTCATTAACTCTTTGTATATTATCACTCCAACAAAGTAGAGTACTTGCTATGAAAAAAACATAGCTAAATGTTTACGAAAACGTTGCCTATAGTTATTTATGATGTTTCTGCTTCATGACACAAATCGACGCCAATTTTCTGTAGCTGAAAATTATGGGCGATGTTTTCAAAAATTACAACCAAAATGTGTTAGCTACGAAATTTTTTCATAGCTAAAACATTACAAAAATATGGCTGGGAAAAATTTGACGCCAAATGATTGACTACAAAATTTTAGCTACATTTTTATCTTCATATCTATATAGTATTTGCTACATTTTTTATAACATAGTCAAATGTTATTATCTACGTTTTTTTATAATATAGCCAAATGTTATTTGCTATGTTCATATACCATAACCAATTGTTATTTACTACGTTTTCAATAATGTTGCAATATGTTATTTGTTACTTTTTAATGCATGATATGGGATAATATGTTTTGTATATAATGTATCGACATTTTTTTATTATGAATTATTTGCTTATTATTATTAAATTAAATTGTAAAAAAATGTTATTAATTCATAAAATAGAGCATTGTATATATAGAGTAAAATTATACAAATATCATTGAATTATATCAGCAAAAAGAATACAACATTAAAGATGATCATTTGTTCCTATACAAGATACAAATGACAACTTAAACAATTCTTATAAACAAAACGATAAATAAAAATATCGGTTTACAATAATATGTCATGCTAAGATTACAAAAATATTATATTATAACCCAAACAATTACCTAGTGTTGTCTATGTTCATGAACTTGTAATAATCTAAAAAGCTTGGTTAAAATCAACTAAAAATATTATGAGAGCATTAATACATTAAGTATTTGGTTTTGACTAAAGCAAACACCACATAACTTTACCATTCATAGAGTGGCTTCTAGTTCTAACAGACCATTAAAATATCAGTCAACAGTTACATCTTTATCAATTTTGTAATTCAAGAAAAAAATTAAAATAAAATTATAGTACATACAAGAAGTGATAGAAAAAATATAGCAGATATAATTAATAATCTTCACTTTCCTCTTCATTTCTATCATAATCTAGGCTAAGTAATCTTTTAAATTAACATATCATGTTTTACTAATTTTGCTCGAGTTTCTTGTTCCCTTGATTATGAGTTGTTTTTTTTTTGATCTATTAACCATTTGACTTCTTACAATTTTCCTATATCAAGAAAAACTATGTAACTTAGTCATTAAATCATCTAAAAAGATTAGTGTAAGAAAACGTGAAGACAGAAATAAACTTGAACTTTCTGGTCAGCGTAATAATCTTAAAACCATTTTAATTTTCTTTAATCATTTGTTAAGGAATATGGCTTTGTGCCTTCGGATTAGAAAGAAAGATTTATAATACTTATGAAACTTGAGATGATGATCCCTGGTCCTTTGTTTCAGTGAAAAAGTAATGCAGTTTGAAACATTTAGGTTCTCAATATCCACAATATTCAATTTCAACTATGAACAATAAGTAAAATTGTAATTAATCTTAAAATTAATGAAACAATAATGCATAAAGTTAAAGATTTTGTGTATTTACCTTAACTTTTTCCAAAACATTTTTAAGCAAGTTGTCTTTCTTCAAGTCCTGAAGATGTTTCAGATAAGGTAATTATGTTCTTTTAATAATCCCCAACTCACTTGACAATTTCATAGATTGGACTTTATCTACAGTACGACCTTGTTAAGTATCAATTTATTGATACCTTACAATTCATTGCAATATTCATTCATTACAATTCACAATCTCTGGTTTTACCTCTTTTTTAATACTATCATTAAAAGCTGATAACAAATGAATAATGATAAAAAAATTATAATGTAAAAAAATATATTTAAGCATAAGTCTAGTTAAAGATATTAAAGATTAACAAACCTACACTAGTATATTTGTTATTACTTGAGGCAGAATGAAGTTTTTGTGTAGTAATTAAAGGCAGAATATAATTGTTCCTTTGTTATGGCAATTTACTACAAGAAGCTTTATTTCCTATGGAAAAAAATGATAAGAAGAAGATATATATTCACTTGAATTTATAGAAATTTTAAACCTCCGTGACTAATTTCATTGTTGTTTGAGGTAGAATGTCGTTGTAGGCTAGGAATTGAATTTCTAACACCAACTAATTAATCTCGTTGAAGTTGCACATTCCTTTGTTATACAATTTTGATAGTTGTCACCTTTTTCCCTTTGTTTATACTAGGTGCCATTATATTAGATATTTACAAGAAAAATGACCAATATTACAATAAGACAATAGAAAGGGCACTTCCATAATACATTCAATCAATATAATCAAGATACATTCAATCATCAACATTAATCACATTAACAACATAAATGTTACTTGCATTAAAATAAAACAGTAGAAAAGGTACTTTCATGATACATTAATTGCGTTAACAACATAAATGTTACCAATATTATAATAAGACATTAGTAAAAGCACTATCACGATACATTAATCACATTAACAATATAAATATTACCAACATTACATTTGAGACAATATAAAGAGCACTTTCATGGTACATTCAATCATCATAATCATGATACATTCAATCATCAACATTAATCAAATTAACAACATAAATGTTACCGACATTATAATAATAAAATAGAAAGAGCACTTTCATGATACCTTCAATCATGATGATCAAGATCTTCAAAATCATCATCATTAATTGAATTATGATTTAACTCTTCATTGTTATTATATTCGGTTAAAATATCATCATTATCATATAATTCATCCTCAATACAGTCTTCATTCCATTTTACAATAAGATTGCCTTATACTTCAATTGCTTTTAATATAATTAGATCAACATCTCTCTTATAGAATGATGATATATGCTCATCTTCAATTTTGAGAGCTACATTATTCAACTATGATTCAATCTCTTGATATACTTCATCACCATTTTCACCCAGCGAACCATTTTCCCTTTTACATAAATTAAAAAGATTTTGGTGTTGGAACTTTTGCAAAACTTCCCAATTATTGCCTAATACAGTGTCATTAAGGTAGAATACTTGTTTCACTTAAATTGGAAGCACAGATGGTTCAATTTCATACTATGTGTTACTATCATTAATGCTAGTAATATTACCATTCACTTTATGTTAATCCCTTTTTCATCAAGATTAAACCATTTGCAGTTAAATATAAAAACCTTTTTATCCTTGATGTAATGCAACTCAATTACTTTAGAGATATCACACCGTAAAATCAATAAATTGTCCTTATGTTGTCCCTCAACAATAATCCCATCATTTTGACTTTTAAGGCGATTGTCACGCTCTTTTTTTAATGTAAAATCTAACTCTATTAACAGTACATCTTCTATATTTTTTCTCACATATATGAAGCCTACATACTAAAGCATATAATGATGTCGTCATTTGTGGCAATTTACGATTATGTATACATATCATCTAAAAAAAACTACAAGTTAATATTGTAATCTCACCTATAATATTTATTTGTTCATACTATCACATGAATAATTTACCTGTGTCCTAAACTATGATGAGAAGTTTATCTTATGCCTTTCTTCAACATTAACCTCGACTTTGCTTCTAATCTCACCTTTGTGCTCTCTATTTAAAAAGTAAAATGATGTAATAAAATAGAGGTTTTATGCTAATTTAAATACAAAATAATGAATGACAAGTAATATACATACTCCATATATAAATCAACTTCCTTATAGTTGTTCAAAATGTACCAATGGCTAATTCAAATTCCTCTTTAGTTAACTCCACATATTTTTTTGGTTCCAAATGACCTTACTTTTTAGAAGAAAACTGACAAGTCACCATCTTGATCAAAATTAAACTTATGTTCTTCTCTATTAAATTGCGTCTCCAAATCGTTCAACAAGGGTGAGTGTGAAGTTCTAGATCTATAGCAGAAAGTTTGGTGTGTGTTTGTTGATATTTTTTAGGTTGGAATGAGTTGGAAAATGAATAATTTGACAAGTAGATACCATTACCAAAGTGTTGAAGGGACAATGATGTTATGAAAAATATTCACCTCAGTAGTTACTTGTCAAGTTAGGGTAGTTTGCATAGCTAAAATAATACAAAGAGTGAAGAATTCAAAATCTTACCAACAGTACATACCTACAAGTAAGGGGAATTAGTTGATTTGCGTCCTTTTTTTAATGTTAAAAATTTTCATGGAATAGACTTCTAGCCATTTCCTTTATTTATGTTTAGGTTAGGGGCTCAAAAAATTAAACGGTTTCATGTAGTGACTATGTCTAAGTCTCTATGACACTAGGGAAGGAGGGAGGTGCCAATTTAAAATTTTATTCCTAAATTTTATGGATATATAAAAATGTTGATATTATTTAAACATTTGAAGTTCTTGACGTACCAATTTGTAACTAATATCTACAGAAGATGGTTGTTAGAATAAAGCCAAAGAGTTTTATGGAATTCGTTGTTACTATTTCTATGGCTCAGTTTTTTTTAACTACACAACACAATTAGTCATAATGTATTAAAGAGATAGCCAAGGAAATTATGCATGAGAAATGAATGAATTCATTAAAAAATGATGAAAAAGTTTTATTTAACAACATAAATGACATATAAACAAATTTGATGCCAAAAAGAAGTCTTAGGCAAGATATAACCAATGAAAACTGGCCAAATCAAATGATGGCTAAGCATAAGATTTTATTGGCAGTGATGGGTGTAAAGCCATTACTTGGACCATATTCTAATTAATCCTTTGCATACTAGATTTAAATAATGCCACATTTGTGATCAAGCAGTCAAACTCCTCACTTTCTACATGAAGGCAAAAGCTAGATTCAAAGCTCACTTACATGAATGCATAAGAGGAGTAACATGTAGACAGTAACAAGGAGAAATATAAATTGAATTTGTTAGAGCAAATGATAGAAGACATATGAATAAGATGAGGAATCTGTTGGAGCAAAAGATACACAAAAACAGAAGAAGAAAAGCAATAAGAGGGATTTGTATTTAGGTTATACGTCTTACAAAAACAACAATGTTTATAAAGTTTTTTTATTCTTCTTCTTTTGTCTATGATCCTTTCCGCTGCAAATTTTAGAAAATGTCGCCTATTATTAGAGCATATTTGTCCTTTAGCTACGAATAAAATTTTGTTGCTTAATACTTTTTGCTACGAAAAAATTTTCACAATAAAAAATGTTGCAAAAAATTATTAGTTTAGAAAAAATTTGTAGCAAAATGAAACATAGCTAATAGTCTAAAAAAAGCCGTGAAATAAATATTTTTGCTTTAATAGGCAATACTTTTTAAATTTGTGGGCAAAAGGTTACTTTTTGCTATAATTTTCTTTTTGGTAGCCAAAAGTTTACTTTTAGCTACGAATTTAGAATTGTAGCAAGTTAAAATTTAGCTAAAAGTGATATTTTTTGGAGAATCTACTTCAGTAGGTGGCCAGTTTTAAATTTCATTGCCAAAAAGTTACTTTTAGCTACAATTTACTAATTTCATAACCAAAAGTTCAATTTTAGCCACGAAATTGAAATCCTAGCAAATTAAACTACAGTCAAAAGTGATAGTTGTTATAGTGTATCATCAATTTTTAGTCAAAAAATGGTGTAATTTTAATTTCCGTATATGGTAGCTTACATGGAATGAAATTGACATGTGATGTAGTGATCTTGTAGGTTCAAATCTCAATCATTGTCACTTTATTCATTTATTTCTCATAAAAGTAGTGATGTCGTTTTAGAAATGATTATCACCAAACATTATTGGAATGCTCAACGTTATAATGCATTTATGTAATTTCCAAAAACATAGACGTACCAAAATTAAAATATGAAATTAAAAAAACGATTTTAAGAATAAAAAATTACGATTTTGATTCTTTGACTTAGCTAGTGAGAGAGAAAAGGTAATGAAAATTTAGTTGAGTCAAAAAGTTAGTTATAGCTCCTATTGGAACTATACAAGGTAAGTCGTTATACTATGCATAGTATAGAAGAAATATTATTACATCATACAATATCTCATATTGTATTATCCTCCTCAAGTAAGTCTATACTCTTATGGAATTTTTTTATGAAGGAATTTACCAGAGAATCTCATTTCTTATAGATAACTGAAAATTTATAAGTTATCAAATCGATCTCATCGAAGTGCTTCAGCATTCTTAAATCTTAATTTCTACTTGGATTTAAACTATTTGAACTTTTCAAAATTTTAAATTATTATTTCATTTAGTACTAAGTATTTTCCTTTTATGAAATGTTATTCCATCGAATACATCACATGTATAAGATTTAATAATTTGTTACCATCATCATCCTTTCATTAAAGGTTGATTTGGTTATTCTTTAACTTGACAAGTTTCATGTGATTTATAATCAAAAGGATACACATATCCTTATATATAATTTATGATTTTTGTTATGTTGATTCAAATAACATGGCATAAAAAGATAGTCTCAGTTATCCAATTCTGTATTCTTGCCATTTATATTAAGCATAAGTCTCTTTTGATCCAACACATATAAAATATTTCTATAAACTTGGATCAAATACTTTTACTTAACAATCTATTTCTTATCATGCTTTCAACATTATAATAATGTTGGATCTAAATTCAGTATCAAATATTTATAAGCATGAACTAAAAATATATATGATCTCTATCATATCTCATATAGGCAAGATTAGTCTGCAATCATTTTCTTCTATTGATAAATATTTTCATTCTATAGCAAATGTCTTAAACTGATATCTATGTTTATGATTTTAGTAGGCTAAATTAAGTGAAACAATTCCAATAAGGTATTATACCTTTCAGGTCTACTCTATGCAACCTCTTACATTTTGCCATCATGGTGCATACATCTTAAATGTTGTCATTAAAATTTAAGAGACATTAGTCAACTCAAATTGTCATTAAATTTTGTCATCTGTATGATTTTGACATATCTTTAAAATTTTGTCTCTGAATCCTCAATAAGGATTATAAAAGAATTACATAATGGGTATATAATTTTCTATCTAACATTAAGAACTCTTCTTAAATATAACCTGTGTCTAAGAATTTAAATTCACTAACTTAGTATCAACTATACTAAACAAGGTAAATTTCCCTCAAAACAGAATATAAATGTAAGAAAAGCCAATAATTAATTATATGTCATGACTAATAAATGAGATTAGGACTTTAATAATGCATTTAGTTACTCCCACTATTTTATTCGAAATAATAGCCCTCACTACTATTTGAAAAGGTTATGCTAATCATTCTATTAGGCTAGGATCTCATTCAAATATAGTTGATCTTGAGTTTACTTAACAAACCAACTAAACTTAAATTAGGTAGATAACAATTTTATCAATCATATCTCATGTGACTCTGAAATTTGTTAGGTAATAACTCTTATCAAAACATATCTTATATGTCATTCCTAACCCTGCCTCTAAATTCATGTAATTATGAGTTTGTTTAGCCAAATCACACAAATTTAGTTACGTAGAATCCTTTTTCATAAGACTAAATATAGTTAGATTAAAGCAGCCTTGAGTTTGCTCAACAAACCTAATAATAAATAGAACTCTGATTTATCTTATAACAATGGAAGGCAACAATCACGTTCTCAATGTCTACTTAATATTTTTAACGAGGGATTTAATTTTGTTCGTCTCATCGAATGTAAAATTGCATGTAAAATATCACACATATAAAACATATAATTTCACATGCATCCAATATATATATATATATATATATATATCAAATATATAAATAAAGTATGCAACTTATGCATTTATAATCAAATTATTTACATAAAATATGAAGCTTCATTTGATTCTAGTTATTGATCTTCATAATCTAAAATAATATTTCCAACTTCCTGGAAAATTAAATTAGATTAAACATATTGATTCCTAGATGAATTAAATTCCTATTCCAAGAAAAAATTTAATCTGATATGAAAATATTTTTCAAATCTAATTAGAAACTATTTCTAATTATCTTGACTCCTTTAACAAAATTTAATTGAAACAATTTTCAATAAATTATATTTCTTACTTATTATAATTTAGAAAAACTCCCATTTCAAAATTATATAAGCATCACATTCTAATCTAATTAAAAAACTATTTCATTACTTTTTCTTAATTAGAAAAATATTTTCTAATATTAAAAGGAAACTACTTTCAAAATTAAATAAAACACTTTTAAATTCAATTAAAAATTCATTTATATTATTTATTTAGAGATTAATTTCTTAATCAATTAGAAATATTAAAGAAAATTTTTAATTAATTAATAAATGAAAATAATTTTTAAATTTTAATCAAGAAAAATATCTTTTCTAATTGATAAGAAACTGATTATTCATAAATAAAGAATCACCTTCTAAATAAATTGAACAATAATTCTCTAAACAAATCAATCCATAAATTTAATTTATTTCTATCAAATTGAAATAAATAAATTCAGTTAAGAAAATTATTTTCTTAAGTCAATTTTAAGGAGTCTAATTAGTTTCAATCTAATTAAAACTAATTGATTCTAACGTTAGAATCAATTTTCTAAAATTAATTAGGAATCAATATAATTATTAATCTTAATAAAATTAAGAAAAATAATTACCTTAATTTTAGAATTAAATTTGATTTAAAAAAATTTTAAAAAAATGTTTGTGGAATAAATTTATTAAGATTGCATTAATCTTAAAGCTAAACAAGCCTTAAACTAGGCTTGGAATACCTTATTCCAATACACAAACATGCTTATTCTAGCCTTATGACACTCTATCATCGTCATTTTTAAGAAAACCCTAAATTTGAAAGAATGAAAAATCCTAGCAGCCAAGCAACCTTCCGCCGCCACGATCTCCATGGCCTCCAGCTTGTGCCGCCATTAGTCACCTGCTTTTAGTGTCTCCTCCTGCCACCACGGTTCTCCTGTGGGAGCTGTAAGTGTCTTCTTTGTAGAAGTCGCAACCGCCAACTCCCCAACAACCATCAGTCCGCCAGCAATCACTAGTAATAGCCAGCTGTAGCCACATCCCCGCCAGCCAAACCAAGCTTCATGTTTGCAACATCCCATTTAGCCCTTGCCTTCAGCAGCTTTAACCAGCACTTATTCCCATTCACACAACACAAAATGTCCAACAGCCTCACAATCAACGTGATTCTCAATTGATTTGTTCATATTCTAAATTATGGTTTTGGTTAAACTTTTCAGGTATTGTTTAATATCTTGTTTAACTCATAAACAATTATTGATCCCATTAACAATTCAATTCTAAATTGAATCAGATCTAAGGTTCTATGAAATTTCAATATAAACCTTTTAGATTAAAATTAAACAATCCTAGATATTATTTTTAGGGCTTTAATTTCAATTCCAAAATTCAAGATCAATAACAATTAAACAATTTATCAATTTATAGAATTAAAATCTACTTTGATACCATTCTTAGGAAATCGAAATGGGACCTAATCTTTTCTATAGCTAATAATTACGAAATTTTTTCGTATTTTGATTTCCAAAAAATTAAGATCACTTTAATTCTATAAAATGATTAACAATTAAATCATAATAAAGCATGAATTTTAATTTGTACGTTATTCCGAGGGTTGATCATATTGTTGTTATATCCTTAAAACTATTTATGAAATTAATCCATATATACCACTATAGGTGCACAAGTGTTCAACTTCTAATTGTATCTACATAATAAGTTGACAAAACTCTATAACTCTTACGAAAAGAGTTAAACAAAAAGTACTGGCTTTATTAGAGCTTAAGCCTATTCTAATTTCAACTAAACTTTAATTAGGATCATAAATAATTCTAATTAAATATCAATTATGTCTTAATAAGATTCAATATTTGATATTGATCTTTATTTATTAAATATCTCATATTTAATCATAAAATTTCTCAAACTTTACAATAAAGTCCAACTTGATTAAAATATCTTTACTCTCTTCAAACAGTCCTTTATGTGAGATGCATTAGGTTCTCAAATATATTGGTAATAATTATAAATTATAATTCTAATTCATAATCAGAACGATAAATTAAAATTAATTCTCCAAGTAAATAATTTACAATTATAGATTAGGATTGGTATTTAGTAACACATCATGACTACCAAAATATTTAAGAATGTCAAAGTAATTTTGATTAACTTTTCTGTGCATGATTTTTCTATATAATTCAATATTTTTATCATACAATGTTTTGATTAGACATAAAGTATAGAATTAATGTCTACTCTATTTTGAGTATAATCATATTATTTCTAAACCATTAGCTATTGATTCAATTAATGACATTTGTAACTATTTACAAAATGTTATTCTAACTCGGCCAATGATTTTCCAAATTAATACTAATCGAGAACAACATAATATTCTCCCTAATTACTTTAGGGTGATGAATCCTATCGTGATCATTCAACTACCTCCATATACTTCATACTATATCCAATGACTGTCGACTGAATGACCTATGATTATAATATGTCATAAGTAGTATAAAAACATAACAATCCTCATACAAAATAACTTTGGAGACCTCAAGTCAAATGATCACTTATACAATCATTATAATGAGAATTTTCATAGATATACAAGTAACACTATAAGGAAAATGCCTTTTTGTGACGAAAATTACCGCCGCAAAACACGATCATTCCATCAGTAATAAAGATTACCGACAAAATTCTCTGACAGACGAAAGCGTCGTAGAATTAGTCGTAGCTAATACTTACCCACGGTTAAAGCATATTTTGTCGGTAACTTTGCCGATGGTAAATTTGATACCGTCGGTAAATTTACTGACGGTGTATTATCTTACCATCGGTAAAGATACCGATGATTTACTCTGTGCCTGACTATCGGTACCATTTAGTGACGGTTGTTTTGTTCCGTCGGCATATTTATCGATGGCAACAAACTTACCGTCGGTATATTTGCTAAAAGCTTTACCGACGGATATGTGTTTCGTAATTCTTTCTACCATTATCGACGAAAAACTATTGGATCGTCGGTAACAGGTCATGTATTTACCGACGGACGTTTCTTTCCGTTGGGAAATGCGTTACTTAATTTTTGTAAAATATATAATATATATTGTCATTATATTTAAATTATGGTTAATGTGTAATTTTAATAATTATAAATTTATAGTAT
>JAOTAY010000006.1:30071282-30083700 GCA_025629805.1 Erythroxylum baracoense | reverse complement strand
TAGAAAATTTTTCACAATTCACTTCAATTTCACTCCAACTTCCAATGGCTCACTCCAAATATTCCAAAATGCTTATGTCTAAATTTCCATTGCCATTGGATAACAAATTTTCTACTGATTGACCCCTATCAGTCTCTTAGCAATTTTCCGGGTCCGGAAACAATTCCAGAAAATTCCCGGAAAATTCCTACAATTCTCTAAAATTAGGAAACTCCTAATGTACCTCTCCAATTACCATTCTAAAACACTTAAGACACTCTTTTTATTTAGCTCTATTAATCACAATCCAAAAACTGGGAAAATTGTCATGAATGCATGTACAGGTATTTTCATATGCACAAATCACTGTTCACAAATGCATGAGCATGAGATGTGTTTTCCTAATTTCTCTGATTTACCTCACTTGGACCCGTCCCTCTGGTCCGACCCGTTCTACAGAAACGGGATGTTACAACTAACCACCAATTTATTTGTATTTGGCTGATAAACTCTATAGGCCTTTGAGACATCACTATAACCCACAAAAATTCCAGGTTCTGTCTTCTTATCTAATTTATCCCTTTTCTCAAAAGGAACAAATGTAAAACATAAGGAATCGCAAATTTTAAAATTGTTCACCTGTGGCTTGTATCCATACTAAGCTTCAAAAGGAGTCTTTTCCTGTACTGCTACGGTTGGCAATCTAATCAACAAAAATACTGCTGTACTTTCAGCCTTAGCCTAAAATTTCTTTAGTAAATTTTTCTCATGAAGTAAACATCTTGCCATCTTTATGATTTTTCTGTTTTTTCGTTCACTTACCTCATTTTGTTGTGGGTTATAAGGCACAGCCAGTTGATGATGTATGCCACCATCTTTATAAAATTTAGTGAACTCACTAGATGTATACTCCTTTCCATTATTTGATCTCAAAATTTGCATCCGCAATTGCTTTGATTTTATATCCAACTTTTGAATTTCCAAAATATACTAGCCACTTTAGACTTAAACTTCATAAAATAAATCTAATACATTATACTAAACTTCACTCATAGGTCCTCCCAAATCTGTATGAATCAACTACAACTTCTTGGTTGCTCTCCAGGCCCTCTTATAAGGGAAGGAAGTTCTGTGTTGATTGCCATATTGGCCAGCTAAACAATCTAGAATTACTTCATCAAGACTAGATAATCCAATCACAAGACCTTTCTTTTGTAACATAATCAAGGCAGGATGATGAAAATGACCCAATCTCTTATGCCAAATTTTCGTTTGAGTTTCAAATCCAACAAATGCATTTGCTTCCTCCAGAAAATTAATTTGAAAACTTTTTCCTTTCATCTTCAAGCAAATATTTCTAAACCATTAGGATCTCGAATTATACATTGCCTTCCTTCAAGATGCAACTTATAGTTCTTTTCTAATAATTGACAAATGCTCAAAAAATTTCGATCAAGATTAGACATATACATCACATCTGAAATTAATTTAGTACCTGACATGGTTTCAACTACAATTGTACCTTTTCCTTTCACAGGAATATATTTTCCATTACCTATCTTCACCCTAGATACAAAAGACTTGCCAATGCTCCTGAAGAGTTCCAAATTACTTTCCATGTGATTAGTATAACCACTGTCAAGTAACCAAGCTTCATTTTCTACATTTCCTGCAAAACAAGTAACTATAAAAATTTATTCTTCATCCTGTTGGTTTGCATGCTCTGCTGTTTTTGCTTTTACATTTTCTTGAGAAGTTTTCAATTCGCAAACTTTATCTATATGTGCAATTATCTCAACCAACATCTGAAAAGAGGATGATTACTTTTGCCAAAGTGTTGACATGTTTTTTTCTCCTTTCCATTTGTACCAGTAGAGATATTGCTGCTACGACCATGTATATGTTCCTCACCAATTTTCTTTGAATAGCTTTTATGCCATTTCTTCTTATTATTATTGTAATCTTGATTTTTGAATTTTACCTGTATAGCACTTCAACAGACTAATCTTCACGTATCAACCTTCTTTGCTCTTCTGCTTGCAAAACACTTATAAGTTCTACCAATGAAATTTCTGACAAATCATGAGATTCTTACAATGCAGAAATCTTGGCTTCAAACCTTTCTAGTAAGGTTACAAGAATTTTTTCAACAATACACTTGTCAACCAAGTCTTCTCCAAGCAATCTAATTTTGTTGACAACTTGTAGAAATCTGTCAACATATTCCTTCGCTGTTTTAGACTCCTTCATTCGCTGCAACTCGAATTCACGTCTGAAGTTCAAGAGTTTCATGCTTTTTGTTCTAGTATTTCCTTGAAACTCCACCTTTAGATATTTCCAAATAGCATATGCAGAATCCCGATTCATTATTCTGGTAACTAAGGCACTTGATACTACTGAATGAAGACATAACTTTGCTTTGAACTTTTTGGTCATCCTTTCTTTGTGTATTTTTAATTGCTACACCGTAGGATTGTTTGGCAAAGGATTGACATCATAATCTATTTCAACAGCTTCCCAAATATAAACAGCCTCAAAATAAGTAGTCATTTTTACTGCCCAAACTTGATAATTTTCACCATTGAAAATTGGTGGTGGTATAGGTGAAAATTTATTAGAAGCCATTCTTTACACTCAATACAGGTCCCTCAAGATACAAGGACTCTAATACCAATTGTAAAGTTTATGAAAAGAGTTTAATTCTGAAATAGTTTATGTGAAATAAACATAAACGTATATAAATTTTAGACATATGAGTGAGAATCCTATATAATTTCATTCACCCAATCAACTATATTTATATACAATATGTTACTGCAATTATGCAATGAAATGTAACCATCATACCCTTTCAAACTAAATTTAACTATCAACATAACCTTTCAATATAGCAAACGTAACCTTTCAATATAGCTAACATATAAAATGACATGTCAACAACTAAACCAAATAAAATATTCAACACATCTCGTGGAAACTGGTTTAGTGATTTTCATGGGTGTCAAAGCATTAGTTGTCCATCTTCCTGACCTCTCCCAAGGTAGCAGTAATGATACTATTATTTGGACCCCTAACACGAAGGGTTTACGAATGCCTCCTACCATGCCATCCTTAATAATGGATCGCTCGTACTTGCTTGGCATTCTCTCTTATGGAAAAATACTCTCATCTCGAAAGCTTCCCTCATCATATGGCTAGTGATAAAAAGTAGGTTATCGATGAAAAATAATTGGTTTGGCCATTATGACTTAATCTGTGAATTGTGTCGAGAGCTTGAGGAAGATCAGAACCATTTATTCTTTACTTGTATCTTCTCTAAATTGGTATGGTGACGCATTCATTTCATGGTCAATATAGCACCTCAAGCTCAGGATTGGGAACCCATGTTAAGCAGGATCATTTTAATCTCAAAGCCTGGACAATCGAATGCAATCCTTATAAAAATAACTTTTCTAACCTCTATTTATTCCTTGTGGAAAGAAAGGCATAGCAAACTCTACAAGGGGGTTGGTGAAGATAAATATCTAGCTATAGATCACTGTATAAATTGGATTAGAGTGGTGTTTATAGCCAAAAGCATGGAACACCACCTCACCCTAGATGTCAAAAGGGCATGGCATCTTTGAAACGACTTGTATTTTAATTGTTCCTTTTTTTATCTTTGCTTTATCTTTTGTAATGTGCTTTAGATGAAAAGTCTAAGGCTTCTATTGGAAAACATTCTAATGGTGTAATAGTTTCTATTATAGTTAAACCAAACTCATTAACTCTTTTTTAAAAATAATGTTGGAACATTAGTTTTTTTTTTATCCACCTCATATGCTTGTTGCAAATTCTTTGGATTAAATAACTTAATCGGATATTCAGTTTCAATCCTCAATCCTTTCATGAATAGGCTCAGAAAATATAGATTTTGCATCACCAACTTATAAGATAAAAAATAAAACTTAGTATAGTAATCCATCACACCCACAGTCTACTTCAATTTCTTCAACTCCCTCACTTAGTTATCAAACATAGGTTCTTCAAACTATCATTATAATACTATCAGGTGCTCTCCTAGCTTTCTAGTTCCACTATTAACTTTTTTTTTAAGTACAAACAGATCCATAATAAGACGTCTCATGTTAGGTGTATTACTGTAATTTCTACCTTTTCTTCTACTATGGTTCTATCTTGCATAAGGAACTTCTCCCATTTGAAAATATAATTATGAAGTCTCTAACCACCAAATGAAAGGAATTCAACCTTACTAAACCTTATAGGTATAATATACCCACAATGTGTCAATAAGTCTCTCATATTCAATTCAAGTACCTTTCTATCTTCCTCAACATTCTAAGAAACTTAAGTACCATTTTGATATAGCTGCAATATCATTTCCTTAATTCTCTAATCATATTTTATATATTGTCTCCATATCTTACAATTGGTTTCTTTTACATTTGGTTTCTTAGATTTTCTTTCAATCTTTTGACATCTTAAGATTGCATTTTATCTGTCATTTCTTATAATCCATCATGTTTTGTATTAAGGATCATCCTTTAATACCAATTTGATATGATATAATTTCAAGAATTAAAAAATAGGATTTTTGATTTATAGTTTTAGCTAATTTTTGAAGTTTGGAAAAGAGAATGAAGAGAAAAAGTGAGAGAGAATAGACAAAGGTAACAAAATTCAGTTGAGTCTAAAAATTAGTTATAACTCCCACATCAACAACTATTATAGTTATTGCAACCATCCTGTCAACTATTTATATATGACCTTCATTTTTGGCCAATTCTCTATCAAACAACATCATTTTCCTTTTATATTTAACTGTTCTCTTCTTCAACATCTCCTCTTATTTAATGTCTTTTTGGGATTTTTCATCTTCAAGATATAATAGAAATCCTTAACATTCATTCTCTTTCCACATCCCTAACAGACATCATACTTTGAAATCCTTAATAACCAAAAATTCTTATTTTTTTTAAATTCCTAACCCTAGAATGTCCAAAGGGGACGAACTAGTGATTGTGAAATCTTAATTTTGGAATTTAAAAGTAATGAAACATTGTAAGTTTGGTGGGTCATCTATGTTTCTTGTATTTGGTTTTTGAAGAAGTACCAATTTCTTTACACGTAACTATCCTAATGTATAGTATTGAATTGATTATCCAATTCCTATAATATGGAGTTATTTAGGGTTTTCTTATTATTTTATTATAATGTCTATTTTCACATATATATGTTCCACTTTATTATTTATTGAAGCAAGAGATGTCATAATTGATGTTTTGATGATAACATAACATAATTAATACTGATAAGTTTATTATTATAATGAGAAGGAATATAAAAACAATATGTAGTTATGAACTTAAAAGATAGTTCATAAAGTTGATAAGAAAAGATGATCATTATAACTTCCAAAGTCAAGAAAAAAAAGAAAACAAGGAATATCAAGGTAATTCTTTAGTTTGTAATGCTAAGTAATCTCATATAGTCATTTTGGTATTCTAAACGACTCACCATCCGTAAACATTTTATGTCACTTTATTGCATGCGTCTTTTCATTCATTAAGAGGCATTCAACCTTTTAGTTTTGGTAGAAAAGCCTCTTAATCTTTCAAATACTCTTTAAGGAACATTTTTGGAAGTGTTTAAATAATAATTACATTTTACAAATTGATTTTAAGCATATAAAGTTGTTAAAAAATCATATTTGTTTGCATAGATTAGCTGACCTATATAGGTTAGTGATCGACCATATAGGTTAAAGTTATCAAATTTGATGGACCAAAATTTTATATTAATAGTAGTTGATGTTTAGTTAACTAATGTGTCATATTGGTTGAACAATATACCACTAATATTTCCACTGGTTGATCATTATCTTAACAACTAGCATTCAATGTACACTGGTTGATTGATATGATATATTAGTCAATCAGTACTTTATAAAACAACTAGTTCTTGAGTCTAACAGCTATTAAAGGTCCCGAACCCTATAAATATATATTTTTCTTATTATTTTTACCATCAAGAAGTATTTATGTGTCTTTTACACATATTTCTAAATTTTTTTTCAGTAATTTGAGCATCATAGACTAAAAAATTGTTTAACTATATTTGCATTAAGAATGAAAAGAATGTGGTGACATCAAAGTTCAGAAAAAGTAGATGGAGAATGCAAGTTAAACTTATCAGGAAGATGCTTTTAAAAAAATACACTTCAGAGTAAGCACAATATGAACGTATATTTGATAGTAAGAATATAGATTATTAATGGATAGCTAAAAAGTATATTGGGAACTTTAAGAACACTCTAAATAGGATCATTGATAAATTAAAAAGATGAATTTTAAGAGATTGTTGATAAGATATATCACACATAAAGGCTTATAGAGCCAAAAGATATGTACTATATCTAGTTATTAGGAAAAAGAATGCATAATATAACAAACTTAGAGAGTATTTCTTGGTTTATTTATTAGAGCACTAAATGATTTTTTTACTCATTCTATATTTGTTTTAAACTTGCAAAATGGGGGTTCATTTAGTCATGTAGACCAGTTATATATATTAATGATTTCCATTTAAAAACAAGGCGTAGAATCCAATTATTGAGAATTATATAAAGAGATCCAAATGACAATAGTTATCCTCTTTCTTAGTTTGTTATTATAGTGGAAAATAATGACATTTGGAACCCAGTTTTAGATTATCTACTAAATGATATTAGAGTAGAAATTGAGTTGGGTTTATGTTTAACAAACATAAGGTATTTCCTATATAATTGATAGCGTGTCAAACCAACAAAAATAAATTCCTACTCTAGAACACTTAAACAAGCAAAGTGGTGAATAGGGTCGAACCACAGAGACCAGTGTAGCAAATGTTTATTTGTGCGGAAATAATAAAAATAAATAGAATTGATTTAGGAATGATTAATTTTAGAACACGAAGTCACGCAGAAGGTAATTAAAATAAAGACTGAAAACAATATAAAGAAAGTCCTAGCCAAGGTACTCCTCCGTTCGATACTGTAATCCGATCATAGACTCGAAAACATAAATTCAGTTCATTCTTATGGACAAAGTTATAGCAAACAGTGAACAACACATATCAACCAATCCATTCTTAATTATTTGATAACCCCGAGTAAAGTTCCGCAGATTATTACCCTAACCAATTAGACTATTTCCGAGTAAAGCTCCACAGAATATAATCTATAGCACCAGTAGACTATAATGGATCTTTGTCTTAGCCAACAGAATTGGAGAAATCACACTCTATTTAACCTAAATTATTTAATCTCATTAATTTCTTAATTGAAATTAATTCGCTACTTTGATAGACAGAAATCACAGATTCACTAATCTATTCGACAATTTATCACCAAGTCAATCAATTAATAAGCCTCATTAATCAACAAACACGGTGACAATAAATCAATTAGAGCGCAGAGATCAAACAAACATAAGAGATGAACAAAAGCAATTAAACCCAAGGAGTCTCACGAATTACATTAATCGAACGGTAGACACCTTGTCTAAATGAAGAGTTAGCCATACATAGCAATGGCAAAAGACATTATTCATAGAGAAGAGTTTTCTATTTTTCATGCACAAGAGCTGCTGTTGTTTTCTATCTTCTAATTCTCATTGTTTTCTAATTTCCTAGAATGAGACTATTTATAGTCTAGGTTTACTTTTTACAATAATCAAAATGGGACCTAACAAAATATGAAAATAAGGCTTCAGTGGGCTACGAAATAACTTGACTTCGTCCAACAAAGGGTTTATGTCATTCGGGCCCAAATTCCAAGGTAATTAATCCAAAATTTGCAGGTGGCAATCTGCCAGTATCGCGGCACCTTCAACATGGTCATGTTGAAATTCTATTTAGTTCCAAATTAGCCAAATTCACTCCAAATCACATCACTTTGGTATTCTATCACCTAGAACATACACAGGCACAAATTACCATAGAAACACAAGCAAAACCTCACATAAACATATCAAAAGAATATAAAACACACACAAATAACATGCACAAAATGCAAGTTATAAATAATTTAACAGTTATATAGTTGAATAATATGTAATATGAAGTTATCTAACATATAGTGCAAATATTTATATCTTATTAATGTTGGAAATTTTGTTTGACAATAAGTTTGAGCAATTTGATTATTGGTTATGTTTTAGATATCTTTAGGCTAACTTGCAAATGCACATACAAGATTAAAATCTAAATATTAGAATTGGAATGCAGCCACTAAAAGCACTAAACAAAGGTTTAAAAGTTAAATGAAGAAATTACAAACAATGCATGAAGAAAAACATGAATGTTGATGAGGCTTCAAAAACAAAGATGGTATAAACAAGCATTTGGTAGAAGATTAAAGTGTGATTTATTTTTTAATAATACTGAAAAGTTATTTAATGCATGCTTGGGAAAGGTAATAGACAAATCCTATTTTGATAAACCTAGAAGTTATAAAAATGGAAGTTGTGAAAATATTTTATAGAAAATGCAATAAATGATTGCATATACTAGTGAACTGTGTTTGAGCATATTAGCAAAGCTAGAGAAAGTTCAAACAATATACGTTGAAAATTTTCAAAAAGGTGTAGTTTTACATAGACTTAGTTCTACCACAATTGCTTCTAACTGTATCTGTCAGTTACTAGATATAAAGCAACTATTAATTTTTCAACAAAAATAAAAATAGAAAAATAAATACGAAATTAAACAGATCAACACCCGAAATTTGGTAACGTAGTTTGATACACCTTGCCTACATCTGCGAGGCCCTCACTCAGCTTGATACTTTTATTAACAACAATAGTTTTATACAAGGTTTTACTGAGCCGACACTACTCAACCCTTCACACTATCCCTCGTCCTCACAACTCGTGAAAGGATTTCATACCCAATAGTATGACCCCCTCATACTAACCTCAACAGAGGATTTTCTCAACAATGTTTAATGATAACGATATGAAATAAACAACTTAAGTGATTAAACTATAATTAACATAAACAAAGACAACACTTGAGATAAAAAAGCAAATTATCTAAATATGCTGCTTCATCAACGAAAGAACAGGAAGTTATCTACCAAGAATGTGGCTGTGAACCTTTGATAATGTCACTAAGATATCCCATATATAGCAGCCACAAAATGTCTCAAATCAACAAGCATTTCATCACTGAAATGTTAACCTAATAGAGTTGTAACAACCACGACAACTGCTGAAGTTTTTTGAACAAAACCAAAGAAAAAGACAATAGCTACAAAGTCACAAAAACTTCTGAAATTTTCACATACCAACACCAAAAATGATAGCCACAAAATTACCAAAGACCACCCTCAATTGTCGTTGAAGGATGGAAGAATATTCAGCTACAGAAAATTACGTAATCAACCAAAACCACAGCCCCAAAATCACATGATCCCTTTATAGAAAAATTCAGCAGCACCCAAAAAAACCAGCTGCCTAAAATCAACATCATCAATGATTTCACAGCCTACTATTATCATTGAAGCAGATAGGGAATACCCAGCCAAAGGTCATAGATAAAGACCAACTCTATAACCCTCATATAATCAGTCCAAGTGTGTTGTATTCCAAAAAGAAATACAGCTGAAAACAAAAACATGAAAACCTTAACAAAAAAATGCAGCACCAAATTAGGATACAATCCCCACGAAATTAGAATCCAAGATTGCCCTTAAAATCCCAGTTTCAAGTCACACAACACCTTTGATTTTTCCCAGCAAAACAACAACCATTCAGCCTTGAAAATTCATATAATTGGGTAGAGAAAATCAGTTGTCCATTATAGATAGATATCACAAAAAAAACTAGTTGCCTTTCAGAGATAGAATCACTGAAATATCTCAAAAATTACAGTTGTAGACAAACAATAAATCATAGGTTTTTCCCTTAAAAAGTGATAACTTTACAGTCCAAAAACTCACGTGATCCCAGCAGAAACGCAACTACAAATTGTCAATCATAATCTCCATAAATTCAGTTACCTTAGATAACCATTATCCACAAAATAGGCCTTTAAAAAGGGTCCAAAAATCACCAAAACTCTATATCTAATCTTAGTCAATATATGGTGATTTGATTTCAATTAAATCCTATCATAACTAGGATTTTTATCCTAAATAAACCTCATCTTCAAAAAGTCTCACATAAGGTAGAATACTCATCATAACAATCTTCCTCAAATAATCAAAGATTTCTAATTACAAATAATGCCCAAAATATCATAACGCACAACTTAACAATCGCAATCAATTATTCAACATATGTTGAAAATGATGGTCAATTTGTCATTAAGCATTATATGTAAAATCATCTTGTGGTGAATCTCAAAAATGAAAATTGTACATATACAAAGTGGCACTTTACTATAATCCCAGTCATTGTACTTGATAGAGGCAACCCTGAAGCATGTGTATGGGAGTTTTACTCATAAGAGACACATATATGTTGTTATTAGAAAGGAATAAATCTAATCTTAGGAGAGAAATTTTGGCCTATTTCTGGAGAGCAACATGGTCATTTCATAAGTCCACAAACCTCACAATAGAATCGATGTAGACTTTTTTGAAAAAAAAGAGAGAATTGACGAGCTTAGGGAGTTGCAAAAAGAAAATGTACTAATGTTAAAAGAAGGATTGGTCAAATATAAGATATGTAAATAAATTAAACACAAGTCAAATACTTGTAAGAAAAGATCAACCTGAATCAAATAAAGGATAAGTTAATATAATACAACTTGTTCGATTTCAATATAAATATACGCTAACTTTATTTGAACCTATAAGAATTGAGCATTTTAAATACAACTAACACCTGTTAGTAAATTATAATAACACATACTAAATATTTCTTTCATATCATAAAATTAATGTTACTATATTTGTTAATTTGGAATGTACATTAATAGAACTTACATATGCATATTCCTACCTTATCCCTTTGAACTAAGTCTTGTTGATGGATTTTCAATAGCCAAGGAATCACTACAAGAAAAAAGGGGTTTAGCGTTGGAATTTACAGACGGAATGGGAAGGTGTTCCATCGGTAAGCTAAATTAGCGACGAAATTTACTGATGGAATAAGTCGTCGGAGAAACGACCGTAGGTAATAATTACCGACAGAGTATAGATTTTTCATTACTAATTTACCGATGGACATAATGTGTTCTGTCGCTATCTTTAGTGACGGTAATATTGTTCTATCGGTAAATTTGGTGACACAATGTTTGTTTCAGTCGGTAAATTTAACGACAGATAAGGCTTCTCCGTCGATAAATTTACCAATAGGTATACCAAATATGTCAGTAAATTCACGATTAATTATACTAATGGAACTTAGTAATTCGTCGGTAAATTCACTACATTTTACTAACATATTTTGATTTTCAGTCAGTAAATTTACTAATGCTGTTTTTTTAATTCTCCCTACATTTAATTTTATTTGATAATCTTATGATTGATGTATAATTCATATAGTTATTAGTTATTTGTTGATAATATTTTGATTTTTTCTACATTTAATTTGTTAAAACAGAAAGTTAATTAATGATATAAAGTAAAAATATCTTAATTGATAATAAAAAAATTATTTTCTACAACAATAATAATTAATTCATACAAAACGTCTACAACTACGCTATTCATTTAATGAATACGGATGCTCTGAATGTTGCGATAAGGTGCTGCCTTTCCCCTTTAACTCATCCATCCCATTATAGAGGTGGCCTATGTACTCCATCGACTGTTGCAACTGAGTTGTCAGTGCCTATATTGTGATCCGAAGCTCATGGACTTCATTGGATGTGGACTGCCTACTAGATGCTGTTGTACTGGATATGAAGGATTGCAAATAACGTGTTCGCAAATTAACCTAAGCCGAAGATTCTTCTACGACGGTCCCTACCAACCACTATATAAAGATAAGTTTGACTCTCATTAACATCTTCAGACTGCTGACACTGTCATTAAATGCTTTCTTGTATTTGGTCCTATCAAAAGGCAATGTTTATATTAATAAACGATAATTATTAAGCATTAATATTAAAGAATAAATTTCATATACATTTAGTTCTCTACATCGGGTATTGACGATGTAACACCCCATTCCCACTGGATCCGAACCCGATATCGATGGTGATACCCGAATCCGTGCCCTGTGAGGATGGCATGTCACATAACTTACTATTTAAAAACTCGGTATAAATTTTTTTTTGAATTTAAAACTCTTATCAATGATCAAAAATGTGGGCCCACTTTTTCTTTTATACAAAACATTTTTTTTACATCTTAGCAATGAAACATACAATATCGAAAGTCGATAACTCAAAATTGGCCCATTTTATTTAGAACCATTTGAAACCACACAATGAAATTAACAGAACATTT
>JAOTAY010000006.1:30040187-30071182 GCA_025629805.1 Erythroxylum baracoense | reverse complement strand
CACTTAAAATTTCACATTGTCCTCAATGTGACAAAGCAAGAACCAAATAAAGGGAAATGACATCAAACCATACAAAAGAAAATGAAAATAAACCAAATAAAAGTAATTAAAACAACGACCGGTATGAGACAAACAGAAAATACTGAAGTCAAAACACAATTAAGGAAATTGAAACTAAATAAAAGATATAGCATGCTAACAATTAACATGAAATCAAATACACATAAAGGAAAATACATTCACATACACGAAATAAAAAAGAAAAATCTAAAATGTTAAGGGAAAAGAAAAGCTTATTCCAATGGTGGTGGTGAAGTTGTTGGTGAAGGGGCTTCAAAGTTGTTCCTCTGACAGAAGTTGAGGAACCTTTTCTTCAAATTGCACAACTCTTTGTGAACCTACCATATTTGAGTTTCAAGTTCATTTATTTGGGATATCATTTGTTGTTGGTCGGAGGCGACCTGGTCTAATAGTTGGTGAAGTCGATCGATCCCCGCTAGTGCACTTGGTTCCTCCTCTACTGCTGCTTCCTCTGGTTCCTGAGCTGCTCGAGATGTAAATCGTTGGGACGCGACTATACTGATTTGTCTCCTGTGCTTAAGCACGGTATGCATTTGAGGATTACAATGTTCCATGGAATGAACCTCCACAATCTTGAGGCGCTTCAAATATTATATGTCAAAAATATTATGGGGCGTTGTATGTACCTCTTCCAAATTGTGGTTATAAAAATGAACCGCAACAGTAATAATATGCCCCATTCCAAAATATGAACTTTGTTTATTAATGACACTGATAATTAACCTAAAGATTCTAAAAGACGTATTGAATTTTACTTTGTGATCCATGCACCATAAGAAAAAGAGTTCTTTAGTCGAACATTTATTACTCTCGGTTTTATTGAACACAGTTAAACACATGTATTTATGCAACAACAAATATTCGGCACTACGTATTAATGCGTTCAGTGCATTTCGTGAATTAAAACAGTCCTCCCCTGTTAAAATATTCCAATATGAATCCGTATCAAAATCAGGATGGTCATCCAGAACTTTTGTATTTTAAAAATCGAAAAGATGACGCATAACATCAAAATCTAGTTTATATGCAACACCGAATAATCGAAACCAAAAGACATCCATTTTTGGGGTATAATGGACAATAGTGAAAATTTTAATTATCATCATAGGGTGAATATGCATGTCACCCCGAATGAACCTATTCCACCCTATGTTGTTAGCTAGTCGCTAAATCTTTGTCCTCACTCCTATGTCCTCTAACAATGCAAAATCGAAATACATAGGAGTGATTATTCCTTTGTCCCCAAAATCACAGAAGCGCATACCTTTCTCTTCCGAGTAAATTGGGAAGGAAGATAGGTAAGTTGTCGCCAAATCGATTTTGCCTTCACCGAAAACTTGACGGCGCCCTTCGTCACCCAATCTCCGAGCCACCATCTTCTTTGGTGCCATTGTTATAGAAAAACCTGCAAGAATAAGAGAGAGAAAGTTAAATTCAAGCTTTGGAGAGAGAGAACAAACAAAACTTACCTAAATCATTGTTGTTTGGAGAGATTAATGAATGAAAATGAAAAGAATGTAAGAATAATGAAAGAATTGAAGAAAATATTAAGAATCTAAAGGGAGATTGAAGAATTTTAGAGAGTGAAAGGAGAGAAATTTGTGGGTAGAAGAGAGAGAGTATGAAAATTTTGAAGATAGGGTAAGGGAAAAATGGGAGGGAAACTTAAGTTTCCCTCTAGTGTGGGATTCCCATGCTCATAGGAATTCCCACAATTCCCAAGAGCGTGGGAATCACCACAATTCCCACGGACGTGGGAATTGGTGATCCTCACAATTTCAAACCTTCTTCCAAGCTTAAATGAATTCTCCATAATCCCAAATCCTACAAACACCTCAAGATAATATTATCAACAAGAAATATGAAAAGAAAATAAGTTAAAATTCAAACAAAATCAACATGAGCGTCAATCAAACTCAATTAAAAAATGATCAAAACTAAAGAAAGTAAACAAACAAATAGGTAAACAAAACAATCAAAAGGAAATATAATTCCATGGGTGGCCTCCCATGTAGCACTTTTTTTAACGTCGGTAGCTCGATGCTCTTCTTTCATTGTAAACTCATCTAGGATCAATTATAAGCAGCTTGCTTCCACCTTTTCTGTTCAACATCAATTTTGTAGCCTGTAAGTAAGCTAGAAATTACAAAAAGAATAGAAGGACAATTTTGATAAAGTTGAGCAAACTAATTAATTTCATCAATGTCCTTTTCGTTAACAAACTATCAATAAAATAGGGAACAACAAAACTCCCTAAATCTTCCATCGAATTAAACAGTTTGTTATGTATGAAGGTAGGTTGTTCTCTTTCTTCCTTAATCACCTTTGTCTCCTTTGTTTCTTCCTCTTCACGAACAAAGACTTTCATAACTTCTTCAAACTTGATGTTTGTTGTCATCTGTTCTTCGTCCATTTGTTCTTCAGAAGATTTGAACAGATCAATTGTCTTGAATGAGCTACTATCCTTTGGATTCTTAGATACATCATTCATGTTAAATGTCTCTTAATCATCATCAATCCAAAAGATATAATTCTTTTCATGAACATCTAGCCAAGCTTTTTCGATGTTCACCTTTGGTATATCAAGAACTAGTGAATAATAGGGAGAGTTGGCATTCTTTTCTTTGATCTCTTTTTTTGTCTCTTATTCTTTAATAAAGTAAGGTTCAGCATGGTGTTCCACTAGTTCTTTTAGCTCTTCCTTATTCTTAAGTGTGATAGCATCATATTGCTCTAGTTGATGTAATTCCATATTTCTCAAATATTCTTCCACACTTTTCTTACAAAATTCAAGGGAAAGTTGTCTTACTTGAATCTCCAGGTTGTGAATAGAAGCAACATGATTTTCAAGAATTTGATCGAATTTCTTTTCCAGTCTCTTCTGACTTTCCTCCTGACTGGAAAACATCCTCTTCTGGTTCTCTTCTTGAGCTGCCAGTTTGAAACCAAACATCTCCATAAACTTGTCCAACTTACTCTCCATCGCTCGAATTCGATCTTGTTGAAATTCAAATAGGTCTTGATGTCCCATGTGAGTACTTGCATTATTGGATCAATAAAAGTCTGGGTGGTTTTGCCATCCCGCATAATACGTGTTCCAATAAGAATCAATACTTCCCCAACCATACTGCGCTTCATTGTAATTTGTAAAAGTTCCTTGCTCCCTATAATAATTGTCTTCAGTCATTGTTCTTTTTATTTCTTCTCAGCATCTAGCTCTTCAGATTTCTCATTCCTCATTCTAAGATGTCTTGATGTGTCTCTACTTTATGCCCCAAACTTCTTCTTTACTAATTTTTGTCGATCTTCGTGTACTTTTTGTGTTCATGCACCTACAAATATTGAAGGAAAAGCATCAAAAACTCTTAAATCAAAATAATCTAAATTAAACACTGATGCTCAACAATCAATCCCTAGCAACAGCGCCAAAAACTTGATGATGGATTGTAAAACTTATCTACTTATTTACGCTCAAAAATTGCAAGTGAATGGGTCATAACTTGTAGTTAGAAAGAGCGGATATTGAGCCCACAGGGATTGATGCCCAAACACCACTTAATTTAGAAAAGAATTTGTTTAAGAAATTAAATTGTTTACTGCAATTAATCTAGAAAATTAAATTAAAATTAAAAGACTAATGTAACAATTGACAATACCGTAATTGCAGAAAGTTTGAATTCAAGGATCTAAATGCTATAGATTACTTTTTCCTTATTCTGTCTCCCTCAAATTGTATTGATTGAATTGTGCCTCACCCTAGATTTTCAAATGTACTAGTTACCCTCTCTTAAGTTATAACTATTTGTCCCTAACTGAATTGAAGGGAATAAATTGAACGATCTCTCAACCTACCCAATGGCTCTACCGATTTAGCTAGTTATTACACTATCCTATGGAAGATCAATTGACTAATTGAGATATCTCTTCTAATTATTCAATTGACATAATAATTGCTAGTCTATAGGTCATCAATTCTCGTTGTACAATCCTACATGATTTTCATCTCACTCACTCTCTCGATTTTTTGCAAGATGACAATTAAGAACAACAATTATCAAAGACACTTCGTTCAATTCAATAAAACATGAGTTTTGACAAAAGAATAAAAGAGCAATCCTTAATATGAAATTAGCCTAACATAGTCTCCATAACACTATCAACATTCAAATAATCCATCTTTACAAAGAAAGGAAGAGATTAAAATGATAGAAAGTGAATAAGAAAACTCCTTCTCTTCTTTGCCAAAATCTGGAATTTTAGTGTTGATGTGCTATTTTGCCCAATCTTGATGATGATCCTTGTTTTCAATCCTTCCTTGATGCTCCAAACATATGTTCTTTATCCAAGGATCGTCTTTCTACAGGTGGTGTCATCCCCTCCTCAAGATGGAGGCTTCCTTCTCTTTTTATAGTCCAAAAACCCTAGGTTTTATGAAGCCTCGCATATTATTTCTAGTTTCAATTCCCACGTCCATGAGCGTGGGAATTACAGGCAGAAACATTCTATCGTGACTTCCCACGTCTGTGGGAATTTGCCTAATTCCCACAAATGTGGGAATTGGTCCCAGATGTAATCTTCTTGTCTTCTTTTCTATACTCTCTTGTTCATCCTCCAACTTGCTTCCTCTGCTTTCCTACACAAAAATAAGCAATTCTTACCCTCAATTAGCTTCCAACACACAAGAACACAATGAAAATCAAACTTAATGAAAACATGCAAACTAAATCCTAAACTAGAGCGATAAGCAACCATTATACAAGAAAACATATGCTAAGTACCTATAAAAAACATATCCTAATGCACACCTATCAGTAATACAAGGAAGTAATCATGAAAAAGATAGAGCATAATATAAAGTTTGATTACTTGCATACGAGGTAGTGTATCTTTGGATAAGAAATTTTATATTATGAAAGAATTTTAAAAGACATACACCAATATCTTATTTCATAGTGTATAATATAAACTAACAAGTGTGATGTATTAAGAGATGACAAATGTTGGAATGAAGGGATTATCAATTTGTATAAGATAAAGGAGATGGTCGTTGGTTGCAATGTTATTAGACTCCACGTAGTTATATTAAGTGACTCAATATCATTATTCAAGTATAGTTGCATATTATTTGAATTTAAAAGAAATGTGTGTGGATATATTTTATAATTTTTAGTGAGTTAAGAACAAAAATATTTTAAAACATCTTTTTATTTGGAGGTGGCATAAGGATGTTGTTAGTTTATAAACAAAGATAAAGGCTAGTAAAATTTAAGAAGGTGATGATATTAGTGTTAGTAGGATAAGAAAATTGGAATCAAATTTCTATAAAGCCCTTGATTACTAGGGAGAATCAAATTGAGTACTTATATAATATGTTAGAAGAAGAAAATAAAAATTTATAAGTTTCACTATAACTGAGTTAGGGGATGTTAGTTACCATTTTAGACATACTAAATCTCTTTTAAGAAATTTCAAGTTAAAGGACCCCAGTTGTCTCCATGCCATATGATAGGCCATAAATAAGAAAGTTGAAATCTCGAGTGAAGGAGGTCCAAACAAAGAAATGAAGAGAGGGTTGTTCGTATGAATCTTGATTATATTCCATTTTATCAATGTGTAAAATATGTTGTACGATTTGGTAATATTTATATGTAGGCTGCTATGAATGTTTAGAGTAGATAATGTATAAAAATATTGATGTATTTGAGAATATATTTGTGTCTGATATAAAAATTTTGTTTCCAAAATTTAAATAGGTTATGGCCTCAACTTTTATTAATTATACTAACTTACTACTATCCATGAAAAATTCTAGAAGTGATTGATAAGTTTAAATATCAAATTTATGGGTGGTGAATTTATTATTGTGATTGGGGAGTTACGAAAAGAAGAACCAAAGGTTTGAATGAAGGATAATGTATGAAAACTAAAGTTTCATTCCTTTACTTATTCATGGATTATGAATAGAAGAATCATAAATATTGCAAACGATATGTTACATTTTTTATTCATAATATAAATCATGATCTCTATTTATGAAATGATTCTCAATCATAAATCAAGAGGCTATTTTCCATCCATTTATAACCACTCTAATTAATTTAAGGTTAGTACACCAATATATAAGGTTTTGTGTAACCTTAAATTGATTAATGAAGCAAATGAAAAGGAGTAGCACAAAGTTTCAAACACAACTATGTAAGGAAAACTAAATTCAATGAAATATGATCTTTAATCCTCATGTTCATCTTTAGAGAAGATATGGAGTAGTACCCAATATGTAACATGTAACGCTGAACTCTTTGAGCCATTTTTTGTATTGGTCTGTACTTGGAGATACTACTATATATTGATATTTACAGGGTTTTTTATGAGTTCAAAAATGTATTTGAATCCTTTCAGTATATACGCTAGTGATATATAATGTTATATGCCCTTACATGAACTTAGAGTTCATCGGTATGCGAAATCTTGGAGATTTCTGACATATTAGCTTCTAAGTGTGTAAAACTGAGTCCATTGGTTGGATATGGCCATGGTGGCCAAGTTAAATGTGTTCTAATGCCTTATAGGTGATTAGACATGATTTATAGACTTATTGGATACTTGGAAAGACTAATTGGAAAAGTTGATGCACATAAGGGATTTAAAAGTAATTTTTCAATTCTTGGAGGACCAATATGGAATTTTATAAATTTAAGGGACTTAGCTATAATTTTCAAAATTTTGGGGACCAAAATGAAAATAAGAGTTTTGGTCATTCTCAAATTTTGGGCTTAATTGCAAATTTAGAAAAAGTTTGAAGGGTATAATCGTAATTTCACATAAGCTAAGCGCAAAGAGGTAAATTCACCATATTTGGTTAAAGAAGAGTCAATATTTTAGACCCTTCCTTGTGTGTGGCCGTGAACCCCACCATTTAGCATTAAAACACTTTATTTTAATTAAAAGAAAGGAGAAGAAAGGAGAAGAGAGGAGAAGAACACTTTCAACCATCACCCAATTTCCACCATTTTTTTTATTCTCCAACCCAAACCAAGGTGTTCTAAGTTAATTTTGGAACAAGAAACTCAAATCTGCCATTAGATCTAAGAAATTCTCAAAGGATTTTAAGGTATCACCAAAGGAAAGTTTAGGTAAATTTTGTCTCATCCCTCTCTACATTATGATTTTGAGTTTGGTGTTAAGATATGTTGTTCTCCATGCTTGAATATGCATGAAACACAGATGAATGAAATGAGTCATAGGGAAGCTTCCTTAAGCCAAAACTGAAATGCCCTATCTTTGGTGAAATTTTGAATATCTTTTGAAATTGATAGTTTAAATGAACTCTATGTTGTTAATTGTGTATGTATAATGTGAATTGATGACGAAAAATGAGGAAGATGTACATTGGAAGGAGGTTTTCAAGTTTATGCCTTTAGGTGTTTGATAAAATTCCTAAATGAACTTGATTTAGGATATAAGGATTTTGATAGTGTACAATGAAAAGAGGCTTTCATGTTTACTTATAGTAAACCTGAATTGTTGCTTAGATTGATGAGTAGTGGCGTAATGTGCTTAGATAAAAATGTGCTTAATTATGCTTTGAAATGTGTAAGTATTGGATTAAGGCACTAAATGCCTTGGAAAATGCAAAAGAAAGCTTATGTGAATAATAAGGGAAGTAATCATGTGAGAAGCTTAATGGACGAATCTTATAGCTTAAAATAATGTGTTTTATATACTTATGTGATGGTGTATAAATATCAGTTTTATGTTTGAGTAGTAAATATATTTCATGTGTATGTATAAAGGATCTGGAGTTATGGATCAAGGTGCTCGTACAGAGGATTGTTAAAGTCAAAGGAGTGTACACCTTCTTTTAAGGTGAGTTGGGGAAAACATATCTCTCAAATGGGGTTAGAACATCCCAAGACATGCATGATGACTTGTATATGTATTTTGAACCTATTTAATGCATAGTAGAATTGAATCTCAAATAGATGTTAGTATACTTATGTATTTAATAAATGGCATTGTTTTGAATAATTCTTTGCACTTGGAGTGAAACTGATGTTTTTATTACGTATTTTGAGGAATGATATTGTTTTCAACAAACCTACACTTGAAGTGCAAACGACAATATTTTATTTTCTAAAACTACATTTTTGAATAACTTTGCACTTGTAGTACAAAAGATGACTTTCACTGCATGAAATAATGTTTGGGAACTTACATATGCATAACTGAGTTATGTATGCTGCATGTATGTGTTCTCTTTTAGCTTAGAGCCACAGCAAGGTTTCATTTTATCGGTTGGACCGATAAATAAAGGCATGATACCTTACTTGATTTTAGTATTAAATATTTGTATATGATTTTTTTGTGATTAGTGAGGTAACGATTGGCCAATCGTGTGATAGGTAGAACAGATTAAGTGACCCCCGTACTCTTGACGCTGATACATAAAAGTTAAGTCCTTATAACGACACCATTCTATAGGACTTGCAGGTGATTGCACACCTAGAGATCTGGTCATCGACGAGGTCATCACCTAGGGTCATGACGCTCTTGTCGATTGTAGTTTAGACTCACCATAGATGAAAGTCGAGCCAACACTAAGATTCGGTGGGTGTGCACGCTAGTTTAGCCGATTAGTGGCGACACATATAATTATTTTGGCCTATTCTGAGATTTGATTTCTTGACGAGTTTTGATTTTACATGTGATGCTTTTATGCTCTTGTGTATTAGAACTGGAACCTATGTTCAGTGAAAAAGTGATTAATAAGCTAGGCTTATGTGGTTCCTAACCAGTATGGAATGAGTCATAGACTAGGTCTATAGGTTTCTATGTCATGCATATTCACTTTATAGGTGGTTATATGCATGTTAGATGTGTAAAATCATCCTTAGGTTACTTAGACCATTTTGGTGTATACCAGGTTCTATTTGCGATATATGTCTACTCACCCTTCTATGCTTTCCAACCTTGCAAGTTAATTTGGTGAGCTTGAAGCTCTGAGTGGTTCGTGCCGTCTTTTGAAATATTCGGCACATTATTGCATATGGGAAGTCTCTATTTTATACTTTTGTTATATAGTGGCTCATGATTATGTTGAAATGCTTTACAATTTTGGTAATTAACTCTTCTCTGTCTTGTGGTTTGTAAATGACTTTATGTATGAACATTTTGTATTGCTGTTGAGATTGCTCTTGAGTGGACTTTAAAGTCTAGAAGTTGTGGTAAAGTTTTAATGTGAATGTAGAATTGCGTTTGAAACTAGGTGTTTTTCATTTTGGGATTTTCAAAATACAGTCATTATGCTGCCGAAATATTTTTAAAGATATCTAGTTAGCCTTGTATAGTCTGGTTAAGGGTACTAGCCTGGGTATATTGAGGTTGTAATGTGCCCGATGTGGTTCTGGGTCATGACATGTAGTCTTGTACAGGTTCTCATTACAACAGGTTGTCTGTTGACGTTTTCAATGAGCAATGAAGAATTAACTTATCAAAACTTCGACCGCTTGATAAGTAAAGTCCAATAACAAAGCTCTAAAACATCCTAAACAACCTTTGTTGGTTATTAATTTTGAGCAAATATCAATAATCACAAACACAACATTTTGCTTTTTTAGTATATAAGAATCTTACATTTATGCTTCAAAAGTGTAATGAACAAAAACACTTCACACAACCCTCAGCAAGAGGAAAAAAAAGAACAACAAAAGAACACTCACCAGCTTAGAAAGAAAAATGTAATAAATGACCATGGATCTAAAGAATTGGGAATTTCGACCAAATTTAGATACAAAATTCATAGGATATTTAGATGTTTAAAATAAGGAGAAAACCATTAAAGAGACTACTTAGAACTTTTGTCGAACAATTCAAAGGCATGACAGATTCATCCCAAATAACCTGAGCAAATCATGTCTTTTTCCTTCCTCAACGCTTTCCAGAACATTGCAAACACAAATATACCACAGACAATCGAAACAAACGCAAAAACACCCCAAACATTCCTAGGTTCATGCAACGTCCAAACATATATACCAACACTATGTATATAAAAAATCACATAGAACAAATGCTGAATGACTTCCCTCCGCCAAAAGACAAGGACATTGGTCGGAGATGACAGACGCACACAAACGCCTATGAGGAGAAGAGAAATCGACAACAATCACACGGAAGAGAGGAAAACGCTCAGAAGATGAAAACGTAGGGGAGAGGGAGGGGTCTTCGGGTAGGTTAAATGTGTAGGAAAACGATGTGGTTTGGTGATAAACCAAATGACGTTGTTTCACCAAGCGATGTCGTTTTCGTTTTATTAAAAACGTTGAAGTCAAAGCAAAAGATGACATTTAGCTTAAAATTTACCAACGGAAATGTTTTCCATTAGTAAACCCAAAACTTATTTATTCTACCGAGCATTCCCGCCTTCTTTACCGACGGGAATTTTCTACCATCGCTATATTCTATCAGAAAATTTACCAGAATAATTTTCCTCCATATATATCGATAGATATTTTTTCCGTTGCAAAATGAAAATTTTCTCGACAATGTTATTGACGGAAAATCATTTTTCATCGGTAATTTGCTACGGTTTCATTTCTGTCAGTAATTTTCCATCGCTAATTACTAATTTTCTTATAGTGAATAGAAGTGCAAGGAGAATACAAGGGATAGGCAAGTCAATAAATAAGGAAGTAAATAGAAACATTAGGGAGATCTAAACTAATAATAGTTTTTCAAAGTCTCGGAGCTTTAATAAGACCTATATCATTAGGTAAATGTGGACCAATTAAGAGGACAAGGAGCTATATAAAATTTTGAGGTAGTAAAAGAGAATTTGCTAAAGCAACCATTGGTTTGATACTTCTGAAGAAGAAAGACTAACATAATTACTATAACTTATCTTTTTGAATGAGTTATATGGATCATTATCTAAATACTTGAACTAATTATTTTGAATGAATCTAATATGTAAGTCTGTTACCATAATAAAATGCTTTAAATCAAATTAAACTGCAAGTCTATTGCGATTATCCCCACATTTTCCTTTTAATCAAATGCAATACCAATAAACAACTAATTAGCACAAACTTATCACAAGTATAATATACACTAATATTTGAAAATTTTATCAATTAACATATTATTTGTTAAAACAAGGTACATTCAATCTAAATTTGTAATATAAAATCTTAATCTAATCTATACACATCCTACATTTATTATATCTAATATCTGTGGTAGAACATATAGTAAATGTTTTTTCAAACAAAAGTCAGTATACCATCATTAACACCTTAAATTTTGTCCATACACTGCATTGTTTTCTTGCCCAGCATCACTTTTTGTTCTTTAATCCTTTGGTTACATCAAACACACAAAATAATTACAAGGCCATTTACTAAATGTAGACTTATTTATGAGAAATGTGCAATATCCTAATTGAAGATGGAAAGATCCTATTTGCTTAAATCACCACTGCTAGTTAGTCTTAGCTTCACATGGGCTTGCAGATGAAGGCTATACGCTATGCATGTTCCTGTTGGCTATCTTTAAAAATAGTATGCTTTGAAGTTTAATGTACGATAAATGCAATAACTAATTTAACCCTTTCAATGATCATCTGAAATTTGCCCTATTGATGTCCTGAATAGTAGACCTATTTAAACATATTGCTGAATAATTAATGAAACAGTAGACAATCATAGAAGAAAAAATTGGTGATTAATGTATGAGAATATTTCTACCCAAAAAATGAGGATTCCAAGTGATATTCTTGCAGACTAGTTCATCCCGCCGCCTCCATATATTCTTATTTGCAGACTAATTCATCCTGCCGCCTCCACATATTCTTACTTGAACTCGCACGTCACTTGAGACCAAAGAAACAACAACTACAAGCAAGCAAAAGTGGAAGGCGACGTTCAACATAGATTTTAGTCGTTATAGACTAGGTAAAGGCACGGACTCTTATGATCTATCACTTCTTTTTCCATGGAGAAATGATAAATGCTGAGACATATCACCTCATACATAGAAGTTACCCTTTTGCGAGTAACCTCATGCAATGGACCACTAAAGCAAATAATTAATAAGGGGATATATCATGGGGAATGTTACCGAGGAACTCAATAATATTAATGACTTGAGCAAAAGATTTGAACCGGCGAAAGATCAAAGATGTTACACGCATGTAATTTCCACTCGTGAACTTGGACCATGGAAAACTACCGTTTATAGTCTTTACTATCTTATACGTTAACCTGAGCGCAAGTTTGATAGCCAAATATATATCTGATCCATTAGAGTTAGAGTAATGCATGTGAAGAGCTCATATCAAGGTTCTAATCCGTCTGAAATTACAGATGCTACTGCGGTGTTATAATTATAATTTTGCTCTATACTACAATCCATAGAATAGAGCACAATTAAATTTTCACTTGCATCCATTCCTTATGCATGTTTCCACAAATTAAGAAAAGACAACTTTAGTCTCTTATGTTTTTATTGTTTTTGATGAGAGAACAATTACCACTAATTTTGTATCGAGATATAAAAATATAAAAAGAAGAACGATTGAAATCATAGTAAAAAGAAATTTACGAGAAATTTGTGTTTAAAGGCTAGGACTTTCAAGATTTTACCATTTTCTTGATGCTTTGATGAGTATAACCAGGCATTTATTTACAAATTGAACTTGGGCTTGTAACATCTACCTAGGCCCATTAGGTTCATGTGAGTTGATTCTTTTGCCTCCAATTGTTCTGGAATAGACACCTTGATGAGTTTATGTTATCTTATAATGTTAGATAATATATTTAAAATTATCTAATCTTTTAAAATTTTTAGTTTTTTATTTTTTAATTAACTGATGATCATTTTAAAATATTATTAATTTAGTTTAAAAAGTTTTTTTAATAAAGTGACATGTCTATTAAATATCACGTGGATGTTTATCTACTACTCTCATTAGTAAAAAACTAACGTTTTGAAGGTTTTAAAAGGTTGACCACTCTATTGAAAAGTTTTAAGACTTAAGGTATTAAATAAAAAATATCCTAAAAGATTGAATCTCTACTATGTTTGACATGAATTATTTTTTACCATTCAATTGAACTCTTCAACACATTTTAGTTTGTTAATTTAATAATTGGGTTAATAAAAAAAACATAATTTTCACTCAATTTTATGATATAACTCTAACTTTAAAAAGGAAAATTTAAATACTTCACTTTAATTTTTACAAAAAAACCTAATGTTAAGTTTTCTATTAATATAGATGACGTGACGAGTCACTTCATATTAGTAACTTTTGTTAAATGACTGTCACATATTATATGTGTGCCACATATGCATTTATTATTTAATAAATTAAAAATATCAAACACCTAAAATAATTTTTTGTTATTTTCAATTTATTAAATAATAAAATTCATACATAACATAAAAACAATTTGTGGCAGTCGCATGGCAAAATTATCAATATAACATGGCTTACCATACCATCCACATTAACATAAAACTTAACGTTATGCTATTTTTATTAAAAATTGAAAGTCTGAATATTTTACTACCAATTTTTAAAATTTGGACAATATTTCAAAATTGAATAAAGTTTGAAGTTTTTTATAACAATTTTTATCTAGTTTTTGACATAGAATTCTCAATTAAAATATTTTGTGTACATAAAATTCTCAATTAAATTTATTTACTTATAATGTAATAAAAATTAATTATACTTCTTAATTGATTAAAAAGAATATACTTAATAAGGTTGTTTAAATTAGATCAAAGACACTTGTGACTATTGAGATGTAATAATTATAAATCACAATTTTTTAATGAAAAATAAAGTTGTTAAATTGTGTGAACCACAGCAAAAGATAAATAGGGAAACCATTGACAAATATGTTACCAAAAAATGAATAAAAATGTAAAAGTTAATATAATTAATAAAAACAAAATAAACTTGACATTCAGATGGAAGATGTTTCTAATATATATCATGCCTTCGGAACAGTAATGAACTAAAGGATATAATTATGCTGTAAATTTTGTCTTCCAAAATTAATGAATTGTCAATGAACCAATAAGTTTTTCATAAAATTCGTAATTTGTGCGTGAGTATTTAAAAAGGGGCGTTGAATTTCATTTTACATAAGTAGTTTAGAATACAAACAAATCAGACGTGATTTGACTTTTAAAATTTTAGTCACACACAATAGTTGATACAAAAATATGAAATACAAATTTTTAGATAAAAAAATATGAAATATGTTGTTATCAAGGACATACTAATTTAACTCATCTTCAAGATGTGAGAAGATTTAAAATGTCACGGGAACTCAAGGACGACGAGAATATGATTAGGAGAAGTTCAAAAAAGCAGAAATTATCCTGATTTTTAATTCAACTTGGACTCAATATTCACTAATACTGAAAAGAAAACAAGAACATATAAATTTTTCCAAAAAGTCCAAATAAATCCTCAATTTGTTTTCAAAATAATTCAACTAAATTCTTTTAACTGTCCTTTTAATTTAATTCATAATCTTTCTCCTAAACTGAATTAGTAGACAGTAGTTCCCGTACTTCCTAGTTTGGTTTGGCCAGTTTCGGACTCTCTTGTTCGTTATCCAGACCTAGAAGAGACTCCAACAAACGTCAAAGTTCTATCAAATACGCAGCTGTACACTCTTCCACGTGGCATAAAATTATTGTTTTAAACCCTCACGAAACCAATAGCTTCAATGCTCAACTAGTACACATCTACACCTCACCCGTTCCTGATCAAAGCCCCCATTAAGTCCCCTTGCCACTCGCAGTAGTTACTTCCACTTTCGACGGTCTCCGAAGCCAGAATATCCACGATGCCTACGCCGGCGATGACCTTATCTGCCGTCAAGGCATACGCCTTGCCTCTTACCCTCTTCTCTCTCTTTGTCTTCTACCAGCTTGCCGTTTTACCTCGCTTTTTCCCTCCTTCTCACTATGACGGTATGTGTGTATGTTTGGCTTAAATATTTGCTGTGTTCTGTTACGGTTCTGTGATTTGAATTTTTATGTTGTGGTGGTAAACTTTCGTAGTTTTGGGGATCAAACGGTATGGTTCCGTTGAGGAAGTGAAAGAAGCGTACGAGAAGCTTTCTTCTAATTGGTATTTTGGTGGCTCTGTGTTCTTGTTTATATAAGTTGTTTCGATTGATATCTTATTCATGAATGGCTTCTAAGAAATAGCAAAACGTGTTTGATTCAGGAATTCTGGCGTGAACCTTCCTTCTACAATCGATTTTATAAAGGTCTGCTATATATATATATATGGTATGGATGTATGTATAGCTGGTTCTTTGGTTAATTGTTTTTCCTTTTCTCGGATTTGTTGTAAGGTGCTTCAGATCAGATATGCTTATGAGTTACTCACTAATCCTTTATGGAAACGAGACTATGACATATTTAGCATTGACGAGCAACATGTGAGTTCTTGATTTCTTTTGGTTCCGTTTCTGTATTGTGTTTGTTCTCTGATCACTACGTCCCGTATTTCCAGAATTGTTACTGATGTTTAACTAAGTATTAATTTTATTGGCTTTAGGATGTTATTGAGAAGATAGCAGCTCAGTATGCTGGGGAAGAAGACTTTTCTCGTATAAACCTTCCATTTCTAGATGCTAGCGCTTCTGGTAAGTTATGATACTCTTCCTAATGTATTTGGTGGATTTTCCTTTTATGTAATTCATAGATTCAGGTAATGCAAGTAGACTTATTGTTGGACAACTTTGACTTGTATCAGATCATGGAGACTATGCTTCCAATGTCATTACACCTCAGAACTTTACAGCTTTGTTCAATGATTCTAAGCCTTCTCTTGTTCAGGTAATCCTTTTCTTTGTTTTCCTTTAGTAAGGTACACTTCCTGCTGTAGATGTTCTTTCTATTTCATAAATATGGCTATATGCTTATAGATTTGTCTGTTAGTTGCCTCACAATGCTGATACTTGTGCCTTTTGTCCGAATTTCAGGAATAAAATAGAGATTTTACTTTTCTTTTTTTGTCATTTGGTGGTGGGGTGGGTGGGAATGAAAGGGTTGCAAAAGGTTCTTTTTCAAATTCAGAAAACATGTGTATGGGTTGATAATACAAATGTCCATTATTTAGTAACTTTTTGTGGTACTTTTGTTGGGCTATACAGTATATTCTATAAAATTGGTTTTCAGTATTTGATTGATTCTTGTGTTGATGCATCCTTGTTAAATCATAGTGATTGGGATTTGAACACAGGTATATTCACGTGGGAGCAGCCGTTGTGCTCGATTCTTTGTTTTGTGGAAAGAAATTGGTACATTCACCAGCACTATGTTATACATGAAAATTATATATTTTGAAATGTCAAATATTTCTTATTTAGGTTATATTTTTAAAGTTGAATAGTATATTGTGATATATATGCGAAATTCCATCAATAAAATTGTCTTTGGGCATTGTGGGTAAACTTGTGGCTAAATGATTAACAATCTATTATAGCCTTCGCCTTAAGATTTGTGTTTTATTGGTTCTTGTATGCTCAATCTAGAATAAGTTCAGCCGTAATGATAGTGAAGCATGCTTTATTTTTGAATGAGAGCTTGGTAATAAGTTGGGCACCCGATACTTCATGCAGTAGAAGTGGTACCATTCATGATTAGGATTCATTATCAATTCAAGATAAAATCATGAACCTTCTTGATAGTTCATTTCTTAGTTTTAGGGTTGATTTGTTGAGAATAAAGAGGATGACGATTAATTTGTAAAGTTTGAAAAGTTTTAGTTGTAGCAATGCTTTGTTCTAATAACACTTTACATTTTCCTCAAGAACAACTATTAATGCATGTGTGATCTAATTCGTTGCTTTGATGTTTTCCTTGGTATTACCATTGAAAAAAGACTCATTATTTTCTTTCACTATAATTAGTATTTTGAATGAGGTGATACTGAGCTTATAATTGTTTCCGTTCATGTGATGTGAATTTCATGGTTCTTTATTCTCCCATATGAAACTGTCTGTGATAGTAGCATGCAACATTTTAAGTGTGATATTTTATGTTTTTTTTTTCACTGTTTCTACATTCAGCTGCTTTATTGGATGGGGTTGCTAATACTGGTATGGTGGAGCTTGGTGATGTTAGACTTGCAATGAGCTTGGCTGAGAGAAAGCCAACTGGGCAATTGTTCTTCCGGAATGGTGAGTCAGTTTATCCGGAACAAATAAAAACTAAAACGCTAATAGATAGTGAATATGTACATTTAACTTTATTTGAGTTCTCTATTCACTTTTATGTTAATTGGAGCATGATTGAAGTGTTGTGAAGATTTTAGTCTTGTGTGATTCCTAAAATTGGAAAATTCTGCCAACCTTTCCTTTCTCTTGACCTAAAAATCTGCTTGTAGTTTTGTCAGTCAAGAATTTCAAACTTCCATGTAACATGGAGAAAAGGCTTTGTGAATTAGTTAACCTAATTGACTCTTCATTATACATATAGGTATATTGGATATATTTATTGAAAAATATATCATTATATAGTAGCAGTATATATTTCCAGTTGATGCTAATTGAGGGATTAGTTGAAGAATTGATAAATTGCTATAAAGTAAGGAAATAGAGGATAAGAGGAGTTATTTGTCAAGTGAGACTGAAGGTAGTTCTATTCTAGGAGCTCTGGTACCTTTGGTGTTCATGCCACCAATAGCTATGAAGTGTCATTCTTTAATTTGACATCTTATGAAAACTAGTAAAAGAATGCATTGATCTTGTTATGCAGTGTCATGTCATTTGAAAATTTTTTTGTGCCTTTCATGTGCTTTCGAAATTCTTGCACAAATGACAGGAAACAGTTATGATGTAAAAAGCCTGGGCGGCCATGTAACTAAACTTTTGAAGGAGAATGGGATATCAGGTCTTTGTAATTACATTGACATCTGTAACATGCTGCTATTTTTATGCTTCATAGATGAATGTGAACACAGAAAATATCTATTCTCAAGTAGTCAAGCATTTGAATTGTATTCTTCTATACTGTATGATTTAAGTATCACAATTGATTGATAGTGACTAATATTTTGAGTAATAATTTTGTATTAAGGCCAAAAAGTATCTATTCTTCTTGACGTTAGGTTGTTTTGATAAAGGTGCTTTTTACCTGGATTTTGTTTGTATGTGAAGTCCTTTAATTACTCTTATTTTTCATAACGTTTTTGTTGTTCTTTTGGTTGAGCCTCAGCACTTCTCTCTTACTTATTCAAACAGAAAGACCATTATGATTCTTGTTTTTAACTTGGTGAAATGCTTACAGGACTTCCTTCACTTCTTGCTGTTCCACCAGGTTGCAAAACATTAGATTGCCTTACTAGGTGAGTAGGTAATTAGAGATTGCTTACTGGAAATCATCAAAATGTGATCTTTGCTCAAAAGAAATAGAAAGAACAAAAAGCGGAACAAAGGAAGCATTAGTTTTGAATTTAATTGCAGAATCCTTGAATCCTGGCATTTAATCTTGTATTGAACTAAAAACTGATTTTTTTTTTATCAGGTTTGAGGGGGATCTCTCTGTTGATGTTGTTACTGATTGGTTTACAACAACTATACTTAACTTGCCTCGTATTTTGTACCATTCAAAGGACTCACTGGTAATTTGGAGGCACTCTATGAAGTTCATTGTATCGTCTTGTGTGATATTTTTCTTTTTTCCCCTGAATACTATGAACAATTATTTCAGTCAACTGGTGGCACTACAAATGACATCACAACCTTTCTAAAGATGAATGACCATTTGAATGCCATCTTTATTTCTATATGTGTCAATTCAAGGCATATTCTAAATTGACAGAAATCAGTGCAGTTATAGTTCACATTGTATTGTTACCAGTATTTGAGGGTGACCTGGAGTTGTAGAGAGGTTATCTTCATCAGCTTAGGAAGTTGGTGTGTGCATGTTGGTTATCCATAATGTTAACATCACCAATGACTGAACTAGTGATTCTTTGTTCATGTTTATAGGAACTACATCTTGACTTTATCTACATCTAGTATCTTTTTCTTGCGTCTTTTATCTGCCTACTGCTAGTAATAACATGAAACTATTTCTTGGTACCAGGCAAATAATTTTCTGCGGAAAGGTGGTCATCATAAAGTAAAGTCCTCACTTCCCATTCTTCCCTATCTTCAACACTTTTGCAACGATTCAGATACGTTGCCATCATAGTTTTTATGATTACTTCCCCTTCCCTTTTATTTTGCATTGTCCAACAAGTATATTTCTGTTTGTATTTCCAATAAGGAAACCTGTAACTTACTGTGGATATAATTTGTGGAAAATACTTATATTTCCTATTCAACGAAGCACTACACGAAAGTTCTGATGCCTGTTTTACTTAAACTCACTCTTGTTGTTTCTTTTTGATTCTTTCCTCACACTAACATATTTATTTATAGATATCTTGTATAGGGAGACAACTTATTTCAAATTTTATATTTTCACCAATGTTATGCATATTAATTTTTCTGTGATAATATTGCTTGGTTTTGAGTTGTTCGAGGCATGAAAACTGCCTCTGTTTTGTGGTGAACTAACACTGAGCCCTTTAATTGAGGATTGAGGATGCAACTAGCCCTCTGAATCATATCTTTCACTGGAAAATGGAAAGGGAGAGAGCTTTTATAACTTTGTGATGGAAGTCCTCCCTTACGTGTCTATTCAAGGAGAAAATATAGGACACGTGACAAAGAGTCTCAAGACCAACTCTCACTCTTCCTGAGTCTGTAAGACCGTTCTGTAAAGGAAGAGTGGGGTTAGTGACACAAGTCGTGGAAGATAAGTGGTCTTCACGATCCTTTATTGTAGCTATTCAGTTATAACTACTTCTTAGGCTTTAGCTATTTATAGGTACAGTAATGCATTTTCCTTCAGCAGATCAGTTTTTTTAAAATTCCGGTTGTTGTTAGGAGAGTTAGCCCTTCTCGAAGTCGGTTTTTATCTACATTTAATAAACATCAGATTTTCTTTTTCATCATTTCTTTCTTATTTTGTTCCCTTGTTCCTAATATTTTGGTTCCGTTGTTGGGGAAAACACACAAACAGACCCTAATGGTACGAGGGACACGCAATACCCCAATTCTTCCACCACCCACCAACCAAATTGCACAACACGTCGCTACCGATTCATCAAACACTCGCCTCTCTTCACCAAACACCACCACCACAATAGATCCTGAAAGCTCAATACAAGACTACACAACCCTCTTCTTCAAACGTTGACAACAGAGGCAAAGGAGTAGAAATCGCGCCTGGACCACGAGAAGCAAGGTGTCCCAACTAGACAGAATAAGAAGAAGAAGAAGGTCACAACCTGTGGGGGAGGCAAAAACCGAACCACCGTCCCTACTCCGAAATCAAATTTCCTAGATTGGATGGAGGAGATCCACGTGGTTGGTTCCTCAAAGCAGAAAAATATTTTTGCTATTACCAGACGCCAGAAGATCTCAAAGTTGACATTGCGGCTATGTTCCTAGAAGTAGATGCTTTGGATCTTTTCTCTTGGCTCAACAATGAACGCATAATAATTTACTAGGATGAGCTGGTAAAAGCTTTCTAGGAAAACTATGGACCAGCTGAATTTTAGAACCCAGACGAGCATCTTGGCAACATCCGACAAACAGGCATAGTTCAAAAGTATCGGCAAGAATTTGCAAAGCGATCGGCGAGAGTGACTAATTGGCCTGATCATTGTTTATTGGGATTCTTCATCAATGGTTTACGGGAAGATCTGGAAGCGGATGTCTGCATCCACAAACCTCGCACTATATATAAGGCTATGACCCTTGCGTTGGAATTTGCGTCCAAATTAGGAATTAACCGAGGTTAACGAGGCTCCAATTGGCAGAGTTCCAATTGATCCAGTCCAACTCGACCTGCTCAAACTCGTTAAGGTCAGAACACAGCCATAATCCCACGATATAATAATCAAACTCGAAATTGGGATGTAGAAAGGCAAACGCGGCTTGCTGGTAGCCTCTGTTTCCGTTGTAATGAGAAATACAGTCCTGGACATCGCTGCAAAATAGGCTCTCTTTCTCTCTTGGAGGCTTCCTATGAGGATAATGATGGGGGACATGAAGAAGACACAGAATGCTCTGAGGAGGTGCGACAATCAGAATTGGCAGCGATAAATTTTGACACAATTCTGGGGAAATCCAAAGCAACCACCGTGAAACTCAAAAGGTCTGATTGGCAGTAAGGAAGTCCTAATTTTGGTGGATAGCGGTTCTACACACAACTTCGTATCTGACCCTATTGTGAACGAGTTGAACCTATTGTTTCAATCTATTCCTCCTTTCGTTGTGGAGATCGACAATGGAGATATCATATGCTGCAATCGTGTCTGTAGAGACGTGGATGTCCAGTTACCGAGTTTGAAAATCACACAGGACTATTATCCTCTTTCCTTAGGTGGTGCTGACTTGGTTTTGGGCATCCAATGGCTCACTCAATACGGTATAAGCAAATTGGAATGAAATGTTTCTGATCTTCTCTAAAGATGGTCAGAAGTACAAGCTTCAAGGGCTACCTCCCAAGGCACCAGCCAATGCATCATTTAAATACATCTCGGCTAACTCGGGTAACAAAGAGACTCCACTTTCTCCTTTTAATTCTCTTTTGTCTGTATGCTTCTGTTTTCCAAGAACCCAATTCACTCCCACCCTTTTGAAGCCACACACATTCCATACCACTGATACCTACTGCTACCCCACCAAATATCCGACCATATAGATATCCTTTCTCTCAAAAGACTGAAATTGAGAACCATGTAGCGGAGTTGCTAACTAACGGTTTCATCCAACCCAGTTCTAGTCCTTTTGACAGTCTAGTCCTTTTAGTCAAGAAAAAAGATAATACTTGGAGGATGTGTGTCGATTACTGTGCCCTTAACAAATTGGCCATACCCGATAAATATCCCATACCAAATATTGATGAGCTACTGGATGAGTTACATGGAGCCACTGTATTCTCAAAAATCAATTTACGGTCGGGCTATCACCAAATTCTGGTCAACCTACCAGACATTCCAAAAACAACTGTTTGAACACATTCGGGTCGCTATGAATATGTTGTGATGCCATTCGGACTGTCCAACGCGCCATCCACTTTTCAAGGAGCATTTATGACCTCTTCAGGCCATTCTTACGTAAGTTTATCCCAGTATTTTTCGATGATATCTTGGTTTATAGTAAGGACATAACACAACATCGAGAGCATCTTTGACAAACCTTACAACTGCTTCAGATGCATAGTTATTATTCAAAAGCATCAAAATGTCTCTTTGGTCAGTCCCAGATTCATTTCCTTGGACACGTGGTCAACTCCCAAGGCGTACAAGTTGAGGATGACAAGATCATGGCGGTGCAAGCTCGGCCTATACCATCAAACGTCAAGGAGTTGAGAGGATTTTTGGGATTAACTGGGTACTACCGTTGTTTCGTGAAACATTATGGGCTGCTCGCAAAACCTCTCACCAATCTGACAAAAAATGAGGGAACAAGCCTTCAACAACCTTAAAGCAACACTGACTTCAGTTCCGGTTTTGCGCCTACCAAATTTCTCTCAACCTTTCACAGTCAAATGTGATGCGTTAGCCGAGGGTGTGGGAGCTATCCTTTTGCAAGATGAGCATCCTGTGGCTTATTTTAGTAAGGGATTTTCTCTTTCTAATAGGTTAAAATCCACTTATGATTTTGAATTATTGGCCTTGGTATTAGCTTTGCAAAAGTGGAAACATTATTTGCTCGACAGACATTTCTTCATTAAGACAGATCATTTCACTCTTCAAGTATCTTTTGGAGCAGCGAATCACAACTACAGAGCAACAATGACTATTGTTAAAACTAATGCCATTTGACTTCACAATCATTTATCGAGCGGGTAAGGAAAACAAAGGGGCTGATGCTTTATCTCAACGTCCTCATCATGCAGAGCTGTTTACATTGGTTTTTCCTTTTAGCCTTGATTTGTTGGAACCACGACAAGCATTAAAAGAAGACCCATATACTAGCGAAATTATGCAAGCTTGGGTTGCTGATCCATCCTCACAACCAGATTTTTCAATGGCAGGTCAAAAACTCTACTATAAAAATCATTTGGTAGTTCCTGATCACGCTACTTTGCTAGAAAAACTTCTATTTGAGGCTCATAACACACCTACTGCTGGTCATGGGGTATTTTTGAAGACGTTTCAACGGGTTTCAATTTATTTTTTCTAGCCAAACCTTCGACGTGATGTACATCAATATCTCCAGAATTGTCTACAATGTCAACAAAATAAATATGAGACACTGGCCCCAGCTGGTCTTCAACCTCTACCCATCCTTGATAGAATTTGGAAGGATGTTTCTCTTGATTTTATAGTGGGCTTGCCACTATCCCATCATTATGACACCATTCTAGTGGTGGTGGATAGACTCAGTAAGTATGCCCATTTTATCCTTTTGAAGCATCCATTCACTGCCAAAAGTGTTGCTGAAAGTTTCTATAAAGAGATTGTCCTCTTACATGGAATTCCGCTATCAATTGTTTCTGATAGAGATGTCATTTTTCTAAGCAATTTTTGGCAAGAGCTCTTCAAGCTTTGCAAAACTCAATTGAAGATGAGTACCAGCTACCACCCTCAGACGAATGGCCAAACAGAAGTGGTTAATCGTTGTTTAGAAACTTATTTGCGCTGTTTCGCTCAAGAGCAACCAAAGACTTGGAGTGATTTTATTTCATGGGCAGAATATTCCTACACACTAGATTTCACACTTCAACGGGCAGCACTCCTTTTGCGATTGTTTATGGATGTGCATCACCTCCTCTCTATCCATATGTCTCAGGAGAAACTCCAAATGCAGAATTGGAGACCCAACTGTTGCAACGGGATGATATGTTAAAGATTCTTAATGATAACTTGATAAAAGCTCAATCTCGCATGAAGGCTCAAGCTGACACCAAACGAAGGGATCTCACTTGCAACGAGGGCGACTCAGTTTTCTTACGAGTACGTCCATACCTTTAGAAATCTTTGGCCAAACGAACGTACGAGAAACTTGTTCCTCGGTATTTCGGCCCTTACAAAGTTTTACCTCGTATAGGATCTGTAGCATGCGAGTTGGAACTTCCTCGCACTAACCCAATATTTCACGTTTCTCTTTTACAACTAGCAAGGGTCCAAGTACCTGTGTCATCTCCAGCTGATTTACCTGTCACTGCCGATTGGGAAGTTATTCTTGAGCCTGCCAAAGTTCTTTCTCATCGCTGGGTTTTCGAAGGTGGCGTTCCCACTTTGGAGTTACTCGTTGAATGGAAAAGCCACCCATTAGAAGAAGCAACGTGGGAAAATTACGATTTGTTTTCGAACCAATTTCCACATTTCTGCCTTGAGGAAAAGTCGCATTTAGAATTGATGGAAGTCCTCCCTTACGTGTCTTTTCAAGGAGAAAATATAGGACAAACTCTAATTCTTACTGAGTCGACTGGACCGTTCTGTCAAGGAAGAGTGGGTTTAGTGATACAAATTGTGGAAGATGGGAGCTAAGTGGTCTTCGTGATCCTTTATTTTAGCTACTCAGTTATAACTACTACTTAGGCTTTAGCTATTTATAGGTACAGTACTGCATTTTCTTTTAGCAGATCTGTTTTTTTTTTGGAATTCCAGTTGTTGTTAGGAGAGTTAGCCCTTCTCGAAGTCAGTTTTTATCTACATTTAATAAAGATCAGATTTTCTTTTTCATCATTTCTTTCCTGTTTTGTTCCCTTGTTCCTAATACTTTGCATACATCTTAGGTATTTCAATTAGTTTCTTTGATCTTTCAATAACACACAATGGCTTTATTATTCTGACTTCAGGTGAAGATCATATTCTTCTCAAAAACTGGGAAACGAGCTACTCCATTTATTCGTCAAATTGCTAAAAATTATTCGAGTTATGCTTCTTTCGCATTTGTGTTATGGAGAGAAGAGGATTTCTCTTTTTGGTGGAATGTGTACGTGGTTATGCTTATTATTTCTCTTGTCAAATTGGACGTGGTTTACTTTGTTAACAGTTACTTCCAATGCATTTTTTATGTTGGAAAAAGTGAACATCTACTGAGGCATTCGCTTGACAGATTTTAGCTTATGGATGAGCAGGTTTGAGGTAGAATCTGCCCCTGCTATTGTAGTCTTGAAAGACCCGGGTGTGAAACCAATTGTTCTTCATGGTATGCTAATGCATATGTTTTTCCATGTCATTTTGTTGTATCCTGAGGCTCAAGCTGCAAGCTTACGTTCATATTGCAGGATTGATTGACAATACAGAGTTTATGGATATCATGGAAAAGAATAAGCAACATGGTATTGTTAGTTTTTGTTTAGGAGTTACTAGTTTCTTTTTCACTTTTGTGGCTGTACTAATCATACTACTCAATGTTTTTGACTTTCTAAAGGATAATTAGTTGGCGTCTTCTTTGTTTTCTACAGCATAAAATTATGTTTCTTATGTTCCGGAGCATTTGTCATGATTGCTTCTTAACAACCTATGTTTCTTGTCAATGATTGTTCCGTATATAATTTCCCGCTTCATTCTCTTGATTATTGTTTTTTTCTTATACTTCTGACTCACAGGTTTCATGTAACTTGTACTTTGATGTACCCTGTTTTATATTTCTTTGATTGTCGATAATCTTCTAACCCCATTTGTTTTTCGTATCAACTAAGGTGAAAAGTTAATTTAGGGACTTATTTTGAGCTCCAAATTCATTTGCATCATAGAGAAAGAGTTTACCACAGCATGTATCTAACTCAGTTTTGATTCACAGCATTTGTATAAAAGCCGGTTAGTCACAACAAATAAATCTGTCTGGCATATATTTTTGGCCCATAATTTATTTGGTATATTGCCTTCGTTTTTACGTCACCATATATGACCAACCAATAGAAAAAGAAGGGAAGTGTGTTGAAGTTTTAATCAATTTATCCTTTCTATAATACTTTCTTTTTCAGTTAAAATAGTGGTTTTGGGTGTAAGTTTATCTTTCTAAATGATGTGACCTTATTGATTATATATTTAAAATATTGACTGTTCATGCTACCTTTGCAACTTTCATGTTTCTACTGCAATTTTCTGTAAAGAAGCAATCCTTCTGGTCATAAGTGTTTATGTTCTCAGAACTTCCTCAATTAAGAAGTGTTACATCAAAGGAGCTTGGCTGTGATCCCCGAGGTCATTCACGTGCTGGAAATGATGTGGTATCATGGTATTGTGTCATCCTAGCAGGGAGACTGAGCCCTGAACTTGATAAAATGCGTGCAGTAAGCACCTCTTTTTTCTTTTCCCCCTTTTTTTAATCATAGTTTACATTTTGGTTGTTTGGTTGATTGTTATCAAGCTTATGGATTGGATCAGATGGAAGCAACAGAAACAAGTTTAGTAGTGGACTGACAAGTGAGCTTTCATTGCATAATTCAAAATTTCATCCAACAACTTTTTATGGATTATTTACTAGTTTCAAACAGTAAGCATTTGCAGATATCAAAGTAACTAAAACTACTTTATTTAATCTATTATTTCTTCTTTGAATTTCATAACCAATATTACAACTGTGTCAAAGGTGACTCGTTGGGTAAAAAATTTACCATGCATCTTTCTTTTTATCTTTTTCTTCAAGTTTCAACTGAGGAGGTAGAGTAACCAAATATATACTTAATATAACGAAATTTTATCATCTCATTTCTCTACCACATATTTTGAATATTCAGATCTGACGCTTATGTTTTTTTTTTCTATGAATGTGGTGAATTACATAAATCGTAGACAATGCGCAGAGTCCAAGAACTATTAACAATTGAAAATTCAAGTGCTGCTGATGATCATGAATCCAAATTGTTGGCATCTGTGCTGAAGAGTAAGCGACTGACATTTGCTTGGCTCGATGGGGAAGCCCAACACGTGAGTTCTACTACTATTCTTGTCCTCAAATACAGTGCATCCATGTTTCAGTTTATGGGATTTATTATTTTCCCACCTTTGTGGGCTTGACTAGATATATCTTCTTGAGTACAGAATCACCAGTTGCTATTTGATTTAATCTGTGAAGATGGCGATCAATAAATGTCTGTAACCGTAGGAGTGGGATGTTGCAACACTCATTTGTTCATATAGAATAGAAGAAAAGATAGAATACTTTATCAGTATGGCAAAATTAATTCCTTGTGATGATAACCTTTCACTCCACCTGCATCATCTTGATATTGCTGTTAGAAATTGATTGAAACGTATGATTTCTTTTTTAAGCATGCTCTTTTCAGTATTAACATTCCAAACATTCTTGGACCTTAAGCAACTAACAATAAGGGATTTTTATCCAGAAATATTGTTTTTTCTATCTACACTCAGAAACCATATATGACACTTGTGGACCAAGGAGGGATGTGGTTGATATACCTAAGTTGTTTATTGTTCGTTACAAGAGGAATGCCACTCAAGAGGAGGTTAAGATTCAGCACAAGCCAAAGACTATATTTAGTGTATTTGAAGATGAGGATGTGGATCCTGCATCGCAGCTTGTAGCAAGGTATAATGGCTCAGAGGAAATTTCAGAGGTATGACCACTATATAAGATTGTTGGGTACTGTTCTTCGGCTCATTATACTTGTCAGGAAATGTCCTTTTCCTTTATTGGTTGCAATGTAAGTTGGGCTGCATAGTAGAATAATTCTCCCAGATTACACATTAAGGGTTATTCCTTCCCTTTCTCACACTTCATCGATTTGAATCTAAATCTGAGAATCGCTAGGATGGCACTCTCATTTTGGAGAGAGAGTGTCAACCAAGCTTTCAAAACTGAGAATCAATAGGATTTTGGCACCATTTCCTTTGGAGAGAGAACGTGACTAGGTGTTCCTTCTGCCTTTTTTATCAAATGAAGAAAGATTTATAACTTCCTGAAATGTATCAAATGAAGAAAGAGAACTGATACAGTTGGGACACAACTAAGCTGGCTAACTGAACGGTTACAGAATCTGGTCTTTTACATCAGTTCCAAATGAGTAAAACTGTTAAGTGCCCAAAATAGCTACCATAACATAGTCCATTTTCTTCGCACTGCAAAATTGTTTTACATCTTGACCTCCCACCTCTATTTCATGTATCCCTTGTCCAAAAAGCCTAAATTACAAAACTTTGAACCATGAATTCACTCGCAGAAGGTCGTTTTCCTGATTTTGAAGCATAGTACAACCATGGAATTATGTAACATACTGTGCTTATTGCTTTTTCTTCCTTTCCTCATCTCTTGCAGCCATTGTGTTCTAAGACAGACCTTTTAATTTCATTCTTCATCTTTTTTTCTGGGACTTCCCTTGTACATCTCCCTCTGTCGATTTTTCAGACCTATCCTCTTTACTTCATTACATATTCGCTTTTCTAACCATGGTGAAGATACTAGGAGTTTTGGTGTTGTCTGATGTGGCAATTTTAGTCACTTAGAGCTGCTTTGGAGTCTAGGTTGTGTAATTGTCATTAATCGGATCATTTCTATCCTAACATAATCATCTTGTACATTCTAGTAAGGTTTGTGAGTTGATCGAAAGATTTGAATCTTTAGGATTTCAATGAAGACAAAAGGTTTATGAATTCTTGTATGGTAATCCCTTTTGTTGTTTCTTATTATTTCTGTTGCGACTTGTTTCAAGTATCTGAGCATATACAATACGTGGTAGTACATTTGATGCCTTGTTTCTGTTATCTATTGGCACAGATCATTCGGTGGATATCAATGACAGTTCGGGATGGTGATACCAGGGACCTCCCGTTCTTTGTAAGTTTTTCTTTTTCCTATGATCTAATCTACAAGCAGCCTGATTTTTGGATGGCTGCTTCAAGGTTAATATCTCTAGTCTGATGTGGAGTTCTGCTCTGTATTCCTCAAAACATAAGACTGACATGACATTTAGAGGTCAAATACCTTAATGGGTAGAATTTCTAGCCGTAAGAAGAATGCTTGGCTGATAAATAGTATCAACAGAATTTTCGAAAGGAAGTTCTATGGAAAGCAGATTTAAACCTCACGCCAGGCGTACACTGCTAGTTATGTAATGAAAACAAAAAAAGGAAATATATCTAAGATCATTATTCACATTTTCCAAATCTTTTGTATTCTAATTCTATGTGATAAATACAAGTAAGACCATGTAGGTTTCATATTGGTTTTAATATTGAGTGCAAAGAAATCCCTGGAGCTTTATCGTTGCACAATTTTCAGAGTGTTTTCTTTAAATTGTAATCGTGTTTTGGTGCAGACAACAAGAACTCCTGATCTTGTTCCAGAGGATTCGGATCCTATTTGGTCAAAAGGTTCCCAAGGCATTATTTCCAAAAGCAATGGAATAAAGCACAAGATCCACAACATGTCGAACGGAATTCATGATTTTGTTGGAGATCCAAGGGTTGGCGCATTATTACTTGTGGGAGTTTTAGTGTCTTCTGCTACTATATGGCTAAAACGAAATCAGCCAAGTCGTCCTAGTCCATCGAGTCAGCCAAATCAATCAACTACTGACAAGGTGAGGCATATGCTTATGTGGACTTTTTTAACGGCTATATTACTGTACCATATCCAAGCTTATGTATGAAGCTATTTGAAAACATCCCTACGGAGTGTTGAGAATAAAATGACATAGTTGTTCACATTATTTGGATCTCAGCCTTAAACCATCTTTAGAGTTGCAAAACACCTAATTCGCTCATAATCCTGATCTTTTTGTCTGTTCACCTCCTCTTTGGACTTTAACTGTGTCAAGCATTTCTTTGTTATTATTAAAAGTTGTATACTAAAGATGCTTCTAGTTTATTGTACAATCATTATCCCCTTCTTTTATGTCAAGTTTCAGATTCGCATACTGATTTTTTGTGTTCTCATGTGAATTGTTGTGCTAACACTGCTGCAAACTGTGTCAGGATGAAGCAACACGAAGGCAGAGAGACAGAGCCCGAAAAGCGTCAAAACAAGACGCACCTCCATCTATCACGGACCTCGAACCAAAAGATGCTTACCAGATGCCACTGTTGAATTCTGATTCTGAGTAATGCAAGTAGGTTCTTTGATTTTCCATAACAAGATGGTTGACCGGCAGCTAGATTTCAAAATCTACTAGTTAATTCAATTATACAGGATATAGCCCAGCGAATTTAGATGAGTTATTGCTAGGGAACAGAGAAATCAAAAGAAGGCTCTCGCTTTTCCTCTTAACTAGTTACAGGCATGTTCTTATTTGTATACAGAAAACGAATATCGAATTCCGCTCTTTAGTGGTTACTTTTCATTTTACGACGGAAAAGTAATTTAATTTTCAGGCGTTAAAGCAAGTGCGCCTAATACAATGGATGATTTACCCATATCATATTGAACGCGGCCTTGGACGCGATTGCTAGAGTCATTGCTACGCTAAGGTACCACACAATGTGCAACAGATAAGAGTCTCAATTCTTGAAGTCCTACCTCATTGCAATGCTAAGGTGTCACTAATATTATGAGTTTTGTACCGTATCGCACGGTATGTAGCGAATACTGATTGGTACCGGCCGGTATTATAAATATCGGTTAATACTGAAAAATTAAAAAATTTAGGGATTAAATTGTAAAATTTTTAAACTTTTTTCAAATATTTTTAAATTTGTTGATTAGTTTAACTTTATTATAATTTTTATTTTTATTTTTAAAATAAAATAAATATTTTATTACTAATAATAATTATACATTAAATAAAAATTAAAATAAATTTTTTATTTAAATTAATTTAAATATTTTATATCATATTTATTAATAAAGTATTAATAAAAATATTTAATTTTTAAAAATAAATAATTTAAAATTTAG
>JAOTAY010000006.1:30019515-30030204 GCA_025629805.1 Erythroxylum baracoense | reverse complement strand
AATATTCTTATAATCATTGATGAGTTTTTATGTTCTTCTTTAATAGTCTAAGTATTTACTGTATATGGAATGAGTTTGAGATCTTGTGGATGATTTAAGGCATAACTAAGTTCCTAAGACGATATATAGGTTGGAAACTCGTGATGCAGCTCCCGTGAGGCTTATCGGTGAAAAATTCCACGAGCCTATGAGTCACAATAAGAAGTTGCTTTTTTGATTCATAGGTGTAAACAATGCCACGTACCATAGTATTGAAATCAATTGTAGGTGAATAATTTAAACATAAATACTTCAACTTTAATGTGATTAATTCAAACCTAGTATTAACACAAGAAATTCATAGGTTTAATAAACAAGATAGTTCTTTACATGATAAACTCCTAGGACAGTATATAGGCTAGAAACCCATGATGCAGCTACCGTGAGACTTATCGAGGAAAAATTTCGCGAGCTTATGACTCACAGCGAGAACTTGCTATCTTGATTCATAGGTGTAAACAATGCAATGTACCATAGTATTGACATCAATTTTAGGTAATTAATTCGTTTGATTAATACTTAGGAGATATTGTGTAAAGTTTCGATGTTCTGTAAACTTAGGAGACATGAAGGATACTAACTATGAAATCACTTTTTTAAATTAACGGTTATGTAAAAATGAGTAATGTTGATATATCTTGGATGTACAAATGATTAACACCTGATGGTTTCATTAATCTTGAGTTTGTTGAGGGAGTTGAAGCTTTTATTCATAACCTGCATGTATGGATGGCCTAAAGATTAGATGTCCATGTAAAAAGTGCAAACATATTCGTTTCCTTCCTATTGATGAAGTGCATGGCCATTTGTTGAGAAAAGAGTTTATTCCAAATTATTTTGAGTGGACATGACATGGGGAGCCTTTGATTTGTAGCACCTTAAGGGGTAATGAAGTAAACTTGTCAGTAAATATGGATAAGTTTGAAGGGGGGATTGGATTTAGAACAAATAATATGGGTGCAACTGAAAATCCTTATATGGAAATGATTTATGATGCAGTTAGTTATACCTTTCAGGAAAATATAGAAAATCTTGAAGAAGAGCCAAACTCACATGCAAAACAATTTTTTGACTTACTACACTCAACTGACCAAGAATTATGGCCAAATTATGAGACAATGACTCAATTATCTTCAATTGCTCAAATATTAAAGATAAAGTCTGAAAGGCATATTTCTGATCGTAGTGTGATATTTAAGTGTGACTGGTTTGATCTAACTTCTAATGTTGGTAGAAAAGTGCATAGCCGATACAATTTAGTTGAAATCAACCAGCAAAGAAGATTTAGACAATTTGAACCTTTCGTGTTAGCGATGCAAGCAATCCAGGCGTATTATGTCCCTTTTCCTAGCTTACGACGAGATAAGTTAGATTGGTTGGCCGTTTGCAAAGTTAAACCTAGAGGTGTTTTTGAATCACATAGAAAAGGAGAACAAAAATTGAAAGTGAAGTATTTCAGGAAGATGTTTATGAAATAAATGCATCTGTTACATATGACGAGAATAAACTTTTGAACTATCCAAATAATGAATATGTTAAATTTCATCTGGAGAGGATGAGGAGGGAAAGAGATATGAAGAGAAGCTTCAGTTTGATTCTAATTCTTCAGAAAAAAGAAGATGATGATGATTTTGATTTATAATTAAGTGCTGATAGTGATTAATTTGTGTTTGTAATACAATATTATAATCAGTAAATCAATTATTGAGTCAACAATATGTTGTTATATATTAAATTGAAATTGTTATATTTATGGAATATTCAATAAAATATGAATTTTAGGTAAAATATGCCATCAAAGAGAAAACAAAATATGATGCGATCAAGTTTTAGACCACAAATTGGAGCCAGTTACTGTCCAGGTGAAGCATCACATTATGTAGCTATAACCGAATAAGATGTTTTACCTCCAAGTACTACACTTATAGATGAGGCATTACCTTTCGTACTTGCTACTACACCATCCACCACCCTTATATCGACAGAGATATCAGGGGTCAACGATGCGGATGAAGGAGCCGACCTCCAGCCTAGAGCTGAGGGAGTTGATGGAAGAACTTACGTCACAATTGTCAACAATTTGTAAGTGAAAATACACGAAACACTATATGTTTATAATTAAATTATAGGTTTAAATTTAAAAATGATATAGAATTAATTATTTTTATATTAGGTTGATTCTGTCTGGACCGTGCTCAAGAAACATGACATTCAAATTCAAGGAGAAGATATGGAAGAATATCTCTCAGGCAACAAAGGATTTTTATTATCAGGAGTTTGAGGTACAAAAAAATAGTTTTTTGTATTTTTATAATTAATTAAAACTTTTAAAATATAATTAAAAGTTTTCTTAGAGTATTTAACCTCAACACAAATTTGACATTTTTTCATTTCATTGATGATTTGGTTAGGCAACAAGTTTAAGCTTTGCATCCTTTTAATTAACCTCACATTCATATGCCTAAGTTTAGAGTCCCACAGGTCTAGAGAATCAACAAAATAAGTAAAAGAAGTAGATGCATTCATTTTAATATCAAGGACAAATAGGCCTTCATTACAAAAACCTTTACTAACAAAGTTCCCATTCCTAGTTAAAACTAGTTTATCATATCAATAGTAAGTTAACACCAACCTTGTTAATTAAGGCACCAAAAATTAAGTTTCTATGAATATCAGGAACAAATAAAACAATTTCTAAAGCCAAGGAGTTGCCCATGTACATGAACTCACCACTGGTAGCATCATTTAACTCTTAGAACAAGTCTTTGTTGGTGTAGATGTGGTGTGTGGCTCCTGTGTCAATAGTCTACCCGACCAAGTTTTTAGCAAGGTCGACTTCAAACACCACAACAGTAATGATCTTCTATTATCACCACCAACAATATTGGCCACATTAGCTTGAGGCTTACTTAGACTCTTCTGGTTGCCCTTTTGGTACCCCTTTTGGTTTCTTTTTCCTAAATTGTCATGGTTTCTGTCCTTGAACCTTCCTTGTATGGTTGATTTTAGCTCGGTAAAGAGCATTAGGATGGCTTAGCTTATGACACCACCAATAGCCACCATCAATCCTTTTATGATTGAACTGACCATACTTGTTGTTGTTGAAAGACCTGTTTTGTCCACCATTCTTATTGAAGTTACTTGCATTTTTATGTTCAATAACACTAGCCTTAATAGTAAGGGCAGGGGTGAGTGATTTGGCTTCATCCTGTGTACGGTTGGCACCTTCAATCTTTATTTGCCTTATCAACTCCTGTAGCTTCATATCTTTCTTTTTATGTCTTAACTGGTTTTTATACTCATTCTATGAAGGAGACAGTTTCTCAACAAGTGCATTAGCTTGAAGGAGTTCACATATGTTCATACCCTTAGTGAGGATTTCAACAACTAGGTTTTCATACTTATGTAAATGGTCCGTAATGGGTTTATTATCAACAATAGTAAGCTTTAACCACCTAGTAATAGCATATTTCTTTGTACCAACATCATTAGTCTCATATTTAACTTCAAAGGCACCCCAAATTTCCTTAGCAGTCTTATACTTACAATAGATATCAAATAACAGGTTAATCATATGGTTGAGCAATACTCCCTTAATGTTACAGTTATCCTTAGTTGTCTTAGGGTCAGTATTATCAATATAAATATCTCGAAACAATATATAATCAATTTCAAATTCCTAAAAGTAAAACATAATTTTCTCAGACCATCTTTTGAAGTTTCTCCCATCTAAAGGTAAGAAATCTAGTAAGGTCAGGTACAAATTTATGGGTTATGGTGAGAGGGGAGAACCTATGGGTAATAGCAGTGACATAAGGTGCAGTATGGTTTGCATAGATACTTTAGTTTCATTCGCAGACGATGTATTGAATCTAGAAACAAAGATGACTTATGCCCAAATAAACAAACAACACTAAAAACTGAGTAGAAGTTTCCAACATAGATTATTAGCGAAATAGCAATAAAATTAGAACAACTTATATGAATGCAAGCCGTCGTGAAAATCACTGCCCTAAGTTGAAAATTTCCCTTTACTTTGTGGCAAGATAACAGGATCTGACCTCAAGGTTGACACCTTCTCCTTCAACTTCGCTACACTTTAAATGGCAGAGTAGGAACTGTCTTTGAGTATTAGAAAACAACTGAAGAATGGAGAAGAGAAGAGATATATTTTTCTATGTGTGTTTTGCACAATATAGAAGGGCTGGATATATAGAAAAAACAAAGAGAATGATATTTTGCAACAGTTATAAGTATAGGTGATAATAATAGGGAAAATAGAGAGATTTCATGAGAAATGGGGAAATACTAAAATAATAACGTTTAGCAACTAAAACAAGCATTACAAACGTATTAAAAATAAGAATTAAACTAAGTAGGGCCAAAGTTTATGTCACAAGCGTCCCGCCCCGCCCCTCCCTACCGGGTGGTATCCATACCTCCTTAAGAGACTTGATTTAAAGTCTCATAAAATACTATAGTATATACACAAGGAGGAAAGTCTCTTACTCTTTCAATATGGGGCACAATCCAAAACAAAGAGAGAGAAATGTTCCAAGTTTTGGAACAACACCAATAATCACTGGTAGCAATGCTCTTAGTACCATCAAAATTAAAGATAAAATTAAGAAGAAGCTCATTACAATTATGGTGAACAGTAATATTGCTCACAATTTCTTGAGATCTAGAGTGGCTAAAGAAATAAACTCTAATAATGAATTAGTTATTTTTTAATTTTTTAATATTATATTTCCTTATAACTCAAAATAATAACTATAATTTTTAAAATAAATAAAATTACACTTGAATTTTCTATTTTTATCTATTTTATTTTTAACTAGACGTATTTTATTTGAAAAATAAAATTAAAGATATAATTTAATAGAAAATTATTTTTTATGCTACAAAACAAAGTTTAGTTACATCATATTTAAATAGGATTAATTATATTCTAGATACTAAATTTTATCTTATTTTACAATATCAGTCAAATTTACTAAAAATACTAGTTTGTTCAAAATATATGTTTGAGAAATGTCATACAGGACTTCCAAAGCTACACTTTCACTCTTTTTGCGAAAGTCACCTTCATGGTTGATTCTTTCTGATTTCTCCCCTGTTCATTTACTGTGGTAGCTTCAGAAATATTTGATTTTTGTCTACTGAAGTTGGATATATTCCTCCCTAATAATTTGGCAATTCTTTTCTTGGTGCACTAGATGACTTGGGAAAGTAAAATTATGAAAATTAAATCAAAAGTATTTATTTATTCAAATATATTTTAATTTTAAAATTCATGATAAAAATAAATATTTATATATTTAATAAATAATTATTTTATAAAATTATAATAATGTATAATTTTTAAAATTTAAATTGAAATTATATCTAATAAATAAATATTAAAATTTAAAATAATTTTTATGTTCAAAATTTAGAATTTTTTGTCAATGTAAAATAAATTAACATATTTTATAGTAATATCCATATCCATATCTTTATGTGTTTTTAAACATTATATTCATTTATTATCTGTTTAGACATAAAAATCATTTTTATTTAAATTTAATATATTTATCAAGTGATGAAATATATTCAACTAAGGATGTTTTCTATACATTTTAAGTTTAGTTAATTTATTGAGTGATTCAAGACCAACTAGATTTAAATGGTATTATAAAGAAATTAGAATAATCTTTATGACTGTTATTTTGAATAAAATAATATAAGTAATTAATACATAATTAAAGTCCTAATCTTATAAATACCAATAGAAAATAAAGTCGGTCAAAGAGTTGATTAAACCAAATTGAAAATCAAAGATCAATTAATTAAGCACCGGAAAAAATTTAAGTGAAAAATAATTTAAAATTACGAAATTGAGTAATAACCAAGAGACCAAAGTAAAATCAAGAATAATTAATTCGTTAAAGAATAGTAAATTTTAGCCACTCCAACCTTCCTAGGAATTGGGTAAAACCTTAAATGTTTAGCCATTATCATAATTGTTTGTGACAACATATATTTAAGGAAAAAAAATAAGGTAAAAAACCAAAGGCCCGGAAATATGACATAAGAAAAACACGCAACAAAAGATTTGGTTTATGACAAGCAAATCACAAGATAATAAAAATATCTTATAAATAATATATATATTTAGGGTTAATTACAAAAGAATCCAAAATTTTGTCAAATTTTCAATGATAACCTGAACTTTAAAAGTAACAATAAAATGCCCAAATTTTCAATTTTTTTCAATTATAGCGTAAACTTCAAAAAGTGATAATAAAATATTCAAACTTTCAATTTTTTCAATTCTAAGCTTATGTTATTTGTTGTTTTCTCAATGCTCTCAACCCTTTATTTTCTGATTGTTCTTTTGATGCTCCAAACTAGTATCACATTATAGCGTATTGCATCCGTAAACTTTTCGTTCTTAGTTTGTTCTCCTGATACCTTTAGTGTGAGAGCATCGAGGCTGCATAATCTGAAAATCAAAGGGTGAAGGTGTCGAGAAAACAAAATGAAAATGAAGGAAAAACTGAAATTAAAGTGTAAGGTCGTCGGAGATGCATAATCTGATTTAGTTCATATTTAAGAAATGACGTCGTTTTATCAATTTTTCTTTGTTGTGATAATTTTGGCTTACGTGTATTAATAGTTAAGATTTCCGAAATACGTGACAAGTCATGTCAACAAACTTAAAGGAAATACTAATATTGGGCTAAAATTGAAAAAAATTGAAAGTTTGAACATTTTATTGCTACTTTTTAAAGTTTAAGCTATAATTGAAAAATTGACGAAAGTTCAAGTTTTTTTAATAATTAACCCATATATTTATATTAAACCTTACAAACTTATCTAGATATATCATCTAAGGTTGTAATTGTTTAAAATTAAATTAATTATTGAATTCAAGATAATTAATTAGTAAATTAAATTTTGATACCAGCCCTTTAGAATTTTTAATCGATCTTTTTAACATTTTAGGCACCAAATTTATTTTAATCAATCAACTAATTGATAGTTAAAGAATTACATCATAACATCAACAACTATAATTGTATATTGTTATTATAGATCTATATATATATACATATAATAGATAGAAACTTATATATATATATATATATATTCGGTATTCCTAGCATAATTCCTTTTAATGGTAAACTTATCACCTCTGTATTATTAATTGGTCGAAAAATTGCACCCTAATAAGTTGTACCACATGGTCATATAATTGGAGAAATTGAAATTTCTTGTCATAATCATCCACAAATGCTATATGTAATAATGTTATCATCATGACATATGAAATGTATGTTCACAGTGATGCATCCGAATTTTTATGATTCTTCTTTCTGTAAAGTAGTAAGAAAGATCACATTTTTTGGCTATCAGATTGTAAAAGAGAATGCAACCAAAATTAGAAAAAGTTAAATATTTTCTGCAGTCAAAACAATTTATGAAAAAAATTTCACAAGAAATTACAAAATATACAAGGTTTATATCAAAATTACATAAAAAAACTTTAATTATCACTTCATTTTTTAATGAAATTACTTGTCTTATTTCACAGTTGTACGGTAAATTTAATTTAAAAGTAGAACTCCAAAATTACAAAAGTTTTCAATTTAGATTCTTATCCTATATGATAATATAACTAGATGACAATATAGGATTGTACTAATTATTAGTTTTTTATTTTATTTTTGTGTGATCAAAGGCTCGTAAATACCCAATTTGTTTATTAATAAATTAACTTTCGAGAAACAAGTATTAGAATACCCTAGAGATATATGTAAAAAAAATATTCTTTTGATATAGGCAGAGTTATTTCTTCATATATATATATATATATATATATATATATATATAGATGATAAAAATAATTAAATAAAAGAAAATAACTTTCATTACTCTTTATTATGCAAATTTGAACTATTGGAATTATTATCACTATGTATCTGTAATTCACATATAAGAAAAATGATTTAGATAATTAAACAACAGGAGTAGCGATTTGAAAGTGTAACGCTAGACTCTTTGTGTTGGTTTATATAAGGTTAGATCACTAATCTTGATGCGGAAGCGAATTAATCTTTATGTTACTTTCTGCCTACGTAATTTCTGTTACAGTCATGAACACAATCTCCAACCTCGGTGGCTACTAGAGTTACCGTAAAGATCACATCTCAAGACTCGATCACTCAGATGGCCAATATGTGAGCTGATATTTGAGACTTTAGGGTTTTACTGTATAGAAAGCATTAACCCTCTGTTGTCCTATTTAATCCATTTAACTAGGTTTTCCTCTGCAGTTATTTTCTTAACTGCTCACTAAAAATAGGGGAGTATCTTGGCACTCAATCAACCAATTCTCAAGTGGTTGTTGTGGTCGTTAAACAAATGCAACAACTTCCACTCAACCACATAAGCCATGTATGTCACAAAGCAGATTCATACCAATCTATTTCTCACGTTTCATAAAGGAAATGAGTTGTGAGACCAAAAATTAACTAGTAATGTTATATTAAGTTGCCATCTAACTAACATAACACTTTCATAATAACAATGCCCCAAATCATCCGAGATCATCACCAATAATATACTTCCCTTTATGCTATGACGATATTATTTAATTATATACATTATACCTAGGCCACTTGATCAACACACTCAATGCTTGACCTGACATTTGTGAATCGGCTAAAGGCTTTAATGTGAAATAATGCACTTCATATTTGACTCATCAGAGTCTCATCTTAGACTTACTAAGGTGACTATACATTTCAATCACTAACCATCCATGTAATATAAATATGGAGTGTTAATGGACATTTTGAGTGGCTCTTTAGGACTTAATTCATATTCGTTTATGCTCATTTTATGTTCATCTATAACGGGTTTATCATGTTTTAGTATTATTCGAGGTTCGTTGACGTAAAATGCATAAATGAAATAAATAGACTCGAATTGCACTGTTTTTGGGTTTCTGGCAGATTTGACCTTTAGTCGTTGTGGGATTTTTATTTCAAGATTGGTTTATCCAAAAATTCTGAAATTTCATACTTAAACTCTTGGGACCAATTGCAGATTTTTCTGAGCTGGAATTTAGGAGAAATAAATTAACGAAATTTACATCAGATTTTGGATTGCCAGAATGAACTTTCAACAATGTTTTGATCATAAATTTTGACTCACTTGGGGAAATCCTGTGATTCAAGTCTCATATTGAAGCTGACTCAAAGAAGAAGACACTGATAAAATTTCAACCCCTAAATCATCACCATTTATTTTTTATGCACTGTTGAATTTGACCTTGGAAAATCTATTCCGACCAGCCAAGGATCAGCATTAGCTCCCACCTTTTAATTATTTTAACCCATGTATAACTCACTCTTCACTATAAAATCAGCCTCCATTACAAGACAAATCAGCCTCCATCTTATTAAACAAAGAAGCAACCTTCCTTGAAGCTTAGAAAAGAGTCAGCCTGCATTTTTTGACTGCCACTCCATGCTAACATTCAGCAGCCATCCCTCACGCCTCTTCCATTCAACAAGGCCTTCAATTATGGACAAAAAACAGCCAACATTTCACTAATGACAAGATTGGCAGCTGGACTTGATGGAGAGTACATTGAATTGGTGGCTTTGGAAGATAACTTGGCAAGTTGAACAAGGTAAGGAGGAGCTGGCGAAAAAGAGGAGAAAGACATATTGAGTAGGTGAAAAAAAAGTAGCTGCATGGTGGACTTTCAAGCAGCTGCGTGAAGAATAAAGCGACAGCGTGAAAAAGAGTAGAAAGGTGGCTGGTGGCGGAAATGAATCAAGCAGCAATAGGTGGCGTGAATTAAGTAGCAAGTAGAAGAAAAATAATAATGAAGAAACAAAGGAGTAGGAGGTGTCGTTAAAGAGCAGCAGGTGGCGTGAAGAAGGGGTGTGAAAATTCCATTGGAGGAGATTTAAAAAATGTTCGTAAGGAGAAAAAAAAAGAGGACAGTCACGTTACAGCCCTCTCTGAGACTCTTATCACACACAACACTGCAGCCCACAGAAAAACTCATACTCTCCTTCCACACACGAATTAGCATTCATTGCCTGCCAAGCTCGCTACAGCCTCACTAAACTATTACTTTCCACTCACAACCGAAGATAGCTGGTGGCTTGGGGAGAACGTGAAGCAGCTGCTGGAGACACACGGAAGCTGATGGAAAAGACGTTGAAGCACAAAAAAAAATGAGGAAGTTGAGCTGGTGGCTTTAAAATAAAGACAACGTGAGAAGCTGGAGAGTAAAAGACTACGTAAGTAGTTGGTAAACAAAGAAACAGAAAAAGAAGAAGAAACATTGGCAGCTGGTGCGTAAAGGGGACTAGCGTGGAAGAAAAATAATAGGGAAGAATGGTGGCTGTTTTGAAAAGAATGTGGTGGCTGCATTAAAAACCAGAGAAGAAAAGAGATAAACGTGAACAGTGATGGATGCATACTTCTTGGACAGCAGCAAACAATTGGGTGTTTTTTATTTGTTTTTGTTTCTTAACTTATTTTAATTCCATATTTACTTTAATTATGTGGATTTAATCAATGCAAACATATTTTATGACCATGATTTATGTTACATTGATGAATATGTGTGAGTAAGTTTTT
>JAOTAY010000006.1:29970209-29981753 GCA_025629805.1 Erythroxylum baracoense | reverse complement strand
TTCAGCAGTTACCAAAACAGCAATCTCAAACACATAAGTACTTATTGAGAATAAGTACTTATCATTTCAGCAGGTTGTCAACCGCCACCGCTCCCCCAAATTAAGCCTTAATCTCTACATCTTTTCTAACACTTTCTCTTAATAACATTGTCTTGGAAACTTCTACAATACTTATATAATGTATTTATTATGAAAATAAAATTTCCTACTTTATGATCAATTAGTTATTTATTTTAATTTGGTTCCTTGTTTTCTACGTTCCCATGTTGCTAATTTGTCCTATAAGCGAAAATATTCAAGTTAAAATAACTTTACAATATCCTCATATTAATATTAATATAGTATTAATTTCCTTTTGTTTCGGCTTTACTACGTTCTGATTTAACAATAACTTTTCCCTTTAACTGTAAACTTTGAAAATAAAAACATAAATATCAAACCACACCAAACTAGGTTATAGGGTAACTCAGCACCACGAAAAATACATGAAGCAACAACATATGATAGTCCCTACTCTAATCCTTGATCACTAAGTCAATTTCAACGTACTAAAGACTTAGAAAATATGTCTAATTAAATTTCTTAGAAAAATAAAATATTAATATATAAATTCTATAAAGAGAGAAACGACAATATTTATATGAATGATCTTGTCTAGCCGTCTAAAACATAATGGGTTGAAACTTGAAAGCTATTTCACAACTGTATTTCTTTTTTATTTTTGAATTTGATAATGCAAGAAAAAGATGATAAATTGAAGCTTGGTGAGAAGGAGTTAGTTTTATAGGCTTCTTAAACAAGCTTATTAATTACTCCGCAAATTGCTAGTTTATCTATTATAATACAAAATTATAAATTTGTTTTTTAATTTTTCATCACTTTAAAAAAGCAAGTGAGCATCTACATAGTGCGGTTCAAATTCATTTGATCACATAATTCATTGGTTCTTGGTCGTTAAGCTATCGTCCCTAAAAGAAGTTCTGTACGTTCCTTCTTTTTGTTTCCCTCTCTAAGAAGCAGTTGAATGTTATTGGAAGGTCATGTTTACGCACCTTTTGATTATTTTCAGCTATATAATTACTCCTCTAAGAGCCATTTTGGATGAAGAAGGAAGATGACTACAGCAACCATGATAATGGTGGATAATCCGAGCGAGGAGTGGCCGGATATCGTGTTCTTTAACTTGGAAACAGCGTTCCTCAGCTCGCCTGCTTGTGACCAGACCACCAGCTCTCCCATTCTCGAGTTCGGAGCAGTTTTAGTCTGCAGTAGAACGTTGAACTTACGAGTCAGATACTCTACCCTGGTAAGACCTGCCTGCCCCCTCATTTCATGCTCGGCCGGACGCTCCAACGACATCACTCCGATGGCCGTTGCATCCGCTCCTCTCTTCTCAGAAATTGCTGGGACAGTCCACGAACTCCTCCACGGTCAGTTGCTATCAACAAATGATTTCTTCTCGAGCATCACTAGATAGAAAGTTTGAAATTTTCGCACTTAAAATTGATGTATACAACAAAAAATTGGCATCGTAGCATAGTTTGAACATTATAGGAAAAATAGTTATGTATTATATATAATGACAATTTATACGGTAAGCGTCAACTTCAAATCACCCAGTACAAAACTTTGGTCTAACAAAGATTGTAGAGTTTTTATAAGCGTATAATGGTAGATTTTGTCGGAACTGTTTGAATTAAAATCTTTGTTTTTCATGAAGAGAGGATCTGGGCAGGACACAACATACTGGGGTTTGGTTGCCCCCGCATAAAGGACGCGTTTGCGGAGATAGGGGAGTCCCCACCGGAGGCCAAGGGGGTACATTGATACACTGCAGTTGTGGAAAGAAAGGTTTGGAAATATAGCTGGTGGTGACATTAAGGTAATTACGCTACAGCATGTTCATTGAGAAACATTTGGGTTGTGCAAATTATTAACAACTTTAACCACCACGCTAAATAACCACCACCACTTTAGATTGGTTGCCGTAAACATTGTAGTATTTCTCCGGTTGTACCCACGGTAACTGATATGGGGCGAGGAAGTTTGTAATATTTATACTTTCTTTATATCAAAAAAAAAAAAAAGGAACATTTTTAGCGACTTCAAACTATGAAAACTGGAAGGGACCTGGCATGCATTTTGAGTTTGTGACTACCTTATGTAACACGTAACGGTAATTACATTTCCATATAGGGAATGGAGAAATTTCTGAGTGATGTTATTGTGTTTTTGTTTTCTTGTATTTGCAGCTGGAGACTATTGCAGCCTACTTTGGACTGGGGAAGCCGAAACATAGGTATAATTAATTCCAAAGGCCTCTATATGAGAACTCCAGTGAGTTATAATGATGATTCTGTGTCTTCTGCTTCATTAGGAGTTTGGAGGACGCTATTACTACCATTGAAGTGTTCAAGCATTATGCTGCATTATTATGGTTGGTAAGTTTTCAATCCTTTTCTTGATATACGATTATGCTGGACTATAGGCGCTCCTCGGAGATAATCAGGCTGTGACTAATTTCCAATGTTCCGTCATCATTTTTTTCCTGATGCATGATACATCAGTTAAGAGTTTGTTATACAGCACACTTACATTAGCTTGCGATTTCTGCAGGAATTGAATCCCCCAGCTAATCTGCTGGTAGATTGCACTCTTTCAGACAGATTTTTAGAACCTGATGAGGTCTCAATTAATTCTATTCGAGCATCTGGCAGGCAATTTTCTTATCGGGGTCAAAAAATGATATTGATGCACAAAGACATGGCTTTGAAGCTTTTTTGCCCTCGTTTGAGGGTCCGATATGGACTAAGACCACCACAACATGATTATGGGAGGCTGTTGCTGACTTTTGTAATCGATACATCCCAAATCTTGCGCAGAGTTCTTGATGAATGTGATCGTGTTGCTTATGAAGTTTTTCAGAAATCAGGTAGCATCTCAGATTGGAAGCCTATCGTGAAAACTTACGGCCGTAATCCTACGGCGAGATTGCGGTTAGTTTATCTTCTTTCTATTTTAGCATACAAACCCGTAGCTTTACGAGTGCAAACTTGTCCCCTGTGCAGCTTTCTTGTACTCTAGATTCACTTAATCTTTCACTACCTTCTTCTCGCAGCATGCCCCCAAGAGCAAATGGTATGAGTGGCTCTATGGTTGTGACAAAGATACAAAAGATAGGTCCTCGTGGAACCATACAAGAGCCTGTGTTCACTAACTCTGAGTCTGACATCGCAGAGCTTACTAACTTGCTCAAAGCAGATTCCTTTGTGGATGCATACGTTACCCTGGATCCATACGACTACATGGAGAGTGCTGGGGTCCGGATAGTGGCAGAAAAATTAATAATCCGTGACGAGTGATGAGAGAAGTTTCTCCGATATCTGCTTAAGCAAAACGCTGCTTTGAAAAAAAAATATATGTATGTCGTTTCCTTTCCCGAGTTTATTTGGTACGAGATGTCAGAGGCCAGTTCACTCTATTTATAACGTTTGATGTAAAATAGTAATAACCTTCTCTTTTTCTCGTTTGTAAAGTTGGTGTTTTTTTTTTTTTGGGACATTTTTTATCCTAAAGCACCCGATTCGAATGTTTTTCAAGAGTTTCCCAACGTTACGAATATAGGAACTAATTTAGTATCAGATTGAGTTTTGACACGATGCTATATCGGTATTGCTTACTGCTAGATATCATTTTTGGCTAATTTTTTTTATAAATTTAAAATAGTTATAAATTTTGCAAAATAATCCGTTATTATTTTACACAGTTGTACTACAATTATTTTAATTATATCTCTAAAAATCACAATAATAAATAATAATCATAATTAATATGAAATAACAATATTTTCACATGTTTCGTATATAAATAATAATCAATCATTATCATACAAATATAAAATTAAGAACAATATAAAGTATTTAAAATATTATAATTTTAATTTTGATTATATAATAAATAATAATTACATCAAAACATCCAATAAAAAGAATAATAGATATCTTTAACTCTCAAATTATTATAATTTACAACAAGAGTTCGTGATAAGGAAACAATCAAGTAGAATTAAAACATGAAACAATAACATATATTATTTAATTTATTATCAATTAAATATATTATATATTTGATTTAAATATATTATAAATATCTTAATTTAATTTAATTTATAAAATTAATTTAATAATTATTAATAAATTTAATTAAATTTAAAAATATTTTTAAGATATATATTTCAAATAAAATTTGATTTAATAATTAAAAATATATAAAATAAATATTAGTTTATAAATAATAAGTTTTAAATTATTTATTTTTAAAAGATAAATATTTTTATTAATACTTTATTAATAAATATGATATAAAATACTAAAATAAATTTAATTTAAAATTTTTATTTAATGTATAATTATTATTAGTAATAAAATATTTATTTTATTTTTAAAATAAAAATTAAAAAATTGCAATAAAAATTTAACTAAATAACAAATTAAAAAATATTTGAAAAAGAAAAGGAGGATAGGAGGCGGAAGGGAAAATTTTTTAAAAAAAATTTAAAATTTTGACAATTTAATTCCTATATTTTTCAAAATTTTCGATACTAATTAATATATGACTGGTATTTGTAATATTAGTCGATATCAACTAATACTAACAAGTACTAATCGATACCGACTAATATTTAAACTCAATACTAAAAACTAGCATTTCGTACTGTACAGTAGCCACCATTAAGTCAGTAGTTATAGACCCGATTCTTTCACACCTCTTCCCAAAGCACCTCTTTTATGTTTATTTTAATTCGGTGGGTCATCTTATGTAAAGAGTTGCCAAATGTTTTTAACTCATCCGCTCAGAAATCAGAAGACAAATTTACCGAACAATGCCAGTCGAGCATTTCAGCTTAAAAGACACGCACTAGTGCTACGGATTAAATGAGACAAAGCCTCTGAATTCAAAACTACCACCACCTTTAATTTGCAATTGCGTGTTTAAAGTGTATAGCATGCATTCAAGCAAGCTTTTCTAGAACCTGCGTTGACCACCGTTATTAGATGAACTGATCGAATGTTAGCATCAACTCTATCACACAGAAAATGCTGGTTTCTGCAGAACTTCGTTACAGGACATCAAAGATTTACAGTTCCGGAAAACAAACAAGTGTCAGAGAGAAACAGTTACATGAAGGTAGAAGGTTAAGTTGCTTTAAAATCAGCATAAGCTACGGCCAATCTATACTGTTGGAACTCTTTTAACAGCGTTTAAACATTTTCAATTGCATTATAAGATTCAAAATACTACCCTCTCATGGAACGTCAACACTCTTAAAGACTTTCCCTTTGAAGTTTCAAGAAGCAGTCCATCCTTTTAGGGAGTGAACCACAGGGATATGCCATGGAAAAAGCTTGCTCTCTCCTAGCAGAGCACAACCTCGAGATGGCATGACTCATCTTAATAACTCCCAGCAATCCTTCTTTTGGGCCACCGTCAACTCAAGTTCAACAATTTTGCAGTTTAAGCATCAACCAGGGTGCTCAGGTTAGGGTTCCCGCTTTTTTGCAACTTGATCCAAACCAATCCCTCGCAGGAATAGTAAAGCATTGTCATTTTTCATCCATATGCACCAGGGAAACTTCATTTGAGCGCTTCCAGAAGAAAACCATAATAACTGCATGGACTATCTACAAAGTATAGGGTACCTTGTTAATCAGAAACAAGAACCTATGATCCCGAGGGATCTTACTCGGGAGAAGAATCCCTTGACGCAAGCTCTTCCTCATCATCCTCTTCATAATCTTCATAGTCAGTAGGGGTTGGTTGCCCATTAAGATCCACATTCACACTGTTTACCTTCCTCACAAACTGTCCTCGAACACGTGGCCTTCTTTCAGCTAATTTTTTCCTATTAACATACCTAATCTTCTTATCAAAGCAGCGCTCCTTCTTTTTCTGTCTGAACTTGATTAGCGCTGCCTCTCTTCTATCTACGTTATTCAGTTTTGCATCAGAGGATGACGCACTTCCAAAGGATGGCCATGAAGGAGAACTAGACATTTGACCTGGTTGTAAGCATATGCCAACAGGGTAATACGGGAATGAGGCCATCCCATTAATATGAGGAGGGCATTGCTGAAGATTATTGTACTGAGTAAGAATGACTGAAGTAGCATGACTTTGCAGCTCATTCAAGTTCTTCTGATATAGTTGTGCTGATGATGGCATTATGACTTGATTCATAGCCCCTGACATGTAATACGGATAGACATTTTGTGTAGATAAAACTGAAGCATCAACTGAAGATTCATTCCTTGGATGCATGAGCACCTGAGGAAGATTTTCTTCCTTGAAGTTACTTTCAGGAAATTCTCTTGATAAAGGTGGGGTGCAAGATCTCTCACGGGAAAGGGAATCTGGGATACTGGAACTGCTACGGAAGTCATCTTGAGAATAGCTCTCCCATGCTTCTCCCTTTTCATGTAACTGACTACCACTAGTCACCGGCTGACCACGCATTTTATTTTCCATTCTCAAAGTTTGAGGGATTTTGTCCTCAGTGGGAGCAGTCACGAAGGAGTTATTCTTGGTTGTGCTTGATCTAACGTAGGTAAAGAAGGCAGATGACTCTGCAATCTTCAATTCACTCTTTTTTGGACCAGATGATACATGTCCTGCACAAAAATTCTGAAATTTACAATTTGCCACTTTAAAATTCTAAGACAATAGCTAATGGGACCCAGAGTTATGCTTGAATGAAATTTGAAGTAACAACTGAAAAATGCCTAAGCAAGATCGTAGCATAACCCTTTGACCATTTTCACAAAATGACCTCGAAGACATAGAAGTAAATTGTGATGAACAAGCATGCTTGCGATCTTGAATGAAAACCTGAAGATTAAGATGAACAAGCATGCTTGCGATCTTGAATGAAAACCTGAAGATTAACAAGTAATTCCCTACTTAGGTTCACCAAATACTTGGTTACCTCTATTGCTTCTGTATGTTATCCCTGATAGCAAATCACCAGTGTAACCAAACAAACTCAATACAAAACATAACATTGGATAAGTAGCAGTCGGATGATTCTTTAGTTAGTCACCTGCTCTGTGGTCGCTGATTGCTGGCACATCAGGTCGATACTCTTGCGCATGACTTGGACACTCTTGCGCATGACTGGGTGGAAGTTCAACAGCAACAACAGCAGACTGAGACAAAGACAGTATCAACTTTTAAATTAATAAAATTCTTGACGATTCATTTAAGCATTTCAGAATGCATGACAAGCTGTTGGGAATGAAATCCTAATTCCACCCCATGAACTCTGCACATGACAGGTAGTCCAAAAAGGAAAATAAACCATTTAGCGAAATTTCCTTGCTTCTGCCTTGTCCATGTAACAAAAAGCACAAAGAATCATTGATGTCTCTTGATTAGAAAGAAATTACAGAAAAGATAAATCATGCCTCCTACATTTCTATTAGTTTCTTATGTTAACTTACAAGCTTAAGTTGCCAAAGAACAAGTAAATTTTACAATTTGACCATGAACCATGTGCAGAAACAATAAAATTGTCTTGCAATTTCATTTCTCAGCAATCTCATAAAGATATAAATGACTCTCAGAAACATCGAGTGGGGCTCACCAGAACAATAAAGAGATAAACTACTTCACAAAAAAAAGTATCCAAAAGTGTAATTAAAACAGAAACGAGAATAACGAGAATGCCAATTTCAGAATTTAGGATCGAAATGCTGTCAGGAATACTAATCATACATTGTTTAAATATTATCTCTACGTCATTTAAGGTTGACAAGTGCAGACATATTGATGAAGAATCATGGCCCAAAAATCAGCTCAAATAATATATTCAGGAGCAGTCTATCACTGCTCTTGCACAACATTTGCTTCAATAATACCAAATTTGAAATGTAGGAGGCAGTAAGATGTAGATACAGAAGTTTGCTATTCCACCACAAGTAACTACGTGCCATTATGCTATATTCAAGTCCATAATCTACTAACCTCATCTTCCTGATGAGCTGACACCCCCATTTCTGGATTTGTGCTCCTCCGAGACTTGTCATCTGTATCATCAGAGAATAGGGTAGTACTGTTTGTGTTGGCATCACTAGGATCTGATAACACCAAATCAAAGTCACAGTTCAGGATGTTCTTCTCCACAAATCCAAGCTGCCAGCAAAAAGACATAAAAATACCTCCTTATTTGTTCATATACATAATAATTTAAGTTGATAACTACAAAAAAATAAAAACTAGAATTACAAAGACAGTTGCCTTGAAGATTTATGCATGAGACATACAGGTTGTTGTTAGTAGATGAAACCATGCTAGCCTAATTCGTGTGATCAATCATTCCATGACACGCGATAATGCTTCCATTTTTCAATCACTTATGCTGAAGATTTATAAAAAGAATATGAGAATCAAGCTTAGAGCACTAGCCAGTGACCCATGCTTCTGAACAAAATATTGATAACTACCTTATTTATACCATGCAAACCCATGTTGCTATTTATGGAATCTTATGTTGATAACACTATATTCCAAGTGAAGCACATGCAAAGTATGCCTATAGACCAGGAAATATATTACATTATTCTCTATGACAACCACATAAAAAGTGACAAATGTCAGACCATCATATTCCCTTCATCTAAGGTTGGGTGAAGAGCAAGAGAAAGAGGGAGAAAGAGAGAAAAGGAATAATAAAAAGACCAAGAACTATGTATGCAAAAGTAAACAAAACCATTCGCCGCCTTCTCCACATGTGTGTCCATATATTGAGTAGTTCATTAGTACGTAATGGCTTCACAAGATAGTCCGCTGCCCCTAACCTCAAGCACTTGACAACTATTGAAACCTCATCCTGCGCCGACATCACTTGTTAAAAGGAAAACATGTTAATATTGGGATTTGGAAAAATAATTGCAACTATAAAGATCAAAAGCAGATCTAACAAAATAAGCTTACTAATGACAGGAATGCGTCGAAGATCTTTATCCCGAGTTATGTACTTCAACATTTTCATGCCTTTTGTCATTGGAAGGTCAACTTCCGCAAGTATGATATCAATATCAGTTCCCTCAGCATTTAGTGCATCAATTACTTGCCTAGCTGATCGCACTGATGTAACTGTGTAGTCAAGGCCGCATAGGATCATTTGGAAAATGCAAAGCACAAGTGTCAAGCTACTAAATTGTAAAGCATTTCCAAAGTAAAAAAGATTGGAACCAAATGCAGAAAGAGACTCCTCATTATTTAAGAAAGTTTTGCAGTAGTTCAAACAAAAGAGATTCTTTAAAGTTTTCTGCAACATAAACAGGTGTCACCGATCCAGGGATGTATTAATTGCACCCAAGCATGCAATAAACTAAAGCAAGTTTGGAAAGCACCTATAAGACTAACTAGAAGCCCAAGAATATGGAACAAAAATTTAACTTCTTAATCAAATAATTGAAATAACTCAACTTCTTAAGGGAAAATTCACGGTAAGCTTTTATACTAAAGTTTTAGAAAATTGAGTTTAAGTGCTCCTGCCCCTCAATTTTGTGTGATGTTTACATCATTAACACATAAAAGATTCATCTTATCAGCATTGAGCTAAAATTTATTGCCATATCTTCAAAATATGGCACAAGTACATCATTTTTTTGTCCGTGAAATCTCTTGGCCCGGCCAGTAAATGAATTCATGAAAATAGAAGTCAGTGTCCCCAAATCTCTAGATTCTCAATCAACCATTCAAACAAGAGAAAAGAAACTCCATAGAAGCAGGAACCAATTCTGTTTTGACTGACATAAGTGAGTTTACAGTCTCTATGGGTGAAAATTCCACAACTCTGAGACATCTATTCCATAGCAAATCATTCGATGTAGTCATAAAGAAATTCAAGACAACTAAATGAGCTGATTCAAGCATGTTCTATCCAAATCCATACTGGCTCATTCTAAAGAAAATAAAAAACAATTAGAACTTCAACTAGAAAAAGGCAAAAAGAGAAAACAAATGGAAAGCCGCCATATAAATTCAGGAAAATTAAAAGTACCCTGATAGGAGCATTTCAAAAGGAGAGTGAAAACCTCGTCGGAGCTCTTGGAATCATTATCACAAAGCAAAATCCTCACTTTGCTTCTATCTATGAACCCATCTCCACCTTTACTGTTACCTCCACCCCCCTCCTTGTTTAAATTATTCTCCTTCCCCTCCATTCTCACCCAAAACCATAAAATAACACAACTTCTTTCACTCCGCCGCAAAACCAAGAAACCCCCCAAAGTTCCCTCTCAAACAAACTCCCGAAACAAAGGCAAATACTAGAGAACTTCCATTATAAAAATAAAAAAAAAGCAGCCCCTTTCACCTAATACACAGATTTTAATTACGATTTGGATCAATAAAATTCCTAGAAACTGAGAAAGAAGCCGATACAAACACCAAAGTTTCCATATTTAACACCCCATTTGGCTAGCTATGTCCCTACAAGGAAAAGCTGCTTTAATCGGTATATCAGACGGTCAAGATCGATGAGAAGGTGGGGAGCAAATCCAGCGGCAGGATTTAGATCAACAGAGAGAGCAAAAAGGGGAAGGGCGCATGTTAGCAAAAAAGGTGATCAATTCCCCAAGCCCCTCTTCAATCGGAACCACCGTAGCACCGCCCCAATAGTCCTATTTTTGTTTTCACATCATCTCTAAACACTCTTTTCATCATCTGTTAAGCTAGGACTAGTATTACTTTTTGTAATAAAAAAGTAGTTTTTTCTTTGGGTACTGTGCGTGTCTAACGTGCGCCATGGGAAAGAAGGCTTTGCGAATTCGGAAGTTTAGGGGTAGAGATATAGAAATGGCCACGTCATGTTAATAATTAATAGTTTAAGATGTTTTTAATTCTTATTTCCCGTAGTTTGAATATTTAAAATGGACTTTGCTATGTATGCTATGTTAAAGATAATTATTATATAAAAAAGAAAGCATGTCCAGTGTATGTGGCCACGTGGTTTCTACCATGCCACCAATCACATTCCAGCACTTCCCTGCTATGGGTAGGCTTTTGATGGACACGAATTCAGATAACCTCTGCCGTATACAATGGGTTTGATTTTGATTGATGCGTTTCGTTTTATTTCAAAATAAAACCCAAAAGAATGTTTATGCTTCAACTCTTACAAATACATGTTAGTTACATTACATAATATTAATATAGCAACACGATACACTTAAACCTTCAATATTTACTGTAAAATTGTTGTGTATGCTTAAATTGTGCCGAACCTTCTTATTTAGTTGAAGTTAACAACTCTCCCGCCCTTCTTTTCTTGCATTGCATAAACACGCAAGTACAAGTCTGTACGTATATGACTACATTAGTAATAAGTTGTATTGACAATTGAAATATAAGGTTTGCTTAAACGCTATGTTTGGTTGCTGTCCCCAGTATCTGGAGACGGAATGGAACAGGACGGAACGAAACAAAAGCTGGAGACAGTGAGGTGTTTGGTTGTGGTGGACAGAACAGAAATTTCTGTCT
>JAOTAY010000006.1:29954478-29970109 GCA_025629805.1 Erythroxylum baracoense | reverse complement strand
TCGATTTTCGAAGGGACAAAATGTTTTGTCCCTGTCCACCGGAGACGGAGACAAAAATGATAGGGACAGTAACCAAATAAGGCTGGTTGACAGGATTTTTATGTTTTGTCCACTATCCCGGGTAACGGGGACAGCAACCAAACACAGTGAAAAGGCGTCGTCAGTGGGAACTTTTTCTGTTTGATCAAAGTGCTAAAGAAGCATCCGCTTCTTTTGTCTGTCGATTCAATATAGGAATATTTAACATAAAAATATTTTATTTTTTGATAAAAATAACTTCTAGATATAAAAATATTTTTCAATTTTTACAATCTACAATTTTGATCTGATACTTTTAAGATTAAAAAATAGTCCATCATTTTTATACACTTAAATTTTAATTTTAATTAATATTAAAATTAAAAATATTTCAATCTTTAATTTAATAATTATATTTATTTAAAATAAAAATATTTATAATTTAATTCTTCAATTTTTCGATATACTAACCAGTACAATAAGTACACTCTAGTATGATATATGATAATAATTTTGCACTATTTTTTGGTCGATAAAATATGAAATTCAAAGCACTAGAATGATGAGTATACCAAATATTATAGCATATAATTTTACACCATTTTTCTGTTGGGATAGTATGAAATTCAGAACATTGGTACGTACAATCTCATAAATTATATATTCCAAATAAATTATTTATCGACTCTCATAAACCATGTTTTTTAGATAAATTATTTAGTGAATCAATTAATTGATATGGAATAACATGTTTGATTTAATTGGTATTAAAAGCTTCTTAGATTGATAAATGCAAAATCTTAAGGTAAATTGTCGACGTGTACAAAGGGGTAAGCAAAAGTGTTAACTTCTTTAAAGCCTACATTTATTTATAATAAGCGATGGACCTTTTAGTAATTTAGTTGAAATTTAAATTTAATTTAAATTTAATTAGAATTACAATTAATTATAATTAAGCTTAAATAAAATCCACTATCTAATATTGTTTCTTATTTATCAAATATCTTATATTTTTTAAAAAATGAATAATTGGTATTAACTATATAAAAACTAATTCAACATTACAATGAGTTCAATGTTGTATAGCCATAAGACTGAAATCTTGTAGTACAGAATGTTACCTGAGTATTTGATCTCCCTCATGCAATGCTAGGTGTCGACATACTCCGGGGAGACAAAGCGAGACCCAAAACTTGCAAAGCTTTGTCATCGCCTTCGGCCTCCCTTCCGAATCGAGAAGCTTCTAACATTATCGAGGAAAGATGGGGTTAGTTTTACCCTAATTATCAAACGACCTACTTTGTTTTGGCTTATACGACATCATCTGGTGCAATGTATTAGTACTAAGGTTGTCTGACGTGGGTGAGACCTATTGATGTAATCTTTCTTATTATTATTTTTTCAATGAATTTTAATTTCCCAAAAAAAAGTTTAAAAAAGAACTATTACTAAAATAGGTCAAAATCTAACTTATAAGTTCCATCTCTGCTTTATGTCTAGTGAAAGAGTATGCTAAACATCCTTAGTAACAATAGCCAATCGAATCCAATTAATAATCTTATCTGCAAGCTGGTATTTCTTTTCTTCCTTGCGTGTAAAGATTCTATTATTCCTCTCCTTCCAAATCATATAAATGGTGGAAGTGAAAGCCACTTTTAGAATTTGCCCAGTAGACATATTCTGCTTCCAATGTTTAATCACTCGGTTCAATGTTTGCTCCCAGTCACACATATAAGTGTCAGTTGCTATTAGGTGTAGGATCCTACTCTAAACTGCCTTAGAAAACTTGCATTGAAATTATAGGTGCTCTCGAGTTTCTACTTCTATCTTACATAATACACAAGTATAGTCCACGTTGTCATGCCATTGACTTTTGGTCTTAAATTTGCTCTTTATTGCAAGCCAAATGATCAGTGAGTCCTTTGGATTCAATGTGTTTCTCCACAAGATATTGTACTAAAGGAACTTCGGGAAGTTTGTTGGTAAACAACTGATGACAGGATTTGTTTGTGAATTTGTCATTTGGAGTGAGTGTCCAAATGCTATCATCCTTATTCTTTACATGATCAAATCCTCTAAAATTTTCCTGCCATGCACCATTCCGTATCAAAGATGAGGCTTTGAGGTTCAGAGGGATTTTGTTCCTCAAATAATTTAACACAAGATTGTGTATGACAGGACTTGAGTCCAACCAATTATCAAACTAAAACCAAGTTTTTTCTCCGTTACCCATTTTATGCTTAATCTACAGATAGATAGTATCTCTCATCTTTATCATCTGAATAAATATCCAAGAGGACTCTCTTGTATAAGTAGACTACCAGAAATTTCAATTATATAGATGGCACTAGTGAACCCATTTGATTTAAAGTGCTTTCTGATCAGTGTAGATACTCCATAGTCTTTTACACATCTGCACTTTTTGTATAGTTGTTATTAACGTAATTCCAAGGCCTCCAAATTTCTTCGAAATGGCAACTTCACTCCATTTGATCTTAGCATCTTTTACATTGTCTGTTCTTCCCGTCCATAAGAATTCCTTCATTATTTTATCCATTTCCTTACTAACCTTCTTAGGTAAGGCAATATGAGCAGTTTAATGAAGCTGCAAACTATAACTGAAACAATAAGTGTGATTCTAGCAACATATGAGAGAAACATGTTCTGCTAGGTATTTATTCTCTATTTGATCCTCTCATTGAGAGGAAGGCAATCCTAAAATTTTCGTTTTGTGGATGTAACAAGAATACCAAGATAACATAATGGAGTTGTGTGAACATTCATACCTGTGAGGCATCTAACTTCAGTAAGATTCCCCACATTAGTGGACAGAAATATGCATCCCTTTTCAATATTGTGCTTCAACCCTAACCATTCAACAAAAAGTTTTAGAGCTTGCATCATAAGATTGATAGATTGAGTATCAGCTTCACATGGAAGTATTAAGTCATCAGCATATATGAGATGTGTAAGGTTGATAGCTCTATAGTTATGATGATATTGGAACCCTCCATTACTAGTGATCAACTTATTTAATAGCCTGGATAGACCTTCCATCATAAGGGTGAATAGATAAAGAGATAAAGGATCTTCCTATCTAATACCCTTTGCAGTCTTAAAAGGTTTGGTAAGGAAACCATTCACAATCACACTTAATGAAGAAGTTTGAATGCAAGTCATTATTCAATTAACAAATCTACGTGGAAGTTGTATAGCTTCAAGGCATATTCAGACGAAATTCCAATAGATGGTATTAAATGCTTTGTAAAAGTCAACTTTAATTAAGCAATTGTTAATGCTTCATAAACTCTTGCAGTATAAGAATATTATCCCCATCATTTCTGTCAGGAATAAAAGTTCCCTGAGCTAGAGTAATAACACCTGAAGTCACCACTTTCAATCATTCAACTAGGAGTTTGAAAATCACCTTATAAACTATGTTACAACATGCTATAGGCCTGAAGTTTTGCATTCTCCTAGGGTTTTGTTTTTTAGGCACCAAGCAAATGAAAGTACGATTGAGTTTATGAAAGTACGATTGAGTTTTCGAAGAACAATGCAGGAAAACCATCTGGTCCAGGTGATTTTGAAGGGTGTAAGTTAAAGAGAACCATCTTAACATAAATCTCCACAATCAGGGAAACCATAAGATCTTTTATATCTTGAGCAATTGGGCAATTGAACAACTGCTACACATTGTAGCTAGGAGTAGCAGTATGGTCACAACCCATCAAGTTTTGGTAGTAACTCCTAACTATCTCTTGTAATTTAACATGTTCCATATGCTCTAAGCCAGTAGATTCTTACAAAGCTAAAATTTTGTTGACATTTCTTCTAGCAAGTAATGTAAAGTGGAAGAATATGGTGTTTGAGCCCCCATTTTTCATCCATTTTACTTTAGCTTTTTATTTAAGAATGGACTTGTGAAGTTCAAGTGCTTCTTGATATTCTTGTAATCTTTTAATCCTTGATGTCTGCATTATTTGGAGAGTCATAACAGGCTTTTTTAGTTTGAGCCAGCTTCTCCTTAAGAGTATTTATCTACTGATTTCTGCCAAGCATAAAGCTCTTGATAACTGTCTTCACCATATTCAATTTTGTCAGATGCTAATAGGATTTATAACCTGCAGCCTCATAATTCTAGCATCAACTAACAATATCCAAGAACCACTCAAGTTGAGTGATACCATTTAAAATTCTGAAAGGAGTTCCTTTAGTTCTTCTCTCAACCAAGTTTTGGATAAGCATATAAGAATGGTCAGACATTAGATTCTCACCAAAATGGACAAATGAGTTTGGAAATTGGTTGAACTAAGTGGAATTAACTAGTGATTTGTACAGTTTTTTCTGAATAAGTCAGCTTCTATATTGATTGTTACTCTATGTGAGTAATCTCCCCATTGAGTGTAAGTCCACCAAGTCCATCTTCATTAGGAAGGTTGACAGTTCTTTTGTGGAACTAGGATTGAACTTCCTGCTACTCTCAACTTCATTCAATCTCAAAAAGTAGTTAAATCACCCACTATAAGCCATGAGTGTGTAATTCCCAATTGCAATATTTATAAATCTAACCATAGCTTGTTACGTTGGAATCCAAAGTTTAAAGTATATATGAGTATAACAGCAAAAACTGAGGACATACCTGTCATCCGGCATTGTAAATGGAGGAATTGATCTGATTCTTCTAAAACTTGTACTCATATTGCATCAATATTGTAGAGACAAAAAATCTGACCATTACAATGTGATTGATGATTGGAGAAGGTCTCCCAATTAGCACCCAAAAACTTGGCACCAAGCAGAGTCTGAGGTTCTTTTATTCTAGTTTCCAAAAGTCCCACCAAACAAGGCTGTTTATCCTTTACATTCAAGTCCAATTTGGTTAAATTAATTTTCTATCTCTTTAACCATTCATTGTATTTGACTAATTAAGTTACTAAATAAATTGACAATAGATATAAATTATAACTCTATATCACATTTAAGATTAGATAAACTCAATTCTTTTAATTTATCTTTATTTTTTTAGTTAAATAATTTATATCTATAGATCAAAATTGGCACTTAACAATGCATCATAACTACCCAAATATTAAGAAAGTTAAAGTGGTTTTGACTATTCTTTTCATGCGTAACTTTTTTTGTATATTAATTGTTTCATTATACAATGTTCTAATAATCATAAAATATGAAATTAATGTCTACTATATTTGAGTCCAAACATAGTAATTCTTCTTCGTTAGTATTTAATTCTATTAATGAAATTTAAAAACTATTTTCAAATTTTCATTCTACTTTAGCCAAAGATTTTTAAATCAATAATAATTGAGAACATTAGAACATTCTACCTAATTATTTGAAGGTGATGCATCTTATATTAATCACTTAATCACCCTCATACAATTCATGTTATATCTAGTAAATACCAATTGAACTACTATTGACTAGGATAGGTCAAAAATAATATCAAAATATAATCATCCCTACATGAGATATTTTGGAGATCACAAGTTAGAAGATTACTTATACAATCATCATAATAAGATTTTTCATAAACATATAAGTAATGCTTTAAATGAAATTCTTATATCAAGTAAGTTCAATAAACTTATTCTCTTACAAATACCCATACTTTTATTTAAGTTCCTTCATACTTTAATCTATGAGATATGTTGAATCAAAGGATGTTTCAATCAATATTTTGATGATAACAAAACATAAGTACTACTAATGAGTTTATTATTTTATTGAGAAGCAATGTAAGAACAAGATCCAGCTATAAACTCGAGAAGATAATTTATGAAGTTAATAAAGAAAAGTTGGAGTTTGTAATCATTAAAGAGAAGAACAAGTCAAAAACAAAAGAAGAACAAGAAAAAATAAGGTCATTCTTTAGTTTGTATTTCTATTCCCAACTTTTTTTACTTTATTGCTTAAACGTATTGTTAAAATTCATTCCATCTTGCTTCATTACAAGAATCTTTTCATATAATAAGAGGTATTAAATCTTTTATTCTTAAAAGAAAAGTCTTTTGATCTTTCAAACATTCTTTTGAGGATATTTTGGAAGTTGTTGTAATTATGACTGTGTTAAAAAATCAAGTTTAAGCATTTAAAATTGTTCAAATCATGTTTTTGGAGGGATTGGTCATCCAATCATAAATTAATGGTTAATTAGTGTAAGTTAAATATGTAACAGGTGAGTTTTTTAACACATTGGTCAACCCATATGGTGATGTGATTGACCAATATCCCTCTAAGGGACACATATTGAAATCATTGAGACAGAGGAGGTGTCAAAACCTATAAATACATAGTTTCTCATTAGTTATTTGATCAAAAATTTATGGGTTTCTTATAAATTTGAACATCATTATTTTATATTTATGTGATTTAGGCCTTTTTAGAATTATCAAAATGATAAAGTGAGATAATTTTGAGTTTTATTTTATTTGAAGTGTTATCTATTGTATTTAAAGATGTTCTAAGTGGTATTGAGGTTCCTATTCACCATGAAGGAAGATTGTAAAAAGGTTTCTCTTTGCTAAGTAAAGATTATACAAAGGTTATTCTTCATATTGAAAGAAGAGTTATAATGGAAAACTAAAAAGAGTCTTAGGAGTGAATATAGGTAAGCATTACTTATTGAACGATTATAAATCGTTTTTTATTTATCTTCTCTTACTCTTTTTACTTTATTTTTAAGTGTATTGTTGAAATTCATTGTTTCAAATTCACATTGACATACAAGTATTTTGAATTTCAAAATAAAAATCTTAAAGACATATAAGTAATGTTCTCAATGAAATTATCATATTGAGTCAATTCAGTAAACTTATTCTCTAACAAACATAAATACTTCTATTTAAGTATCTCTAGGTTTTAGTTTATAAGTTACCAATATGGTGACGTCTATTATATTTGGAGGTATTCTAAAAAGAGTTAAGATTCCTCTTCACTATGAATAAATATTGTAAAAGAGTGCCTCTTTGCCAGTTAAAGATTCACAGGTTATTATTCACTTTGAAAGAAGAGTTAAAAATCTAAGAAGAATCTTAGGATTGAATGTAGATAATAGTTAATTTTCAAAACATTACAAATCACTTTACAATTTTCTTTCCTTACTTTTGTTACTTTATTACTTAAATGTATTATTGAAATTCACTATTTCGTTTCATATATTCATCCTTGATAAATTATGATCATTAACACACTAAGTTAGTAATTTTTATTTTACAAATTAACAATAATGAATTCACTTCCCCCCTTTTAGATTCCGTTAAACACTAACAAGATTGAATACTTCGTTTATAAGGAAGAAACATAATGTATACTGTCTCTGCTTTATTAATATCTAATTTTAATAGAACAATGATTAGAAACAATTTAAAGATAATACATAGATGCAATATAAGTCTCATAATTATGATATCATCATAATTTTATTTTTAGTGAACATTTATCTCATGGAATTTGTATTATACATTAGTCAATTAAATGAATATACATAAAATAAAAAATATATTTAAATATTTATGTCACAAAACTGTAACCAATCAATTGGTTGTAGGGTATAAATTAATAATCTTTCACTTACATTTAGTTCTTATATCCTATCACTGTATGATGATCATGCTATTACTAGAATAGTGATTAAGTGAAAGAATTCTATAAAATTCTTTATAGTAAGCACTTACTTAAATATTATAACTTTTCTTATATAATTAAGGTAAACTGCCTAAATACGTACTTCAATCTTTTATGAGATGTTAGCTACTTCATATGCCTAATAGCTCTAATTGTCTATATTACATTACTTTTTCAATATTGCAAGGAACTATACCAAATTCATTGAAGAACTTCTTGACCCAAATAATTATTTTTACTAAATAAAAAATGTGTTTAAGGCTATTAACAATTCATATTAAATTGGAACATTTTCAATCGAGGATAATATTTTTTTGATAAATAATCGAGAATAATGTTGTTTTAAAGTAAAATGTACATTAACTAGGACTAACTTATATCAAATTAAAGTTAATATCTATATGAATTTGAACTTAAATATCAACTCATAAATTAAATAATAGATATATTTGATATTTTATAAGCATCAAATATTTCAAATACTACACACCTTCAAAATATTATATATGTTCTTAGATTGGAATAAGGAAATTGAACTCAAATATCAACGCATACATTAAATAATAAATATATTTAATATTTTATAAGCATTAAATATTTCAAATACTACACACCTTCAAAATATTATATATGTACTTAGATTGGAATAAGGAAACAATTTTACATCTAGTTCCCGAAATAAAAATATAACCTTTTTACTTCCAATAAGATTTTTTCTTAAACTATCATATCTTCAACAATTGAAAATGTGAACTATTGTTCTTTTTTATAATTATATCTTTAGATACTTCCACTAAAGAGGATAATTATTCTCCTATTAATCTTCTTGCAGATATAATAAATTCACAGTCATCTACAAAATAAACTCTTTGAATTCATCATGAAAATGAATCTTATAAAATCTCATAACTTTTCGCCTATAAGTACAACAAAAATAATGTCCCAATAGAAATCTCACTGAGATGCAGGGTCTAAGAAGGTTCAGTAACATGCAGCCTTACCTTCAGTTATTAGAGAGGTTATTTCTGATATACCCACAGAAAAGAAAAAATATTAGAAACAATTTAAAGAGGAATAGAAGAAAAGAAAAACGATAACCAAATACATAAACAAGTTTTCAACTGTATATCAAGTTTATTAATAAAGGCACAAGTTCCAATTGTATTATCATAAGATTTAAACCTTTTCAAACTTTATCTTACACCTACAACTTATCGTAAGAACTATCGTCCTATAAGTATACATTAAAAAATATTTTGTTCAATTGGTTTTGTAAGATGATATACTACTTTTTTTATATATTATAACTTTCTATGATCCAAATTAGTTCTAAACTTATTAGATAATATATACTTCAACTAAGCATCAAAAGTCAAAATTATTAACTTTGACTCTTTCAAATTCTTAACATTCCATATCCAATATGGAAATCTTGCTAGTTAAAATAATTAGAACTATCGATCGAAACTAAGTAATTGTACTAGATGTAACTATAGAAGAAATAAATATTACATCATAAAATATCTCATATTACATTTTCTTCCTTACATAAATATATAGTATTATAGAATTTAGATATGGAGGTTTTATTAAAGAATCTCATTCTCTATAAATAATCATAAAATTTCAAACTCACTAGATTGATCACATCAAAGTGTTTCAACATTCTCAACTCTTAATTTCTATTTAAATTTAAATACTTTACCTTTCAAAATTTTAAATAGATATTTCTTCTAATACTTGTGACTCTATCATATAAAGTCATTACTAAATATAATGAAATACAAATATTCATCGTTTTATGAATTGTTATTACATTCAATACCATTATATGTATATGATTTAATAACTTAATATTATAATTGACATTTCACTAAAAGGTTGATTTGCTCATTCTTCAACCTAATAAGTATCACAAGTTCCACACTATTCATAATTAAAGGATACTATATCCTTGTATGTAATTTTATTATTCTCATTATGTTAATTTGATTAACAATGTATAAAAAGATAGTTTCTATTATATTTGTATTCTTACCACTTGTGTTATGGCTAAGTCTCCTTTGATCCAACACATATAAACTATTTGTATAAACTCAAATTAACTACTTTTACTTAATGATTTATTTCTTATCATACATGGATCATCATAATAATGCTGAATCCAAATTCAGTATCAAATACTAAAAACATGAATTAAAAATATATATGATCTTTATCATATCGTATATTGATAAGAAAAATTCATGCAATTGTCTTATTCTAATGACAACTATTATTATCATATAGTAAATACATTCAGTTATAGTCCATGTTTATGCTTTTAGTAGGATAAATAAAATGAATTTTTTTATTAAGGTAATATTTCTTTTATCTTTACTCCATACTAATGTTTGCATGATACTATACTATTATATAACTCCTTAGTGTTATATAACCTCATTTCTTGATAAGGTTAAAGTACTAATATGTTTATTGTTTATTTAATTAATTAATTTTTTTTCAGGTTAGGAGATGTGATTTTTTCAAATGATGTGATGATAAATTTACTGAGAGCATTGTTACATCGATTCACAAATTAAGGAAAGAAGTATACAAGTTAAAGTAGGAAGTCTAAACAACCACAACTGAAATATTTACAAGTAAGGAAATTGAGGAGCAAATAAATCTCATAAAGTAAGACACTAATTTATTGAAAAAAGAGAAAAAAAAAGAGTTTAAACTAATGTCAATGATTACTGTAATAGGATTTGTTGTGCTCATGCTGATGTGTTATTTTCAAAAATCGTATTTTGAAATGGCACTATATTGCATTATGAAATTTCAAACTTTTATTTTAATGAATGTAATGATTATGTATTAGAACTTCTATTGAAATATAATTTTTAATTACATATTCAATGTAATGATTCCTCATCATTTCTCATATGACACCTATAAAATTAGTAATTCATAATAGTAATATATTTGGAATTCATTAATAAAATATGACAAACACATTAATATTAGTAATATATTTGGAATTCATTTTCAAAGGTAGCAAACACATCAATAATAGTAATACAAATGGAATTTATATCCAAAAGTGGTAGAGAGATATATACATGTAGCTAAAATTTATGCCAACAACACATCCATCTAGAAAGAAAACACTAATAACACATCTATGAAAGAATTATGCTAACAATACATCCATCTAAAAGTTGTAGAAAACGCATATGGTAACTTTAATATGGTTATTCTTTGCTATAGTTGATTGGGAAAGTTATTTTTATGATGATTATATTAATGATGCTTTCCTCCTCTTTGGTTTAGCTTGTAACTATTAAGAAGTGATATTATATTGTTCTTTAAACCTTAGAATATTTGGTTCAAATGATAGCTTAAATTTATATAAATCAACTTTTCTAAACTTCTTTTTACTATCAGATGAAGAGCTAACCACCCGAGAAATTTACATGTTATTCATATTATTGATTTGAATTAATTGTTAATAATTTAATAAATGTTCATATATGGAACTTTCAATATTAATTTATTGACTTAGTATAGCAATATCTTAAACTATGTTTGCACCATCAACTTATATTATTCAAATGTAATATAATCATTAGTTATATAACAAAGATAAATTGATAAAAAAAAACCGAAGGCTTATATAACTTATGAAGATACCTTAATGATAGCCTGATAAACATAATGGGAATAACAATATGAATTTGATACATAAAGCAAATTTCAATAAGCAATGCAAGGTTTGTAAGCAAAGGTTTTATATATGTGCCTCACCAGGTAATGTTGAGTATTCCTTATTGTCTTTTTTGGCATTATGGCTAGAATTGCCATTTTTCTACATTTTCATACATGTCCCTTCTAAGATAAATTATCTCGATTTTTCAACTTTTTAGACTCATTTGTTCCTTTTCTTTTAATGATTTTTAGTTTCTCTGACATAACTCTTTTAGCCAGTGGGTCTATCACCTCTATATAAATCATAGGCTAGAAAATTTATACCCCTAATAGGTTATAGTATATGGTTATACAAATTAAGGAATTGAGCCTTCTTGTAGCAACTATCTACAAATGTCTTAACCCTTTGTTTGGAGTGATGAATTAAACTTATCACATGCTTACAAAGGTATCCATATAAATGCTTGAAAACTAAATTATTGGTGTCTACCAATCCTCACAGTATGTTTACCATCACCCTTTAACACTCGATATGCGTATCTCCATTCCAATCTATTCTTTATTGAATTGCATTTTTTGTTCTTTCCAATTTATTCATAATAGTTCCTATTCATATATCTCTTCATCACCATAATTCTAATTGTTTCAAGTATGTTAATAACTAGAATATCTTTTATTAGTAAGATCCACCCATTAAAAGTTTCACTTATATTATGTCAATAAATAGGCATTTTAATTTAAATGATTAATAGCATCTTACTCACCTCTCGTTAGGATATTCAAGCAATGGAGAAGCACATTTTATCTAATCTTTTGAGTTGATAGTTATAATCTTCAATATAGGTTGATCATGCATAATTCTAGAATTTTTTGTGCAAATCCTTTCCTTTATAATTCCCATACCAATTTGGATATGTGTCTAGCACACATTTGATAAGTGACATTTGGTAAAGTCTCTTCTACATCTTTGACCAATCCCTACAAAAATTGAAACTAATTTAGTTATTATAAAATAATATATGCTAATTAATTATAAATATATGAAGAATAAGATATCTTCTACATATCAGATATGACTTGAAGTTCTTCATTACGATCTAATTCCAAATCATAAGCTAGTAGGTTTATGAATTGACTCTATGAATGTTTTCTTCCTCGATGATAGCTTAAATAATGGATACATTCCTCTATCATCATCTTTTCCTATTACACTCTATAATTGGCCTTAGGACTCTGTCTTTAAAAAGTAGTCTTCAATCTAAAAAATTGGCTTTAAATGCTTCCATCCTCTTTTTATGGCATCAATGTAAATGTATAACTTTTTGAACTATAAAAAAAAGTTAATGAAAGGATGAATAAAATATATAACCTTACTATAGTTGCTTGCATTTATGCATAAATGTAATTTTTATTACCTGTAATATAGAAGTATCTTAATTACTTTCTAACTGTAACGCCAATATTGAGCTTGGATTAGTGATCTTTAACTTATATACATATCCCCGCAGGTTGGTAGATTTATTAACATAATTAATTGACCTTTGTTTAGTCTCCTCTTTGCTGCTTTACATATGCCTGATTTAAGAAATATATTAATTTTCTTTTTACACTCTTCATTCATTTTTTATGTAGGGATACTAGGCTTCCTAAGAATTCTATCTCTAAAATGTCTTACAAGGAACTTGGTTGATACCAACTTAGGTTTGTTGGTTATGAAACAACTACGATCAGGATTATATGTCTTCACTTTGAAACTCCGTTCCTTCTTATCATATCCAATATATAGCTCTTATGGCCATCCTCTAATACATCCCAATTTGATCTTATAGCTTCTTCAACAACTTGATGTTGTATCTTATTCGCACAACATAATCTACAAAATCTTTAAATTATTTTACATTTCTAAACTCCATCCTTAATCTCAAATATGGTTCCTCATTAGTTGGATTATGCCTGATACTTGTACTTAGTCTGTGTAATAGTTTACTTGGCTCTTCTCCACTTAGATATGCATCACTGCCAATAAAACTACCATAATTAGTTAAATCAATTTTAACTGGTAGATGGTCATTAGGAATTTTAACTTGTACATACCCATCATATACTCTCCAACATCTTCATTACCTTGGTTACCATAATCTTGATCACCCAAGTCTTGAAACTATTCATTAGATTTGCCAACTTCCTCACCAACTTCTTCATTAATATGTTCATCATTAACATAATCCATCTTAAGAATGCAACTGCCCTCTTCAGCTTAATTATTTTAGCCCTCTCCTCTTGGTATAGGTAATATCTCAGGAGCAAGGATTGAGATGTCTAACATATGGGTTACATAAACATTAACTATTTTACAGATTTTCATAAAATTTATAAGCCTAACACAATTTTGTCTTGATTGAATAAGTATCAATGACTCACTTTATTTGAAACCTAGTACGTTGTAATATGCCTTGTGAACTTGAAGGTGTCATAAATCCTTCCTCATGTCATATATTTTCCTATAACTAATATAGTGAAGGTCAACTCTTTTAAAAATAATTGTTTGCCCATTAAACATACTTTAACTTAGGTTTTGCTATGAATTCTAACCATAAAATAACCTTATGAAACTATATTGGTCCTTGTAATTTGGTTCATAATTAATAAAAAATATTAAAAGCAATATAAGTCTGCACAACAAAGCATGTTTCATATAGATGTAACTTGTACACTAGAAAAGTTAGCGAAAACAATTTATAGGTTAATTAAAAATGAAAAAATTGTAACTTATAAATATAATTCAAATATCTATTTATTATATGTCTACAAGTCATTTTCAGCCATATAAGATCAAAATTTAAAGCAAATTTGTTAAGACCAACGGTTACATTATTTCTTTGTTTTAGGGTGAATCCAACTATGATCATTTTTTAATTAAGATAGACATTTAAATCAAGTAGTTTTTCAAGTTTGATAACTAAGTAGACGCCTTAAAGTAGAAAAAAGCTTCAAAAACTTGAGTTTTCCTTTCTAAGAAGGATAAGATGCGGTAGCAATATACAGTGTATACGATACCGTTCCGTACCGGCAGGTACTGGTTGGATGATACCGTATCGACCAAACAATGGAATGGTACGAGGGGAGTGGTACCGGCAGCAAGTACCGTTCGGTACTAGTTGTTTTTGTCTAGTATTGCCTGATACTCACAATACTGGACGGTACTAAGCTGGTACCATGAATCCTTAATTTTTTAGGATTGATCTGCAAAAATGAAATTTTTTTTGCTAATACTACCCCCCTCGACGCGTCTTCTGTTCTTTGCCTTTCATTTTTGGTTTTTTCTCTTGCTCCTCCACCGACTCATCCTCTCCTCTCTCTGTCACTCTCGTCGTCCTCTCCTACACTCCCGACAGTTCACGATGCTCTCCGGCGGTGCTTGGCTGCTCCTCCACCACGCGACGTTCGCCAGCTACGCCTTTCACCACCAACCACCATTGGCTCTGCCCTTTAGTCTCTGACGACCACCAACACCAAGGCACCACATCCAACAGATCTGGGAATAATACCCAGATCTGGACCCGACCCATACCGAATCTATTGTAAATTTTTGCTTGTTGGGTGTGTTTTTTTTCCAATTTCTGTTAGAATGTTTTTGTTAATTGTTTGTGACTGTGAGTAATAAAATTGTGAAGGATTTCTGGTAAACTGTTTGTGTTGGAGACGGATTTGAAGTTGGTAAATGGTAACAGAAATGTGAAATTTGTGGTTGGTTCGATTGGTTTATGATTTTGGTAACGAAAACATGAAATTTGTGGTTGGTTTGGTTGGTTGGTATTTGATAATGAAAATGGGAAAGCTGAATGTTTGGTTTATGAAACTTGAAAGTCGTATATTGCAATGTATTGTGGTTAATTTTAACGGTTTGTTGGTTGGTTTGGTTCATATTGAATTTTTGAAACAAACAAATTTTTTTCACTAAATTTGAAAATAAAAACAGAAAATTAAGAAGATCCATTCATGCTTTGCTAAATGGCATCATATTCATAAGAAGATTCATTCATTTTATGCTAAATGACATCTAGCTGTAAGTGCAATTACATTACCATTACTTGAAGAAAAGATAATTTGTCTAAACATACATAAAAAAGAACCTAAATTGAAAGAGCTCAAATGATATCATATTCATATAGAAGAAAGACAACAATTAGAATTGATTGCTTTAGATATATCTAAAGTTTGATTTATTAAATTTTAGATTAAATTAATTTTTTATTATTTGTTTAAGAAGTCATAA
>JAOTAY010000006.1:29934312-29947222 GCA_025629805.1 Erythroxylum baracoense | reverse complement strand
CCTCCCCCGTGGGCCACGGGTCCAGATGTCACGTAAGACGTCGGGCCGTGGACCCGCCCGGGGAGGGGTTCCAGCAGGATAGGCTTGGATCATTTGACTCAAAGATAGACAAGTTATTGGACGTGCTAAACTCCAAGTTCGAAAGCCAAGATGAAAGTCAAAAGAGAATGGAAGACAAATTTGATCATAATTTGGAGGTTTAAGTTGGGCAACTTACCAATGCATTGTCAACGGGGAAAATGTAGGGAGCCTCTAAAGTAACATGGAAGCCCAACCAATATCCATATTTTGCTATGACATTTGTAGAGCTAACCATTACAATCATTTGTGCACTAAACTATATGTGGGAGCATCCATATTACATATGAAACTAGCTTTATAATACTTATAATTCAGAGTTGAGAAACTTTTACACTGTTGCATGGAATGATTACATTTCGGTTGAATCTTTACAGCAATAGTAGCAAGAAGAACACATGACAAAGAAAATTGAAAAAGAAGAAGATGAGGAAGCCTCTGTCCAAGAAGAGAAAGTAGAAAAGTGGACAAAGGTGATTGAGGAAGAAAAAGAGGTGTCAAATAAGGAAACTATTGATGAATTATTGGTAGTCCCCTTAAGTACAAATGGTTTCCACTTGCCATAAGACAAACTAATCAAGTCAACTGAAGATTCATGGAGTTTCATTATTCCTTATTTTATTAACATTTTTTATTAAAAAAGACATTAATGAAGTTAGTTATATTGTTTAAATTGATACATTATGTCTTTATTATTATCTTACAACTTGTGGTTTATTCACAAGCTAATAAATTGCCATGTGGAGAAATAATTAGAAGCAAGCAATTAATTATAGACTCAGATTGATAGTAAACATGAAGGGTATGTCGAGCTAAAGATGATAAACAAGTACTACTTGGGAGGCAACCCAATAATTATGATAGGTTTAATTTTTATTTCACTTTGTTTCTAGTGTTGTGCTAGCACATGTTTTTATTGATTTTTTGTATGTTTTATTTTAGGATATAAAGCATCCTGAGTTGATTTTGCATATTTGACGTGTATAGTATGCGAGTTAAAGTTTTGTAACTTGGAGTAACCAATTTGTAAGTTTTTCTAACTATTTTTTATTCTATACACAGTTATAGAGACCTACACGGTCTCTAGACATGACCATGTACATTTTGGATCTTTTAAAAAAACTTCACACATGTTTACAAAGAGAAACACACCCATGTAGACTTACACAGTCAACTACATGATCGTGTACATGACTATGTATATCCACAAAAACTTAAACGCTTGTGTCCCTTGTATTTTAATGAATCTATGACTTATACAATTAGTTACATGACTATGTAATCAACCGTGTAAGTTCGTGACAGAAGTTTATTCTCCTTATTTTCTCTCATTCTCTTATCTCCGTACATCACCTACCATTATATTCTCTTAAATTCCTACCCAAATTTAGGGCTTTTTAGCTCAAATTGTGACACCCAAGTAACTTCTTTCATTGATTTCACTTGTTTATGCTTGATTTTTTGGGTATTTTGCAATTTTTAGGGATTTTCACCTTCAAAAAATTCTAGGGTTAGGGTTATGCGATTTAGTGTAAATTTATTGATTTTCATTTAAAATTTGAATTTTATCCTTTCCTATATGATTTATTAGTTTAATTTGATGAATTACGTGAGAATTGGATGAAATTTGAATTGTGTATGTAATTTTGCTCACTAAATGATTAATTGTGATGATTTTTTATACAATTAGGATTAATTTGTTGTTTCAATAATTAATTGAAGTTGTTTACTAGTTTAATTCCATTTTAGTTTTGAATTTTACATGAATTAGATGTTCAATTTTGTTAATTTTGGGTAATTTTGATTACCTACGTTATTTTCAATTTTAGGATTAAATTGGCAATTGAATTGTTTGATTTAATTTATTTGTTAGTTGCCATTCTTTTAATTTTAATTTTGTGAATAATTCAATTTTTTAAATTTTCTAATTATTTTATTATTTCATTTATGTTATATTATTTGTTTTAATTTCTTATACGCTTAAGTTTACTTTTAATTATACAATTTCACAATTCTAAGATTTAATGAGCATACAAACCTAGTGTGAGGAAAATCTGTTCTTTGTACTTTTATCAGCTATTTTCTCACCTACCTTATGTTTCAGGCACAATAATGGGACAACGAAGAGTAAAAGAGGTGCCTAGAAAGAGACAACAAGGGGAAAGGTCCTTTAGATACTCAAATCGAGATCAATCGCCACAAAAGCATGAAAACTTAGTTTGTCCACTAGAGTGATCCAATAGGTTATTGTTCAATGTCGGAGCCTTTAAGGAGTAATACTAAAGGCTTAAGGACAAGATGTTCGAGACCAGTGAAAGCATTGACTGGGAGGAGGTAGAGCAGATTGGCTTAGCCCAGTAGGTTTGGGACCTTATGAACATTGAAGCATGGTCTCGCTTCTTTAAGATCGTGGAGCCCTCGTACTGGGAGCTTCAAGGTGCTTTCCACATTTTTTATTGAGAAAGGCTGCTACAATTTAGACTGGCCAAACACCATCCAGTTCCAATTATTGGGGGAGATGGTTTAGATGAGTTATTCGGAGTTCTTCACAATGATAGGTCTTTATGACCAGGAGTTTGTGGGGACATAGGAATTTGTTGCACTGCGATTGATTTATTTTGTGCTTATAAGAATTTATAAATTTTAATCGCAAGTGTACAGTGTAGCGATAGCTAGCACTAACAAGTATGGGTTAATTCCATGAGAATTGTAAGTACTAATATTAACCTTTTTTATTATCTAACTATCAAATCAAGATTTGAATTTAACTGTAAGTTAAATTAAACAAACTAAACTAACGTTGACACAATAATGAACTAGGATAAAGAAAATACTATGTTTAGTTGATATCAAATAAGTACTACCTAGGTGATGAATTCCCTAAGATATCTTAAACATTAATCCCTTATCATACTATTAAATTATTGATTATTAGACTTTGGAAATTCCTATCTTATGTTAATATCTTTCTCAAAACTATTAACAACTAACCCTTAGTTGATTAACTGAAATCTCTTTATAGTTAAAACTCATAAGATTACATTACTGGATTCGTGAATTTCACTATTAAAATAGTTATTGCAAGAGGTTTAATGCTATGGTTTTAAAACAGAAATCATGTCCAACTAAAAAAATCACGAACCACTGTGATAAATATTTTTTTTAATATATTTTCTATTTTAAAATAATAAAATTTTAATAAAAATTTTATTGTTTTATTACTAATTATATACAATTTATTATTAATTATATAAAATATTATTATTAATTTATAAAATTTTTATTAATGAAAATAGAATATATATAAAAAATTATTCTGTAATTGTTTATATATATTTCTATATAAATAAAATATAAATAAATAATTTTTAAATATAAATCACATATAATAAAATAAAAACTTTTTAATAAAATTTTTATTAATGAAAATAGAAAATATATAAAAAATTATTGTTTAATTGTATTTATATATTTCTATATAAATATAAATATAAATATACATTTCAAATATAAATCACATATAATAGAATAAAATTTATTAAATAATTAATAATAATAATATTTTTATATAATTAATAATAAATTGTATATGATTAATAATAAAATAATATATAATTAATAAAAAATAAAAAATTAATAAAAATTTTATTAATGAAAATATAAAATATATAAAAATTATTGTTTAATTGTATTTATATATTTCTATATAAATATAAATATAAATATAAATTTTAAATATAAATAACATATAATAGAATAAAATTTATTAAATAATTAATAATAATATTTTTATATAATTAATAATAAAACTTTTATTAAAATTTTTATTATTTTAAAATAGAAATATATAAAAAATTATTTGTTGCGGTTGTGCCTAACTTTTTAATTGAACATGATTTCTGTTTTAAAATCATAACGTTAAACCTCTTGCAGCAACTATTTTAATATTAAAGGTATAATAGTCATTTATTATATATTACATTCTATTACATCCATCTTTCAAACAATATTTTACTAGATTACATTATGAACCCTTTCATCCCTCCTAAATAACTTTTCACTATATTACATTTTAATCCATTATAAACTGTTCCCTTCTGTTCTATTCTATTATGTTCCATTCCATTAATTAACATATAACCAAACAGGCCCTTGAAACGGGAGATGAAATGGACAAATGGGATGAATTTCGTCCTTAGTATATATATTTGTGCAAAAACTGGAATAAGGTTTTTTTACGATATGATGTCTTGCTCTTTAACATTCTAGTGCATATATAAGATTTACTGTTAGATTCTTTAAATAATTTTAATTTTCTATACTTTTAGTAAAACATGTAAAAAATATTTAAACTTTGTTAATGTTCAGTGGTAGTTCTAACTTTTAATCTTAATATATCTTTTGATATTTTAACTGTTAAAAAATATAATGTCTCTTTTATTCATTTTTTAAAAAAAATAAATATTATAAAAATAATTCAAATCACTTAAATTGAAAAATCCAACCAATTTGGATTGATAAAAATCGTATTGTTAATAAATTGTTTCAAAATGTTAGTTCAAGCTCCAATAAACCATCTACTGTGCACACTTAACTAGTATATTTACAATTTTTACAAATCAATAATAATAACATCTCAGTAAAATTTTTTGCTAAAATGCGATATTTGAAGAAAACAAAAGCTAAAAAAAATTCAAAGAAATAGTTACATAAAACTAACAATAAAATAAAATGAGAATAAAAATTAAAAAATAAAAATAAAAAGAAACATAAAAATAAAAATAATCGATAACATAAAAATATAGATGATGATAATAATAATAATAATAAATGCATAAATACATACATAAACAATCAAATAAAGATAGAAAGGTAAAGCATAAATAAAAAATGAAATAAGTAAATAAATAACATAGAAGAAAAATAAATAAAATAAAACAAACAAACAAACAAAGAAATTGTAAGAGAGACAAAAAAAACATTTGACTAAAAGTACTTTGATATAATTGTTTACGTTAAATATAAGGTACAAAAATCGAGGGAAAAAATTCAGAAGACCTATGAGACACAGAAGAACGTCTCTATGAAAGTCGATCATTTAACCTTGTCCTATTTTGCTAGAGTTTTCTATTAAGAGCCAATTTTAAGAGTCATTATTCTTGATAATTTCACCTTAGTTCTTCCCAGGTCTTCTTCTTTTTTTCTTATAGTTTTTAAGTATAATAGTTTTTTTATTGAGGGTCTAAGTTTTTGGTAAGTTCTAGCAGAGAATCATATCATTCTTGATAACTTTGCCGTAGTTCTTCTTAAGTCTTGTTCTTTTGCTCTTACAGTTTTTAAGTACAATAGTTTTCTATTGAGGGTCAAGTCTTTAGTCAATTTTGTTAAAGTTATATCATTCTTAATAACTTTGCCTTAATTCTTCGTAGATCTTCTTCTTTTTCTCGTATAGCTTTTAAGTACAGTTTTCTCCCATTTCTTAACAGGAACGTCAAGGTGTCTTTTTTAATATATTCAAACCACGTAAGCTTCATCTCCCTTAGTTTATTATCAATGTTAGTCACCATCAATCTGTCTCTTATTGCTACATTCTTAATCTTATCTTTTTCTTGTAAAATTACACATTCACATAATATCCTTATATCTGCCACTATTAACTTTTGACAATGTACTTGTTTGATGAGTCAATACTTTGTTCCACAGAATATGGTCGGCCTAATTAATAGAAGACAGAATTTACCTTTTTAGCTTAAATATTATCTTCTTATCACGTAAAACTTTTGATACATCCCTCCATTTTAAGTCACCTTAATTTGATATGGCGAATTATGTCTTCTTCTATCTTCTCGTTGCTTTGGATGACAGATCCAAATTACTTAAAACAATATTAATATGGTATATCTTCTCAACCAATCCTTATCTCCACCTATGATGTCTTCCTATGACTTTAAAAGTTACATTACTTAAGACTTTTCTTACTCAATTCAAAGCTCTTCGAGTCTAACGTATTTTTAATTAATCTAATTATAAATTGGCAAGAATTAAAAAGAATACAAACATATGTAGTCCATTACCACAGTCAATGTTATGTATAAATATTACTAAACTTAATGATGGTATTCACTCCCCATAATAAAATTTTCAAATGATTAAACTAAAGTATTAACATATTATAATTTTGTAAAAGTAATATACAACTACTAAATTATAAATTATAAAAGTACTAAAACTTGTTAAGTATTAACAAATATAACAGAATTTATAATAACTTGATATTCTCTATTGTTTTATTTAAAATTTTCAATTAATTAATTCAATTTTTTCTATGAATAAGAATCAATCTTCACATTAGCCAAATCTTTTAATAGACAAAAGTGAAGGAATCAAAGTCGCATAAATTTGATAAAATTCTTCATTATTTTGTTCACAATTTTTTATACACGTTTCATTTTGTGGCTAGTTGCGTTCACGTCTACCTGACATCAGACATTATTATATTTGGTCTTTAATTGGCAGGATCATGGGCAACCCTAAAAGTGATAATCTCCTGGCCGAGAACAACAGAATAACAGTTTTAGGAGTAATATATTTCCCAACTATCGGCGGCGTTAGTTGTTCAACTGGCCAAAAAAAAAAAATCTAAACAAGATCAGAAGACGTGAATCATGGAGGGAATGAACTGAAGAGCACATGGCAGTAGCAATAGGAACAGTGAGCAGACGATGAAGAGGGTGACGATTGAATTGAGCGTTGGAACACCAAATGGAGATTTGATTCAAGTGATGCCTACAACTTTGGTGGCCTTACAGTCCACGCGGTTGAGGCTTAAGCTGGCTTTGACACACTTATCAGCTGAATAAGCTGGACTGACTTCATTATTTCATCTGAATTTTCATTTTTTGCTTACATCTTAATGTGAAGGAAAACAAGGGCATTACAATTTTTTTCGAAATGTTAAGGAAATAGTGCACTCTTCTACATGTTTTTATGACATTTTGTTTAAGAAGATGTTTGCTCTCAAACGGGGATGCTAATTATTTTTAAAATTAAAATTATAAAATAATATTTTTTTAATTAGTCCGAGCTTGAGTTATTCAAACTTAAGCTTATCCGAGCACAGAATCTTTCGTTCTAAAAAATTAAAAAAAAAATTGCCTAACAATAATACTATGGCCTATTGCTTCCCCATTTCATTTTTGGCAGAAACAAACAGTATTGTTTCCATCAATTTGGACAAATTAAGAAAACTGTAAGTATCAAGAATTGGAGTTGAATGTAAGACTTTCTCATCCTGAATTCTTTTGAACTCAAGCGTAAGGAAATATCTATTATGTCCATTTGGCCAAACAAGTTAACACAACATGACGCATATAATTTGTCGGCTACAACGATATTAAAGAGGTGGTTGGTTTATATGGGAGAATAATAATAAGAATAAGAATGAATATAGTAAAAAATGAGGATGAATATTATTATTATAATTATGATATTAAAGAGGTGGTTGGTTTATATGGGAGAATAATAATAAAAATAAGAATGAATATAGTAAAAAATGATGATGAATATTATTATTATAATTATGATAGTTAGTTAAGAAGAAGGAATTATTACCATTATCATTAATAGAAGTTGGTTTGTAAAAAATATTAAAAAATAAAATTTTATTTTTTAATTAACTATAATTACAATATAATTAATTAATTAAATTATTGTAATTAATTAAATTTATTCAATTAATTAATTACAATATTGTAATTAATATAGTAATTAAATAATTATATTGTAATTAATTAATAATAATATTTTAATTAATTATATTGTAATTAATTATATTTTAATTTAATTAATAATTATAATATTTTAATTAATAAATAATTCTTTTTAAATTAATTAATAATATTTTAATTAATTAATTGATTACAATATTTTACTTAATGAATAAATAATATAATTAATTAATTAACTATATTAATATTTTAATTAATAAATAAATTATATTTTAATTAATTTATTTTAAAAATATTATTTTAAAAAAAGTCACTATTAAAAAATTCCTAAAAAAAATAATAGAGATTCCTATTAAATTATTACTCTTATAATAAAAATTAATAATCAACCGTTCACTTTTCATTCTCAGTCGTTAATCCGGACGCACACTCATCAACCAATCACTCCTAAATTACTTTCTTTTCTAAACAAAATGGAGTCCATTCCTCCGTATTTCTGGGCATAGTGCCTTCATCTTCCCTCCATGTCGATTGTCCTTAGTCTTAGCTAAACTCTCTCCATCTCCAGCGCCACTTGCTGGAGTTTCTATTAACATAAACTCAACACACACTACTTTTCTTTCTTCCGGGAAGTGTTTGTAACACATTCATTTGAATAGAGATAATTTGGATCTCTCGCTCCATCTTCCTCACACTCACCAAACATCCATATTCAGCTTCTAATCTTATGATCTTTTTGGGATTTAAGAATCTTATGTAAATGGGGCAAGAGAACTACACACCTCAGAAGAGAACCAGCGGCGGCGGCGGGGGAGCAGGCTTACCCACGACCACCGCCAACGGCAGAGCATCCCGGACAACGATGATCCCACGTGGCCGGCAGATCCACAAGACCTTCAACAACATCAAAATCACAATCCTCTGCGGCTTCGTTACCATCCTCGTCCTACGTGGCACCATCGGCATTGGCAACATCTCCAGCTCCGACGCCGACGCCGTCAACCAGAACCTCATCGAAGAGACCAACCGCATCCTCGCCGAGATCCGCTCCGACAAGGACCCCACCGATCCTGACGATGTGGACATCAACCCCAATTCAACTTACACTTTGGGACCTAAAATCGCCAACTGGGATCGCGAGCGCAACGTCTGGCTTCGCCAAAACCCTGAGTTCCCTAGTCACTTCGCTAATGGCAAACCTCGAATTTTGCTGCTTTCCGGTTCGCCTCCCAGCCCGTGTGATAACGCCATTGGAGATCACTATTTGCTGAAGGCTGTGAAGAACAAGATAGACTATTGCAGGATTCATGGGATTGAGATTGTTTATAATATGGCTCATTTGGATAAGGAGTTAGCTGGGTATTGGGCCAAACTGCCTATGATTAGGAGGTTGATGTTGTCACACCCTGAAGTCGAGTGGATATGGTGGATGGATAGCGATGCCATGTTTACTGATATGGTCTTCGAGATCCCATTGTCTAAATATAGTAAGCATAATTTGGTGATTCATGGGTATCCTGATTTGTTGTTCGATCAGAAATCGTGGATTGCTTTGAATACTGGGAGCTTCTTGTTTAGGAATTGTCAGTGGAGTTTGGATTTGCTTGATGCCTGGGCTCCGATGGGTCCTAAAGGGCCAATAAGGGAGGAGGCCGGGAAGATTTTAACAGCAAATCTGAAGGGGAGGCCGGAGTTTGAGGCGGACGATCAGTCTGCTTTGATTTACTTGTTACTTTCACAGAAGGATCAGTGGATGGATAAGGTTTATATTGAGAACCAGTATTATTTGCATGGGTATTGGGCGGGTTTGGTGGATCGGTATGAGGAGATGATTGAGAAGTATCATCCTGGTTTAGGGGACGAAAGGTGGCCTTTTGTGACTCATTTTGTGGGTTGCAAGCCTTGTGGGAGCTATGGAGATTATCCTGTTGAAAGGTGCTTGAAGAGCATGGAGAGGGCTTTCAATTTCGCTGACAACCAGGTGCTTAAACTTTATGGTTTTGGCCATAGAGGATTGCTTAGCCCCAAGATCAAGAGGATCAGAAATGAGACTGTAACACCTCTAAATTATGTGGATCAATTTGATATTCGCCACTCTGTTCATACCAGGGAGCTAGTGGATCCAAGGGCAAGAGACTAAGAGAGTGAGTGGAAATATGTCATAATTTGTAGGTAATGTAATTCATCAGTCAGAGGCAGAAAATTTGATAATAGCATTTTCTAGTCATGTTCGTTCTACTTCTTGGAACAAAGGGTTAGAATTCTTTTTGTTAGCTTCAACACCTCATTTTGTATTTTGAGTCAACCAAAGGAACTTATAATCATTCTCAGTTGTGATTTTCTTCTGTGTTTTGCCTTTTATCTAAGCCTCAAAGCTTCTCATGTACATATTGCATTAGCAGGAAAATGTACAATGCTCAAGTACTCATTTCAGATCATCGTGTTTCTGTGGAATGTGAGCAGTAAGAGTGTTTCCTTATTATTCTATAATTTTCTAATTGAGGTTTTCTTGTGTTAGTTCATACTTTAACAAAGGAGATGGTGAACGTGAAAGCCGCATCTTACGCTCTTTCTGTAGGTGCGATGTCGAGTTACTTGCTGCAGAGTCAATACTGCACGAGTTTTGTTTTTAGGAATTTTTGCGTAATAAACTGCAGCGTGTATTTAGGGGCACCAAATGCTTCGAATCTTTTATTTTCTTGAAATTACTTTAGACCCTCTTTAAAGTTTCAGATTTATACTGTCTCCTTCCTATGAGAACATTCTGGCTGTGAGCTTTAACTGACGTAACGCTTGAATAAGGGGTATATTCCTTGACGTTTGCTGCTGTGGGAGTTCTAATTTGAGAATGTAATGGCGATGCTGCTTCTTGACTTTGTGATGTGAATGAAAGCACAAATGTCTAGACATGCCTCAAATGCTTTAGTTTCGACCTGTTTGTTTCAAACTTTGTGAGGTGACTGTTACTGACATGATAGGGATAGGATAGTATGGTTCATCAGAATTTCCTTTTCAATACAATACGACTTGGGTATCAGAAAACTTTGATAATTTGTACTTCAATGGTCAATCAGTAAAGAGTAACGTTTATAACTTGATAATCATGATTATTGATGGTCATATGTTTGTAGTTTGGTATATGAAGTGTATGATAAAGTTAGTGTGCACTGATTTTGATATGCTATTTCAATGACAATGCTATTATATATATATATATGGTATTTTGATATTTTATGAATTGAACTATATACTTTGTGTCAAGCTATAGAGCTGAATCAACTATGTCTTCGACACGTATATGTCTTTTTTTTTTCCTGTCTCTCGTTAATTCACCAGTACTATTAGAACAGGTTGTACCGTGGATGAAGAGTTGGTTTGCTGATTATCTTCCAATCATTCGGATAAAAAGAAGAGCTTAAATCTTAGGCTTTAAGATTCTCTGGCGGTAGTGGTGATCAGGCTCAATTGTTATGTCATATAGGTTCGTGCTTGCAATTTGTTAATGCCAAAGAAAGTTGGCCTTGATCAACCATATATAGATAAAATGATGATAGACTCGACCAAATAAAATTAATGATAAATTATGCATGCGATAAATATTTAGAAGGTTTATAAATATATATGTAGAATTAACTTTGAGCAAATTCTACCCTTTAAGGTAAATGATGGCCTAATTGATTCAAGGAATGAAATAGATAAAAAATAGAATAGTTATTATGAGGAATAGATCAGAATGAGTATTACTTTGTTTGGTTTACTGTTAAAGAATTTCTATGCCAATATTTGGTTTGAAAATATAAATTTAAAATGACAAAAAAATAATCAACCAAAAACACGAAATTATTATTATTATTATTATTATTATTATCATTAAATTTATTATTCTTATTAATTTATTATTATTATTATTAATTTTATTATTATCATTAAATTTATTATTCTTATTAATTTTATTATTATTATTACTTTTCTACTTATTATTATTCTTATTATAATTAATTTTATTAATTATTATTATTATTATTATTATTATTTTAATATTATTAAATTAATTATTTTTATCAATTATATTATTATTATCATTATTGTCGTTATTATTAATTTTTTAATTATTATTATTATTATTAATTTTATTATTCTTATTAATTTTATTATTTGTATTATTAATAATAATTATTGTTAATTTTCTACTAATTATTAATTTTATTATTTTTATAAATATTATTATTATTATTATCAGTATTATTATTATTATTGTTATTCCCCATGGTATGGAATAGCTAAAGACAAGATATGGTGTTTTTTAGCTATTCCCCGTGATTAGGGAATAACAAAACCTCATAATAATTATTTCCCTTCTCTTTTTCTAACTAAACACAAGAATACATAAATGCTAGGAATATACTAGGAATAGAATTTCTATTCCATTGAACCAAACATACCATTAGTAGTTTTATCCCTATACTACTATTTTAAGACGGTTAGAATTCAAGTTAACTTCTCTTCGCAAAAACAAAAGAATTCAACTGAAGTCGATTCTACAAATCCTAATCATACCAAACAAACGTGTAAGTGATTTCCCATGTCTTCAAGGGCAGGTAACTTCTTCCAGACTCGTGAAAGCATTCTTCACTTAAACCAATCATTTTCTATCAAAAACATTGCCATCATCATTGGAGCTGAGCTCCAACCAATGATCGGTTCTAGTTATGGTTATAAAACCTCAACCAGAAGGAACATTAGATATATCACTGTAAGCAGACCATCTCAGAACGTAAACACGTTTAATCTCCTTCCAAATGTAGAAGCATGGTTGATAAATAATCAGAAGGAAACAATTATGCAGACCGGATGACAATCTATATGGAACACTGCAGATGGTAGTCCCATGGTCAACCAAAATTGTTAAACTTTACAATTACTGCATGATTTACCTTGTACGTAACACGGCTTCAACGCACTACATGAGACTCGGTGCTTGACCAACTCTATTGTTGCTGATGTCTGTATGATCAAGCTTGTATGACCAGTGGTCGGGTCGGTCGTGCTGGGCCCGAGCCCAGTCGTAATGACCCACAGGCCGATCGGTCCAATCTTCAAAGATC
>JAOTAY010000006.1:29915320-29925369 GCA_025629805.1 Erythroxylum baracoense | reverse complement strand
TATTATATTACAAAGTAAATTAATTAATAACCTTCATATTGTTGTGGTGCTTCATCAATTATTGGAATTGCATTTTCATGATAAATAGCATTTTCATTTTAAAAGTTTTAAGTTTTGAAGAAAAACTCTTCATTTTAAATGAACCGGCTAGTTTTTTCTTTCACCGGTTCAGCAGTTTTTACCGGTTCGACCGCAAAATGAACGGGTCAATCACTCACAAAAAATAAGGGCTAAATCGGACCGTTTCATGCTCCGGTTCCCCGGTCCAACCGCCCAGTTCGGTCCGGTTTTCAAAACACTGCCTACAACTACATCAACTCGACGAAATATTACCGTCTCTCACACGCATTTTCACAAGCACATTAAACAAAATTAATTTGGGAACTTTAACGAACATTAATTATCAAACAATGAAAGAAATCATACCTCATCTTTCTCGTCAATAATCCGCAACAACTGCACCACTCGGTCCCTCCTCCGCCATCTCCGCCTTATTCGCAGCAACAACCACCACATCAAAACCATCGCCGCCGCAAAAGCAGCGTTCCCGACCAACTTGATTGGCCTACCATTCCCACATTCCTTTCCGCCACCAATATTGTATCTCATCACATACATCACAAAATTAACGACCTTTGAACGCAACATCTCAAGTGCCACACGTCCCCATCTGGGTGTCGTCGGAACGGTGGCCGTCGGCGACGCAGGATCCGTAAACAGCGGCGAAGCTTTCACATGAGTCAACTTCGACGATAGCAACAACGATTTCGCATCTGGGTCGGCATCGAACTTTGATGGGATGAGGTTTTCGTGGTTGATTGGAGGAAAAACGGAGAAATCGTTATGGGCGTTGGTATCGTTAGAAGAGTCTCTGACGACAACTAAGGGCCATTGCTTTGCAAGGGTTCTGTGGGATTTAGGGGAAATGGGATCCAAAGAAGAGAGGAACTCCAAGTCATTGAGGCGAGCTAGAGAGATGTCATTCTCATCCTCCACCATTAGCTCCTGAACTAGTGAACGTTGTTGTGTTATTTTACTATAACATACAGCACTGGGTGGTAAATATTAGTATTACTATTATTAAATAAATAATATTTTATTTTATTAAAAGAATATTAATATTTACGTTTTAATATTACTTAACTATTATACGTCTTTTTTATTATATTTTAAGAATTTCACAATTTCAGTTATCTTAAAAATATATAGTTTTTAGATAAAAATAAGTGAAAATATGGCATACTAAATTATATAATGATTAAATAATTTTATAAAATATAGATAATATTTTTAAAAAATAACTTAACTAAAAAAAGTTTATTCGTTTTGTTTTTTAATAATTGTTATTATTTTCTTTAAATATTATTTTAACTATAATATAATTCCTTCTATTGTATTATAATAATTTTTGTAAAATAACATTAACAAAATATATTAATTAAATTATGTGATAATAAAATAAAATTATAAAAATAAATAATACTTTTAAAAAATAAATATAAAAATCAAAGCCAATAAAAGTAACTATTTAATACTAAGCTATAATACTAAAAGCTCTAAAGTTTAATTTTTTACAAAAAGCTTCCATGCTTTTGTTTAACAATATTAGTGTGATGAATGGAGACAGTATTTAACGAATAGTTATCAATCAGACGTTGCAACACAATTAATAAGATGTTTGCTAAGGTTATAGGTGAAAGATTAAGAAAAGTATTGATGCACACACTAGACTTAAGCTAAGGAGATTACTTACGAGGAAAAACTATTAGGGATAACATCCTCATAGTTCCGGAGCTTTTAAGAAGTTACTTAAGGAGCTTTTAAGAAGTTACTTAAGGAAGAACTCAAGCAAAAATTGGCAATCAAAATAAACTTTTAAAAGGAATATGATTTTATGGACTAAAATTTCCTTCTCAACACTCTGCATGCATTTGGTTTTTCGATTCAATTCACCTAATGTATCTCTCAGTGTGTCACTACTGCCTCATACGATATTCTTATAAATGGAGAGCTAACCAAAATAATTAAAGGAGTTAGAGATTAAGCTAAGGGGTCCCTTATTTCCTTACTTGTTCGCTCTGATAATGGGAATACTAATAATGTTGACAAAGATGACGATCGACAAAGATCATAGCTTTAAATTTCACTCTAAATGTAAAGATTTGAGGATAGCAAGTTTATCCTTTACAGATGACCTAATTTTGTTCTCTAAAGCTAATATTGGCTTAATATATGTACTAATGACAACTTTAAATACTTTCAAATTACTATATGAGCAGTAATCAATAAACTAAAGAGCTCCTTTATAGTTTCTCACAGTGTAAGTGGAATAACTGGATGGTTAGCTACTCGAACAAGAAGTCCCAACCCTCCACTTGCTATATAAGGGGACTTATAACTAATAAGAGGTCATCTTGCAGGGGCTTTATGTTTATTTTAGAGAAGATAAAGTCAAGAATCTCAAGTTAGACCTCATAGTGTCTATCTTTTATAAGTAGAATTCACTCATCAAACTTGTCCTCAATAATCTCTATATGTACTGCCTACATATATATGGTTCCCTAGAATAATTTATAGATCTATTGAATAGTTACTAAGGAGGTTTTTATGGAAAGGAAAGTTGGAAGGGAACTATATAACCAAAATCAAATCGACCAAGGTTTGCAAACACCGAAAGGAAAGGGGCCTAGGCATATTACCAATCAAAGTCATGAACCAAGTCTTAATGTTTAAAATGTCCTAGTTGACAAGAGTTCATTATGGGTGTGACGGATTCATAAATACTACATAAGGAATCAAAGTGTTTGGTTATTCAAACCCAAAGCTAATTGCTCATAGACCCTGCTCAACATCTTTACACTTAAGGATAAGTTTAGATGGCAATTTGAGCACCATATAGGAAATGGGAGTAACACATCATTTTGGTTTGACATATAGACAAATCTAGGACCCCTAGTGGATGTTTAGGAGCTCAATCTATTAAGGAACACCATACTAGAAAACAAAATAGAGCAACAAACCCTAACTACTTATGGGAATGATACTTAAAGGCTAACATGTGCTCAAACTCTCACGGTGACAGTAAGTAGAGACAGGGAAGAATAGGTCTGATAGAAAAGTAGCGGTAATATTCAATTCACAAACAAATCTTATAGGTAGCTGTTTGAAAGAATAGGAATCAAAATTCCATAACATAAATTAGTGTGGCATATGTTGGGTTTCGATCATGCATCACATGCATCAACTATCAGAAATCGTAGCGAAAATAAAACGAAACCCAGAAAATACAGAATCAAACATGTGCCATTAGATTTAGTAAAATAAAACATGAACTTAAGGTGTGTACCTTATAATCTCCTTTGTTCTTCATTATCTTCACCTCTTCGGGTTGTCGTAAACCACAACAACCAAAGAAAGACATCTCTAATGATATTCACATAAAGAGCGAAGCCTGAAACCTCTTAGGAAGAATGTCTATAACACACACAAATTGCTAGCTTTGTGTTGTGTTCTTTGATAGAGTATTTTAGAAGATGGTGAACAATTCACAAAAATATACTTTGTTTTCTCACAACTTTTGTACGAAAATGGAGTGTCTTTGACACCATTTGGCCTCCCTATAACCCCCATCATCAATGGAGAGTTAGTGGGAATTAAGTGGCTTTTAATCCTACTTAATTTAGCATTAAAACATTCACCCCTTCTTTAAAGGGTAATTTTATCATATTAAAGGGTAATTTTGTCATCTTACCTAATAAGCAAGATTCGCATGTGTCATATGATTCACAATCAAATGACCCTAAACTACCATACTTTTGTAGCTTAGTTATCATCTCTCATATCTTAGATCCCCATCCAAAACTATTTTACTCATTCTTCGCATCTTCAATGCGTGTGACCCATTAAATTTTCGGTTATGTTGGCCATTTGAATTAACACTTAATTAAACAAGTCGTGAGCGATATTAAGCAACACATCATGACCCCTAATTGACCAAAAAGTCAGTAGTTTGACTATGAACCCTTTCATAGACAATGTTCCTGTGCAATTCATCATTTCACCATTCTATACCCCCACTTGATTCAGAGTATGGTTAAAGTGTCAACTCCCACTAGACTGACCATGTCACATTTAACCCAAGTGAAGCTAGTTCTTGTCCTCGAGGCTCATTACTTAATTGGATATGTCACTGAAGACTATCTTCATGACATTTCCACTCTGGCCAGAGATTCCTGAGTAATAACCCTGACAAGAGACCGTAGGTATCATATCCTCCTATCGGGAGTGGTGAATCCTTTATTGGCTACTCAATTACCTTCGAATACCTTAAGTTGTACCTAATCACCACCTTATGAGAAACCTCTGAGAGAAAACGAGAAATGGAGTCAAAGTTTATGAGCAGTATCTAAGATATCCTTGAGCATCTCAAGTCTACGGATATTTGCACCATTGCTATGATGAGACTATCATTGACACTAGAATAGATTATCCATATGATTGTCTCATGACATGTTATCTAGTGTACTTACTACTCTTAGTAAGCATCCACATGTTAACTCTAAACAACTCATGCTTATAGCTTATGAGATACACTGCTTGATCTAAATAAGGAGTATAATATGTATTAGTTTGTCCGGATTAGTAATGTCCTGTCTCATTAATCCTATGACTAGGGATAATTTAGATATTAACATAATTACACATGATAGGAATCTCATCATCACGATCTCATCATGATTTCCTTCATGGTATGTAATGTATCAAGGACTTCATTAATTAGATTTAAGATCACTATCAATTCATAAAGGACATGAACATCAAATTAACAAAAATGTCTTTTTATTAATCATAAAGATTTATACAATAAGTGTTAAAGGCAATGGCCTTTAGAGCACTTCTCTAACAACACAAGCATGCTTTCCCTATGGCATAATTACCTTATGTTTAGCTATTAGGGGAAAGTTAAGTGCACTCTCAAGATTGAAAATTTTTCTTAGAGTGGCTTCTTTGTGTGTGTTATGCAAACAAACAGAGAAGACATTAAATCATCTTTTCTTTGAGTGCCAATACTCATTCAGATTTTGGGAACAACTTAAGATTGAGTAATGTTTAGTTTCCATTCTCAACTTGGCAAGATTTAATATCTTGGTGCTAAATCTTGGTGCAACAGGAATAAAAAAGAGGAGGAAATAAGCTTAGATAATATCCAAGCTAATCCTAAGCAACACAGTTTATAATATATGGCTAGAGAGGAATCCATAATCTTCAAGAAGGAACTTTGTAGTGTACAAGCTTTGATCATCACAATTACCAACACCACAAAAGAACAATTAATTGTTCACCAAAAGACTGTACTGTACAACCAAAGCTTGACTTATATGCGAAGAATATTGTAACATTAACAAAGCAAGCAAAGCAAAGCACGCACAACAATTGATTGAAAGGAAACATTATTGGCTTGCAAGTCTTATAAAATGTCAATCAATCATCATCAAGAAGGTGAAGTAGACAAGGCATCACCACATGCAAGTAGATAGTAGTGAAACACAAGTAGAAAGGAAAAGGAAGTTGAGTTTACTTAACTATGAAGGAAACAGGTGGAGCAAACATAGGAGCATGAGTTGCACCTTGATAACTCCAATCGACTTGAAGCATATAGAAGAGAACGTAATCACTTATGTCTTGCGAGATAACCAAAAGACTGAAACAATGATTGATATGTGTAAAGATATTCGATTTTCATATGTGGGCTTCTGGATGTTATTTTTAGCTTGAAGCTTGGGCTACTTTTGTAAGCATATTTTTGGCCCAGATGAACGAATCGATTTAATTTCTAAAAAAAACATAACTCTTTCTTATCTTTAGTGGGATAGAAACTTTGAGGGTTTATTGCTAAAAAAGTTAAAGTTAGATTTGATTTGATTTAAAGTCAACTCTCAGCCAATTTTCATCCAAACATAGTACTTTCAATTTGATCTCCATTTTGTCAAGGGACAATGGACTTGGAGGCCTTACATATTTGATTATAGTTGTATTAGAAAAGGTGTACTATAATGCATTTGAATTGAAAAGATAAGCTAAACATATCTAAAATTGGAAATCTCATTTCATATTAGAAGGATGAAATCACATAAATAAACTAACAAAAAAATTTAATATACCAATTATACAAAATTGAGTCTTACTTTTCTGAAGTAGAAATAGGCAACAAGAGAGTGAGACAAGTAAGAAAGGAAGTATCTTGCGAGCTCATCAAGGATTCAAGATCTCATATTTTGATCCTCTTATTTATAATATAATGTTGGTCTTTTTGCTCATTACAGCATCGTTTCTCATCTGTTAACTAAAAAAGTTAAATCAAAAATTAGTAATGTTCATCATAAAGAAACAACATATAAAGAACCTCTGAGCGAAGAATTGAGATTTAGTAAAAAAGATGTAGGAATGCTGATTGAGAGTAAAAAATTTTAGGGCTAGTTAAGTTTTCATAAATTGATATTTTTAATTTATTAAATAATAAATTCCATACATGGAATAACTATCTTATGTGGCAACCAAGTGATAAACATATAAATTTGACATGACTCACCGTGTCATCTAGTTTAATAAAAAAGTTAACATTTGATTTTTTTCCAAAAATTAGAAGTTAAAGTATTTTAGCATCATTTTTTAAAATTTGGATTAGTACAGCAAAATTGAGTAAAATTTGAGATTTATTTTACAATTAATCCTAGAATAAGCAATAAATCATTAAGTAAGATGTTAGTATGACCTTGAGTCAATGTTAACTACATAGTTAACATACATGCTAGTTTTGCAATACATTGAAATTGTGAATATTTTATTACTACTTTTTGATAGTTTTAGCTAGTATCGCAAAATCAAATAAATACCAAGATTTTAAATATAATTTGTTTTATAAAAAGTAAATAAATAAGTTGACCTCAACCTAATATGGTAATATAATATATGCAATATGCCATGTTTAATTATTGTTTAAGAAAATACATATTCATGTAATAAAAAGCATTTCCTACTAGAAAATTAAATGAAATTTGTCTGAGACATAGAAAAAAGATACCTAGTATTGAATAATTATGAGCTATCCTATAACCTAATTTGCAAAATATTAACATAGAAAAATGATACCTGGTAAAGAAATCTTCATAACAAATAAGAAAGTTGCTCAATCTAAATTTAGAAATCTTCATAACAAATAAGAAAGTTGCTCAATCTAAATTTAGACATATTTGCTACTATGTTTATTCAAACTATTTGAATAAAGATATAATTTTGAAGCTTAATGAAAGGTAAGGGAGTTTACATAAATATAATGCACATACTAGTTTTTTTGTATGCATCATACAATTTGAAAAATCATAATAAAAATGAATAAAAATGATATTTATGAAACATGTGACTTGAATAAAATAAAGTAAGCATGAACTATTTATTATGTTTTTAACTAAATGAATGCATGAAAATTGAAGAGACATGATAAATGTTAAATAAATTTATTTAAGTTGGATTTGTTCATGAATTTGTTCTTTATCTCATTAGATGCCAAAACTATGGTTAATAAAACCTCTTAAATTACAAATATTTTTCATTACAAAGTGAAGTATAACGAGAGTGCATTTTAAGAGTTTGAAAGCGGATAAAAAAAAGCTTTAGGTTTTTAGTACAAAAAAGATTATCCTTTTTTTGTTGGTTGTATCTAGTGATAATTCTATTTCAATGCTTCCAATATTTACTTTGTGCACTCAATTTCTTTAGAAATATTGGTAGAGCTAAAGACACAACTAACTAAAATAGTTACCAAGTCAATATTAGTGGGTAATTTTATTCTTAAAAAACTTAATGAAAGTGCAATCATTGTTGTTTAGAAGTAAAGGGTAAACAATACTCTTCTTAAATAAAGTTCGCCAAAATTTTTGAATAGCAAAAAAATGGAAAAGAAAAAATGACCAAAGAAAGTAGTTGAAATGGTTAGAAGCTCATTATATTAGTACGATTTAACTCTATTTGATATATAATGTTGTTAGTAATATTATCAATGAAAATTCACCATATCAATCTTAAAAAAGTTGGAAGCTTTTTATCTAGTAAAGAGTTTGTCCATCAAGTTACATATGAACGACATTTATATCAATTAAAAGAGACAAGCAGACAAAAAGATCATAAACCATCTTAACATGTTTAAAAGTCTAATGGATTAACTACATAAAGTTGATGTCAATGTTGAAGAAAGAGATAATGCATTTTTAGTTCTTATTTCGTTTCTTGAGTCCTATGATAGTTTGATTATGACACTGTTATATGTTAACAATATATTAAATCCCAATCATGAGAAAACATTTTCATTATTTCACATAATTCAAAAGAAGAGAAAATTTGTAAATGAAATTTGAGTGTTGATCCTTGATGACATATGAAAGGGAGATGAATTGTGTTTATTCACTTTTTTACTATATTTGTAAACTAATGAATGAATTACTTATTTTAATGAATGGTTATGAAAATTTCATATAAAAAGTTTATAACAAACACCATAATTGTAAAAGAAAGGGGCAAAATAGAGATAAAATCAATTTGTAATGATTTAGCTCAACTTCTAAGTGGAGTTTGTAAAATGGGTGAAAGTTAAGGACTATTTGGCCAATTGATATCTTTATCCTTCAATGGGTGAAGAGTAGCTCTCCATATAACATCTTCTTTATCATAAGTGAAGAGGAAACCTTTACAAACTTCTTGCCTTGTCATAGGTGAAGAGAAATTTGTCAAGGTATTGTGGAAGGAAAAACTGCAAATATGATCCAATTTATCATAATTAATTAGTTAACATATTGATTAACTCTATTTTGAAATATGGAAAAAGGTCTTGGTTTATCCAATTATCTATCGAGTGACAAAAAAGATTCAATAAAAGTCAAAATCAATTATCTGTTTTTTGCAAGTCTTGTTCAAGGTCAAAAGGAACCCTCAAAAAGTATACTTTGAATAATGTCTTCAATTGTAATAATTACACAATCATATTGTTAGTTTATGCCCTACAGCCAATCTCTTTCGTTATAGTTTAGTGACAAATTATTTAAAGGCATTATTTATCTTGTACAAATTTAGATGTATATGATAAAGTCCATGGAATAATTGTACATTGTAAATGAAATTATAATGAGATTATAATTATGAGATTCATATTGCATTTATGTATTATTCCTAAATGTTCCTAGTCATTGTTCTATTAAGATTGGACATTAATAGAACGTAAAAAGATTAGCACACGTTTTGTTTTTCCTTTTAAAGGAAGTAGTCGATCTCATAAGCTAAAGTATAGAGATACTTAAACAAACATGTGGGTGCTTATTAGAGAAAAAGTTCACTGAATAGACCCAATATGAGAAATCCATTTGGAACATTACTTGTATGTCTATGGAATTCTCATTATGATGATTATATAAGTGATCCTTTAACTTGTGGTCATCAAAGTTATCTTGTATGAGGATTACTATGTTTTGATACTACTTATGATCTATTTAATCATGGGATTTTAATCTGTAGTCATTGGATGTAGCATGAACTATATAGAGGTAGTTGAGTGATCAAGATAGGATTCATCACCCTAAAGTAATTGGGGAGAATGTTCCATTGTTCTCGATTAATATTGATTCAGGAAATACTTGGCCAAGGTGGAATGATATTTTGTATATAGTTTACAAATATCATTAATTGAATCAATAGCTAATAGCGGAGAACTAATATGATTAGACTCAAAATAGAGTTGACATTAATTTCATGCTCTATGTCTAATTGGAACATTGGATGATGAAAGGATTAAATTATACGGAAAAATCATGCAAGGAAAAAGGTTAGTCAAAACTACTTTGACATTCCTAAATTATTGGGTGATCATGATATATTGCTAGACGCCAATCTTGATCTATGATTATAAATTATTTAATTGGAGAATTGAAGATAAATTAAAAGGAGTTTTAATTTATCTAATTCTAATTATGAATTAGAATTATAATTTATAATCATTGCCAACA
>JAOTAY010000006.1:29893831-29915220 GCA_025629805.1 Erythroxylum baracoense | reverse complement strand
TAATTGAAATTAGAATTTAATTTCAATTAAATTACTAAAACGTCCAAAGCTTATTATAAATAGGCTTAAGCTCTATGAAGCTAGTACTTCATGCTTAACCCTCTCTGTAAGATTTACAGAGTTCTCTCAACCTGTTCTGTGGATACCGTTAGAGGCCGGACACTTGTGCGGCTAAGGTGGTTGAGACGGATCAGTTTCGAGAACAGTTCGAGGGATACAACAAGATGAAGATTAAGCTTCGGAATAAGGTACAAATTAAGTTTCCGCTTAATTATGTTTTGTATTGATCATTTTATAGAATTAAATAGATCTTGATTTTTGGGAAATCAAAAGTCACGAAAAAGTTTCATGATTATTCCGCTGTCGTCGGGATCGAATTCTTACCCGATTTCCCAAAACATATAAATCAAAACTCCCTTTTTTTCACTCACACTAATAAATAAAGACATATATGTTATGTCATGTAAATATGCACTCTTTAGTCTCTCAAGGTTTTTAGCAACTCTCTAATATGTTAAAGGTTCTTTTCAAAACTCATTTATGGTCTATTTATACTCAAAACTAAATGAAAAATAGTTATTAGACACATAAACCATCCACTATAACGAGTAGTATTTAGGCATGTTTAGCTAGCCAGACACTCACCTTCAAGCTTACATATCCCTTAGCCTAATAGACATCACCTAGTATTTAATTATTTTTCTCCTTTCTCTGCTAGCAATCTAAATCCTTACGCTAGTTGAACCTTTTGCAAAATCTAAGTCAAAGTTTTCAACTCCCGAAATTTTTCAAACATAAAACACAACCATTTGATGAAAACTTGATTAAGAAATACTGCAAAAAAATTGCAAAGTTTATTTGAATATCAAAAGGGTTTTCTTTAAAGATCAAAACGGTTTACCTTTTAATTATGAAAAGATTTACATTAGGACTTGTATACAAATGATCATGCAATAATTAATCTCTAGTTTGTTGAAATGACTAAGATAGAGTTATAAAAAATATTACAATAATTTGTTTAAATCTTGATATACTTGATTCCTCCTTATTCTTGATTCTTCACCTGAGTTACCTTAAAACTTTCTTAAGTTGTAAATATGCTCCATTTTGTCCATTTTTCTATTATTTGATTACTCAATTTATTTCAATGAGCTCCTTTGTTTACTTGCCCTTTTGTTGAACTTCATCTTTCACATATTACATAATTCCATTATAATTGATCTACTAATGCCACTAAAATTAAATTCTTTAATAATAATATATTTTATTGATAGGTTAATAACTCACTTAATCTAACAATGACGATGGTATCTTTAATAATAATATATTTTATTGATAGGTTAATAACTCACTTAATCTAACAATGATGATGGTAATGTAATATAGAAAAAGAAAGTACTCTCCTTACACCCTCACGGTACACATATTAGTGGGCCAAAATTTTTAATTAAACAAAATTTAAAAAGTTTATTTATAACTAATATGTAGATTTAAATTATATTTTAATATAATATTATAAGTATATTTCATAGTAATTATGAAGGTTCACGACTTCATAGTGAGTATTATTAATGGAAATATTTTAAAATAGTGGAATTATATCAATTTCATATTCTCATTCAAGTTAAAGTAGAGATCTCTAAAACTTTTTTTTGAAAAGTAAAAAAAAATGATTGATTTATTTTGTTTCCAATCAAATGGAATGCATTGAAGACAAATGTTAAAAAAAAACTGTTTTGCTTACATCTAGTTATGAGTTTATTATTTATAGCATGAAGTGCCAAAAATATTGTCAAGAAATTTACGTCTTTCTTATAAATAGTCTATATAATTTAAGCTTCAAATTTGTCTTAAAGACATTTTATGAGTTACAAATCATTTGCAAGAAAAAGTTGGATATATTGAGAGTGTATTTGAAGAAGTTGAAAATGAGTGTATAAGGACTTTAGATTGATTTTGAAAGAAAAGTATGTGAAAATACAAAATAGACGGTTTTGTTGAATCATATAATATTATTGGCGTGTGTTCCTAATTGTCTTCTAATCTTTTTCCGTTTTATTCTGATCCTACCAAAATTTGTTTAATTTCCTAACAATCAAAAAATAAAGGAAGTGATGGAGGGTTAAAGGTACTTGCAAGATACCATCTCACTAAATTTCGTATCATTGACAAAATGAAAAGTAACCAAGTTGTAAGATTTGATCAAATTTCATGGAAATGTTGGAAGCTTTGATCTATTTCAGGGAAATCAACTTTTGCCAAGCCCAAATATCTTACTGCTGCCATTGTTCCTGTGGAAATAGGTGTTACCTCCCCTGAATTTGGCAAGCATGAGACAGTGGAGAGCCCACAGTCACTGCAGAGTCGTCGTTGACAGAAACGGAGTCAGAAGCAGAGTTCTTATCACTTGGCTTTTCTAAAGCAATGAGATAGGCACTCTTATCTTCAGGTGCATCAATCTGTGAAGAAGCCTCTTGAAGTTGCAGAGCATATTCCAAGTTCCACAGGACATCTCCCATTCCGGGTCTGTCAACGCCATGTTCCGCTAAACATTTCTCCGCAGCTTCTACGTATTTTTTCAGCGACTCCGGAGAGATTGTCCCCGCAATGTGAGGATCAATTATCTTCTCAATCATTCCCTTTCTGTGCCAGTGCATTGCCCAATCGGCCAAATTAACTTGTTCCCTAGGCAACTTGGGGTTTATCACAGGCCTTGCGCATAACACCTCAAAGAGTACTACTCCGAAAGAGTAGACATCAGATTTCTCAGTGAGTTGCTGCCTCCTGAAATACTCTGGATCAAGATATCCAAAGCTACCCTTCACCGCGGTGCTTACATGACCCTGCTCCATCGGTGCATCCTTCGAAAGGCCAAAGTCGGATACTTTTGCGACGAAGTTCTCATCGAGAAGAATATTTGTGGTTTTTACATCACGGTGAATAATGCCTTGTGCTGCACCAGTGTGAAGATAATGCAGGCCTCTAGCAGCACCAATGCAAATCTCTAACCGTTGTTTCCATGATAGTGGAGGCATGTTTGCGCCATAGAGGTGATCGCGAAATGGACCATTAGCCATGTATTCATAAACAAGAATCATCTCAGATTGTTCATCCGAGAAGCCAATAAGAGATACAAGATGGCGATGCCTTAGCTTGGACAGCATTTGTATTTCTGTCTGGAACTCATTTATGCCCTGCTCTGAGCTCGGATTTCCTCTTTTTATAGCAGTCTTAGTTCCATCCTCCATCACTCCAAGATAGACTTTTCCAAACCCACCAACACCAATTACCGCGTTTTCATCGAAATTCTGTGTCGCGTTCTGCAATTCATGTAATGTGAAGTACCTTCCGAGACCTTGATTAGAGAAGTAACTAGAGTGACCACTCTTGCTCTTCCTGGAACCAAAGATGCTTGATCTCCTAGTGCTGCTCTTACTGGACAAGAAACTCGACTGACCGGCGTGGAGCGGGAGGAGCCATGATGAGAAGCTGTTACGTCTCTGCCAATCTTGGGGCCTCTTATGCCAACGTACAAAAACTATTGCAAGTAGAAACATCGCTGTTGCGCCCATTGCAAGGCCAATTCCTGCAACAATCTTCATTCTTTTTCCTGCAGAAGATACATCGGCACCAAATAAACCACCCAGGTTTCCCTCTGGATCACTCATCTTTATAACCTCCAGTCCGTTCAGAATAGCGTTAGGCGTGCCCGAATTCAAACCAGAAGCAGGGCCAACCTGAATCCTGACAGAGCTATTCTGTATAGATGATGCATTGAGAATAAAATCTATGTAGTATGCAGTGGAAAGTGCACTGTTGATAGATGAGAGGTCAAGACCAGACATGCCCATCAAGTTGTTTACATACACATTGAAGTACAAATCATTAAGGGCCTTGCTCACAATGTCACAGAAGTGCATTCTGATCAAATAGGAGAACCCTGGATGAACACTCATCTCCCAGGTGAGATTGAAATTTGGTTGCAGCGTTTCGGAATCGGCCATCTCATCAGCAGTTGCGTAAACCCAGTTGGGAGCAATGTAAGGAGCTACACCAGACTGTGGATATTTTACTACACTAGGATCAACATACACATTTTGAACCCCTTGAGGAAAGGTATTATGCGCAACATCAGAGAACCACGTTCTTGACAACGTATCATTTTTCGGAGTTATCACTGGCCCTCCAACATTCAGCCTATAAGAAACCTCGAATGCGTACTTGGACAAGCCATTGAAAGTGCCACCTTGAGGAACCGTTGAAGCTGTGTCGGAAATAAGACCGTCAGGAGCCGAGACCACCTCAATGGCATTGACAAATGCAAAAGAATCTTTGTGGGGCTTGAAGACAAGAATTAATCTGTCACTTGCAACATTAACTAGATATTCCTTGAACCCCGATTTTTTATCATCTGACACAGAGAAGTCTTTCAATAGAACAAACTTGTCTGTGCTGACGCTGAAAACTGCACTGGTTAGATTGTATTGAGGGTGAGGAAGGGGGTAAAAGTAAAGACGAATCCAATGCAACCCTTGACGAGAGATATGAAAGCTATATTTTGAATCCACAAGCAATATCCTTACAGTGCGGTACAAAGGAAGAGCTGTGGGTGGAGTAGAAGAAGAAACAGAAGATATATTTGCGGGAATGGAATCGACTGAAACTTTCACATCTTCAACGGTTTCAAGATAGTTTCGGGAGGACGAATCGGATGTGAAGGTTCGACCATCGTCAAGATTGGTATCTTCTGATGATCCGCAATCAAGCAGATGTTTATCAGGAGGAGTATAAGAATCAAATTTTGCGTTGGCAAGAATGATGAAACAAATGAAAAGAATGGGAAGGGAGGAGAAGGGTCGAGGCCTAAACAGCCTGTGATTCTCTCCTCCCATTATCATGAATCAGTGTTAATGGGGGGCCAACGGTACAGTTAAAGGGGAGAAGATGGCGGTACTGGTGGTGTTGACGGTGGAGGCGACATTGGTGGCCAGTGGCTCTGCAAAGGCAAAACAAAGTACCTTCTCCTCCAGAAAAGGAGGGACTAATGTGATGAATGTGGTAGTGATAAAAACTGCTGCTTGATGGATGGATATGTGAGTTTTAAGGAAGATATGAAGAGGAATTGAGATAGTTGGAAACCAGTAAGTGAAGAACGTGCAGGGTGGTCTAGTGATGGTATGAAGATTGGTTCTTTTTAGGGGTGGTTGTTTTGTTTGTGTGTTTTTGGTGGATGGATATGGCGGAAGAAGACTTGGTAAAGAGACAGAAACTCCTGTTTAACTCGGAGTAGCGACCTGTGCGTTGGACCTTTAAAGCCTCTATTGCTTCTCTGTCTTGGTGTAGCTACGTGCTAACTAACAGCAAGTTCATGTCCTAATCCTGTGTTGTGCAGCATGATTTTTTCATACGCTATTTTAGTCCATATTATTATTCAACAGGCAGTTACGATATACGCTTATTAGGAAAGTCATCAAACTTTGGAATAATGAATTTTGTTTAGTTGTTGAATATGGACATGTTAAGCATTAATTCTGAATGCTAATGTTGCTATTCTAACTTATTCAATTGCAGTTGCTGATAGATGTCCTAAACTACTAAAAGATGATGTTAATTGCAATTCTCAATCTTATAAATGCAATGTTTTTAACTTTTTAATATTGTTTTTTAGGTTGATGACAATTTTCACAAAAAGAATAGGATCCCCAGAGATGTGGAAATATATTTGACTTCTGATGCAATATGAAAAGAGCTAGGACCTGAACAACACAGGAAAAAATAATACGAATTACAGCTAATATCAATACATCATGCATCCCTGTTCAGCCGTTCTGAGATCTTAAGATTGAGTAGATTTTATATAAATTATTATTGTTCTTAGAGAAGAGGAAGTAAATTAACTGAGAATTGTAATTGTCGTTGAAAGGAAACAGAGTTTTAGCATATCCTCCTAACCACTTGGCATGGTACTGGAGATCAGCGTCAATGTTCACACGAACAGTAGGCCCCAAAGAAGTGAAATCTGTGCTCCCTGAGCCTGAGCTGGGAACATAACGGGGCCCAAGTTTTACTTGCTCCAACCCAAATCCAAATGGCCCTTTTTTTAGAGGTTTAGGGTTAACCCCTTCCCGTAAAAACCCATTCACCTAAACCTATTTTTGGGTCATGCGCTCACCTGGGCCTAGGAAGTTTCATTAAATCCAAAATTATTTCTAAAATAAAAACTAAAGCCTTGTTTAGTAAACGACTTATCAGCTTTTTTTTAGCGGATTGAAACGTTTTAAGTGTTTAACCATATCAAACCGTTGATGATTTTGTTTGGTTGTCAGCCGGAGGAAAATGCTCATAAGTTAAGGGACTAAAAAATTATTATATCCAAAAGCTATTACAAATTACTTAAAGACATAGAGATAGAAATAGAGGTAGAGGTAAAGGTAAAGATAGATAGAGATAGAGATAGGGATAGGGATAGGGATAGAGGTAGAGATAAAGATAGATAGAGTTAGAGATAAAAATTTTATTATTTAAATTTATTATTTTTAATTTTAATTTTTGAAGTTGAATTAATATCAAATTTGAGTCGGAATATATAAAGAGTTATCATCCCATTATATAAGTCTTCCTTTAACTTTGAAATAACAGCATCGACTCCTTTGCTCTATTTAAATTCTCACGAGAATATTCAAAGAAATACTAAAATATAATAAGCATGTCTTTATAAATCATTTTTTTATAAAGTCATGCCCTATAGGCCATTTCATATATAAACATCTAACACTAAATAATTAATTTATTAAACATTTTTAAATAAATAGTTGATATTATCTACTAGTCAAATTATCTATATTACCGCTGATAGAATCAACTAACAGCTAATGCAAGCTGCTAAAACAGGGCCTAAATCTGACTATACAAAGTTGATTGGTTCAACAAATTAACCGAGAGAACTGACCAATTAAAACCTCTTAATTAAAATCAATTGAATTTAGACTATCTGACTCAATTGGGATAGTTTTCCATTTCACCATAATTTTACAAAAGATTTTTTAAGGCTTTTCAGTTTTCACTAAAAGTTAAAAAAATGGATAATTTATTTCCTTATTCTTTATTTCTTCTACTCATTCTTTTTTCTTCATTTATTCTCAACTATTATTAAATTGTATTTTATTTTTATATTTTGAGATAAATTTTAATAAACTTTACATAAGATTTGAATAAAGTTTTAATTATGAAATTTTAATATAATATATTGTTAATTCTATTATTAATATTATTTACTCTATTCTACATGAGCAAACATTTAAATTATAATTGATAAAAAATAATGTGCCATGTAGCTATCTTTACTTAGGCCTTGTTTGGCAATCAGCATATTACATTAGTTGTTAGTTGATTCTATCAATGGTTAGCTAACAACGAATTAATATAACTAATTTGACTAGCAAATAACATCGGCTGTTTATTTAAAAGCGTTTGATAAAATTAACTGTTTAGTATTTGTTATTTCTGTGTAAAATGACTTATAAGGGTATGACTTATTCTAGTATAGTTAGTAGCCTAATGTATGCCCAATTATGTACTAGACTGAATATTATATTTGTTGTTGAACTGCTGGTTAGATATTTGGCCAACCTAGGAATAGCCCACTAAAATGTAGTCAAATGAGTGTTAGAGATATTTAAAGGGAACTAAGGATTATTTGTTTACATTCCAAAAAATCAACAATCTAAACTTTATAGGCTATATGGATTTAGATTTTGCTATGTATCCAGATGATATAAAGTCCACATCAGGGTACATCTTTATGTTAGCAGATGGTGTAGTATTATGGAAGAGTGTCAAGCGGACACTGATGTCTTCTTTGACTATGTTTGTAGACTTTGTGGCATGTTATGAGGCTGTTACGCAAGTAGTTTGGCTTAGGAACTTGATTTCCGAGTTGTCAATGGTTTATTCAATGGCTAGACCCATTTAATTATATTGTGATAATCTTTCTGTTGTATTATTCAGTAATAGCAATAAGAACATCACAAGGTCTAACCATTTGGAAGTCAAATATTTGACCATAAAGGAATTGATACAGAAAGGTGACATTAAGGTGGAGCATTTGAGGACTAAGGATATGCATATTGATCCTTTAACGAAATGACTTCGCCCACTTATTTTTGAGAGACTCGTATATAACATGAGTTTACTGAAGTCCTTAGACACTGTTAGTTAGGGATCGCTATATTTACTCTTGATACATTTATATGTTTTTCATATATTATGACAGTATCTTTTATCAATATAGATGATCATGTTTTTTGCTCTCAGTCATACAGGTTGTTATACATTGTCATAATACAGGTGAAAGTCTTAAGATCAATGTTACAGGTCATCGAGACAGAGTGACCTTTAGCCTATGTTGTCAGGATACATATAGATATAAATGTAAATTCATGGTTTTGATATGACATTAAGGGATACAAGCATTTAATCCCATAAAGGGTTTTCTCTAATGTGATTTAGCATTCGGTGTGAGAAAAACAAATTTCTTTGATGCAGTTTAGTATAATGTTTAGAGAAATTGAGACCTAAAAAAAAGTAATATATTTCAAATCATACAAGTATCATCCTAGTTTACCACACTCTATTTTCTTATTCATATTAGTAAGGTATTAGATATGTGTGATTTTATTGGATCTGTATTGCATATAATACATGCATTTGATATTTTTCGGTATCAAAAGTTTTACGGAACAAAATGATGGACTTTCATTATCTTTGGATTGAATGATTTTTTAAATTTGTTCGACCTATACATTGATTTGGCTTAACCGTTTTTACTAGTTTTATTATTGTTACAACTTCTATAATTAATTTTTGTCTAAAGGGGAGAATGTTAGTAATTTTCTAAATTTGAACAATAATTAATTATGATTTTAACGATCTTACGGTAAGACGAATCATATTTGATATGGTTAAAGATAATAAAGAAGCTCGATAGAGGATCTGGTTTAATGGGGCTGAAGTCCAGTGAAAAAAATAGACTCTAATCAGTGTAGGTCGAACATGCATTAGGCCTGTAATGGGAAGACCCAATACGGTTACTATATGTAGTTGTTAAGATCTCCTGTTGTCTACTTAAGTAAGTCGTTAACATTTGGATTCTTTGACTCGTTAAGAGGTTCACACGTTAAGAAAGATACAAAAACGTTAACGACATTCGGTTAAGCAATTTTGGTAAAGATTGTCAAGAAAGTTCAAAGGTTTTGGCGTGCAAAAGGTTGTTCGAATAGATAGAAAATAAATAAGGTATTTTGTGCGTAATCTCCATTTATTCACTTACACGTTTGATCTTAAGCGCGTAATCGTGGTATACATTACGCATTACAAAATATTCTTATGTTGTCCAGGTATAAATTTTGGCAATGTAATTATAAACCATATTTTGGTAATGCAATTATAAAATTTGAATTTTATATACTTAAATAAATCTAATTATTTTTAGTCTATAATTCTTTTAAATTTGAATTAATTTATACAAATATGAACTAGAGACAGGCTTTTTGGTTTTTATTTTCCTATGAAAGAATTCACCCACATCCTTTATAAGATTTTATCTTGGTTTGATGTAATCAAACTGATTTTATCTTGATTTGCTGTAATCACACTCTAATTTATTTCTTATGTTTTTGTAGCTTCTCTTGTATAAAGTATAGTCAATAAAACTATTGCTTGCAAGTTTAAATACTTTGATATAAGCCTTTCAGCCTATTTATCTTTTACTATTTTGGTTATTTCGATTCCTGTTGCTACTTGAATTTATCCAATTGTTTATGTTTATGTTGTAATTAAGGTTCGAGACTCATAAATATTTTAGCGACACTCTTCTTGCACGCTATCGAATTCCAAATCGGTTTTAGAATCTTACCTATCATAGCTAAAATGAAGTGAGCCTGAAAGGAGAAGGGATACGAAAAAGAAAATAGAGTGAGCACCAAAAATCGGCAGGGAAGTCTTGAATTGATTATTATTTTCATATGATATATAAGTTTCAACGATGCTAGGAATTAACACATCAAGAATTGCTAAAAAATTATTAATTATAATCTATAATTTTAAAAAATATGACAGGCTTATAAATATTATGTTATAATTTTTAAATTCATTTGATGAATAGAAAACGTATTGAAGAAATTTTCTTGCACATAATCTTAATTGAGGATATGTGTAAATAGACTTTATTGACTCATTATCCTTATTTTCCTTTCTTTGCTTTGAATAATCAAACTGTCTATGATTTCTGTGAATGATAATTATTGTTTTGGGACACTAAATAAAGTTATACTGAATAAAAGGAAGCAAACGTCAAGATGTTAAACACTACTGAGTTGTTTGATTTTATTGGCTGATTGTGATAGCCATAACATTGAATATAGTTAATTGTTACTAAATTTTATTTTTTTGTGTATGCTAAGTATTATTTATCTAAACTTTTAATATTTCTCCAAAAATTTTGTATTAGATTCTTATCTACACTATTTTTACTCTATTGTAAATTAATTATATGATATTTATAAATTTTATTCACCGTTAAGTTTATCACTTATATTTATAGAAGACAGTTACATTAAAAAAAACTTACATTAAAATTTTATCTAAGCTAATTCAAATTGGTAAACAATCTAATAGAAAAACATACATGATAGTTATTAAATAAAAAATTTGTAATCAAAATAATCTTTTAAAAACCCAATACTTGTGAAAGCCAAAGTTTAATTAAAATAGAAAAATTAAATGGGAATACATTCCTATGAGAAATAAATTATAATGTTCATTACTTTGTTTGATTTTAGATGCTTAATTCCACTTGATTTGACTTCTTAAGTGTTTTTCATGAAATTGCATCATCTTATGATTGTAGGATCATATGAAACTGCCTTACCTTATCATTGTAGAGAGTTCACTAACATACATTTAAATAGGTCATGGTAACACTTACCTTACACGAATCTACATCAAAATTTAAAAGGTCGACAAATAAATAATTAAGAAACAGTTCACAATCTAATTAGCATTTATTCTATGATTTTGTGTAATAATTAGTATAGAACTTTACATACTCTTATTTTTCTACATCGCCAAAAAAAGTAACAGGTCCGACCCCAAATAAAGACAGGAAGAGCACTTATTTATGGTCCACTTTTATGAAGAATAAAATAGACAACAAAAACGACCCTTATTTTATCTCATTTTATTCTTTACGAAACTCTTAACAATAACAAAAAGTTTTTATTTTACCTCTGTTTGTTCTTTACGAGGATTTACTCTTGACTCGTAAAAAACAAAAGAAGATAAAATAAAATTTTTTTTAATTTTACCCACAGCCTAGAAAACGGCAAGAACAATTTGAAGTATGATAGCTCTTCAAGCACTATTAAGATTCAATGTGACCGCTGATCACACAATCTGGAAGATGGTTTGATCATTAATAACATATAGTTAATATCTTAATTTTGCAGTAACTCTTTTTCTCATCAAAAGTTTCATCACCATTACAACTGTAAAACATAACTAACATTACTATTTATCAGATATCACAGTGACATATTGTACATGAAAGGATGGCTCTTTTACTGTTGTACATGAACCACTTAAATTGTTGACAGCTTTAGGTTCAACATCACAAAATCTCTTATAAGTTTGTGTCTTTTAAGTTAACTCTTAATTAATAAAAGTACTAAACTTCCAATAGCTCATAATAAAAAGATTTTATTTATATATATAACAGTTTGTCAAACTTGCATTCGCCTCTCCCTAAACAAGAACTATAACAATATTTAGTATGGATCTTGCTGATAAGTAGAATCTGAGAGAATTTAGTAGTACGTAACTTTATTTTTAATTAATAGAGAAGTTATTTTCAATTGACCCACATGAAAAAAAGAGAAAGCAAGAGAGAGAGAAATTTTTTATTTCCTTATCCTGTTATGTTATTTAATTTTATTTCACATTACCTTCATTTTATAAGTTGTGTATATTATTGGATTCGTAATAGGCAATGATTCTTAGCTAGGGTTTATTTTAACTCAAAATAATGAAACAATTTCATTTTATTTCAACATCAGTTGGTGGCTATTTATTTTCAATTAGAATCATCCGAAAATTTCCTTATTAATTATAATTAAGAGTGTTTGACGTTGCAAAACCTATTTTGGTACCAAGTCACCAACTGAGTTGACCCTTCACCTATCAGAAGCAAATGTTGATGGTCTTCCGTAACAATATCAGTAATAGAGTATAATCATTGTGATTTATGGCCTTTGTAACCCGATCTTTAAAAAATTCAACTGGTTCAGTCGATTTAACCATAAAAATCTTAAACCATTTAATTTTTAGATTTGATTTTTAAGTTTTTAGTTCAATGTATTTTAATAACTCTTGTTGTTAAAGATTAGTCAGTTTATCAATTAATTGGTTAATTTTTATAAATTAATAAGTTCTTATAAACTAAAATAAATTATTTTAGCAATATTTTTTAAGTAAACTTTAAATTCTTTGATAGGTAAAGAAAATCTCTTACAATCATATTTCAAATTTTTTAATTTTATTTAATTTTTAGCTAATTTTATAGTGACTTAATATTAGTTTAACTTTTTAAACCTAAATCTTTTACCTTACCGATTTAAATTTTAATCTAATTTTTGAGAACTAAATTACCCCTCAATAAGACACATTTTATATTTGAGAACACGTCATATTTTGTTTAATAATTAAGCAGGAAATGAAGTCAAACATAAAAGCTTTCAGAAGACTGCCCACCAACCGTATGATCGTACATCATTATCATCTTTAATCGTCATCTAACCTCTAGGTTCCACACATACTCACCCTTTTCATCTGTTTAAACCCGATCCATTTTTGCTTTTATTGTCTGAGGCTTGGCTTGGCTTGGCTGTTATTGACTTGTCTCCATTGGAATCCCTTTTCTTTTGTCACTGCGATTTCAATTATAATATTTTAAAGTACCAATTCTTCATTTTATGATTTCCTTGGATGTTTCAGGGAATATAATTAATTGTTGAATAATCATATGACAATTGACAAATGATCTTAAAAGATCATTGGCAATCCAACGAAGATTATCCAACAACACTAAGATATTAGCTGTTATTCTCACACATACAATATCTTTTTAAATATAATAAATAAAGATTCTTACAAATTTTTATTTTTAAGAAATTCTCTTAAATTAAATTAGTTCATTTGAAATGATATCTTACAAATGAAAAAAATATATAGATCAATATATTTAAAGAAATTGTTTACTATTTTTATTTTCAATAATTTAATTTATTTTTATAATTTAAACTCGCATTTAATATTTAATTAACAATATTTTATTCTATAAGATATGATCTTAATGGTTAGAGAATATTAAATTCTTTATTTGTTTGGTAAACAATTGTTAATTATTTTCATACAGTATAATTTATTCTCAATTTTTTTTAATTTGCTCTCTTTTTTAATTTTTTTAATTAACGCAGGTAATATTATTATGAACTCCAACTTCGTAGGCTTGAAGTCTACTTCAACTTCAGCTTAGCACTTAGCAAATGGGAAGCTTCAATCATGACACACTTGAAGTTATTAAATAATCAAGAAGGGGGACCCACGTAGTCAATGGATGTGATTGTGATTGGATATTAAGTTTTTGATTAATGGTAATGGAATGGTTTATTTCTTGATTCAATAAGAATGCAACCGTCCCGTACTCCCATCTCCTGAACCATCAATATTCTTTTTCTCTTTTCTTTTCTTAAGTACTAATTTATTAAATGTTCACTTGAAAGCTAAGAATTCAGTCACTTACCATGTGAAACATTACCCGAAAGGGAAGGGAAGACCGACCCTACAACTACTTGCCTCTTCACTTGATTTTATATTTCTTGGTAGATTCCAAAGGTAAATTTCCTAAACGCGGACAAAACCATGTGTTAATTCGATTCATTTATCACATTTGAAACAAAAACTGAAAATTTTAGTTATGATTGTAAGTTTTATTGTTTCATTAATTTAATAGAGCAAGTTGATTGAATCCAATAAACACAGGATACATACATACATACCCATCGAACATTTTGATGTTTAGCGTTGGATCGCTTCATGTCATGCCAACTGTAAGAGGGTGGATCACCTCTTGAAATGTCATTCATAGATTCAATTCCTTGATCACATTTTCATGTAGTGCACAATTGTGGAATGATTGATTCTGGTTAGCCACATGAAGCATGCCTCTTCATTCAGTTAAAACATAAAGCCAACCTACTGTATAATCCTCGGTGACCTCAACAAATATGTGAAGTATCAACTCTTTCTTTCTTTTCCCTTTTTTTGTTTAAATACGAGCAGGAAGATAAATTTTGTGTAATGCATATATAAATTATTGTATTCCAATTGTGATGAAATCTTACATTGCTTCATTCATGACTATTGATTTGTTTCTCAGGTATCGTAAGTTACAGTTCTAATTTCTTAATAAGGGTTGCAGACTTTTCCGGCTTCTTGTTTCAACTATCTTTTCCAGTTAGATATTTTATGCCATTAAACGGCAGCAGTTTTAACAAGTTGGAGACCAAACTTCAACTGCTAGAAGATACAAATACCCACAGTACAAATTTCTTTTTTCATTCAGTTAATTTGTCCTTTTACAGATGACATATTGGACACAAATCAAAAGCACCATAATAGGTACTTGTTTGCACCTGAAGCAATTCAAAAGAAAGTAACAGTTAGTTGAGCTTTAACATGATGATAGTGTTACTCTCAAAAACCCCATTGGATAATTCCTTGTTTTAGAAAAGAAGCTTTCTTTGTATTTGAAATCTCAGATGTTTTCATTGGCATTTCTTTTCTAGTTCTTTAGTATATTATTCCCTAGATAAGAACCTATTGCTTGATTTTTCTCAAAACTATGGGATAACAAAGAGGAAAAGCCAATTTGGATTTGACCCCAAAACTGAACAAAAAAGACAGAATCCAACTAACTAGCTGCAAGAACTAAGGCATGGAAGACAAAGGTTTTTGTATGTTTTGTACCTTTTGGCCAAAAGGAAAAAATTGTACTTAAGATTCTTTAATCCTTGCACTAGAACAGAAAAGAGTAAGCAAAGACACGCTGTAATAATATCTTAATTTATTTTGTATTCTACTAACATATTAAAGAAAGCAATGCCTTTCTTTTGGCCAACTAATACTTGAGATTTGGAGATTACAAAGACCCTCTTAATGACTCCAAAAGAGATCCATAGGTAAAATCAATGCGTCGAGCAACTCCATCTCTCTTTGCATATAATCGTTCATCATTTTTTAGTCAGGCTACCTGTTCATCCAAAATAACCAACCCCCCAACCCTAACGTACCATAAAACTTGCAGAGTGTAGATAGAAGATGACTCATTAGATAACTTCATCAGAATAAAGAGGAGGAAACATCAGTGCCGGCCACACTACTCCCCCAATACAAACTCGATTGTTGAAACTCTGTTTTCATGGCCCCCTCTCTCCCTTCAATGGAAGATAACAACCAAAGAATTCCACCATGCAAGATCATCAGAAGATCAATCTACACTTTCCTTCAGAATTACCAATACTTCACCACCACCTCTGCTCTTCTCGCCTTCCCTTTCTCAGCCACAATTCTCCTCTCACAAACCTTGCTTCCGTCTTCTGCATCATCATCATCTTCTTCTTCTTCTTCATCTCTTTTACAAGCAATTTACAGTCGCTTAGAGACTCTCTTTGAAGCTGCAGGCTTTCCACGTTCATCGGGATTCTTATCCCTTCTTAATCTCAAACTTTCTCAAACAATCTCTGCCAATATTTTCACTCTACCCTTTACCCTAACTTTCCTGTTGATTGCAAAAGCATCTGTAATTCAAGCTCTTAACCACCACAAACCGTGTCTTCCACCTTCGTTCTCTTCTGTCTTATCAATCTTTAGCCCTTTGCTTCTCACCTACATATGGAATTCTTTCTTGATTATCTCTGCAAATGCATCAGCTTTTTGTCTCTTCTTCTTAGCCTTCAACTTTCTTGAAGGGCTCAGTTACTCTACACCTACATGTTTCTTCTTCCTGTTAGCTTCTGGGGCAGTTCTTTACTCGATCATTCTTGCCAATACACTTATCATATGCAACTTGTCTTCGGTATTGTCAGGTTATGAGAAAAGTGGTGGATATATTGCGATCTTGAAAGCATGTATGATGATCCGAGGCAGAGCTTCTACGGCTTTAACAATCACGCTACCTGTGAATTTGGCCATGGCAGGAGCCGAAGCTCTGTTTCAATACAGGATTGGTAGGAGTTATTTTCATGTCAACAGAAAGTCTAATCTTTTCACAAGTCTAGAGGGCATGTTAATTGCCTACTTGTACTCGATTCTTGTTGTTCTTGACACAGTCACCAATTGCCAGTTCTACAAAAGTTGCAAAACAAGTTGTTGCATAGACCAAGATGGGAAATACGCTTACAGGATCGAAATTGCAGAGGAAGATAATGGAGGTTATTTGAGCTTGAAGGTTTCACAAGAATTTCCATAGTATCAAACATTGTCATCAAGAATACAGGATCAAGGTCCTTTCTCGATTTTTATTTTCGCTGAAGGCTACAGTACATACACAGATATAAACAAAACTCGGCTGCTTATGGGTAATAATGGCAGATATTTACTGGTACGATTAAAGTCTAGGAAATTGCATACGATTCATGTTGATTCCCACTGTTACGCCATGTGGATTTACTTTCTTCTTTTCTTTTTGCTTTCAAGAAGAAATATTCTGCTGTAAACGGTAAGGCACTTATTTTTTAGTTCTCGTGTAATGACACTTCTTTTCAGAAGAGAGAAGATTCATTGGTGTATGATCCAATTTCAAGGTCAAGGGTACATTATAGTTCTAAACCAAGAAAACCAACGACACAAAGCTGACTTTGGAGCCATAAATTCTATATGGCAACAACAGACATTTTATAGGGTTATGCTTTTCCTTTTGTTTTGCTGATCTTGCATGATAAGCAAATGTAGTTTACAAGCAACTTGAGAGGGTAGAATAGAGTACCGATTTCTGATGATGACTCTAATAATGGCCTAGTGTGATTTTGATGAGAAATGAAGCAACGGAACGGAGCAACTCATGTTCATACACTAACATGTCATCATTTCTTTCTTTCTCTCCTGGCCGCTCACCTAAATACATAAAAAGATAAGATTAAGTTTAAGTCAATAGAATATAATTCCATGGATTTACTAATTGGATTTCAGATTAAACTTGTGTTAATAAAACACAATTGAGTGAATTTTTCATTTGAATTTTTTAGGACATGAGGGTCTTGCAGCAACCAGCTCAACCATGTTTTACTAGCTTCCTTTTTTAACACAAATACTAACTTCTTTTAAGATATAAACTTCCCTTACTCATTTCAAAAATTAATTTTATGATTATTAAGAAATGCTTTTATCGTATAATATTAAAATTACAATTTTTTAAGTGGTTTACTAATTTCAAAATTACAATTATTATTTTAGAAATACTAAACTAATCTTATTTTATTAAAGATTATAAAAGACCTTTTGTTAAGTTTCTTTCATTTTTTATCATAGACTATTACGTAGACAACCTATTGAATAGTCCATTGTGTGATAATCTGTAATAAAAATTTGAAGAACTTAGATAAATACTTAATAAAAAAAATATTCTTTTAAAGTTTATAATTTTACGTGATTCTTATTTAGTTTTAGGATAATTGAAATCTACATATGAGGAACACGAGATGTCATTTACCTTTTTTTTTCCCATAAAATTTGATTACCTCCGGATTATATCACCAATTACTTTTTAAAAATTTTGTGGTTATGTAACACAAGACTTCTATCAATCTAGCTCTGCAAGTTTGTATGCATTAGGCCAAATGATTAAAAGGTGCAATTCAATGAGATTGAACCAATAAAATTGATATGGTATCAAACTCAGCCTATTAATAAACTATAGATGTAACTTGTAAGTGTTAAATCCTCATGAAAAATTTTAATCTCTCTTATTTGACAGAGAGTGGAATAAAGAAGATCAGAGATTTCTCAATTTTGTCAATTCAATCCTATCCACATTTATTTTGGAAGATTTTATAATGATTATGCAAATGTTACATCATCCATCAGAGAACGACACATAAAATTCATTAATAAAGAATTGAAGTAAAAACAAAATAGGACGTAGGGGGTTCCCTTCTACCCGTGAGTGCTTTAATATGTTTAGCTACTCAGCATACAAATTTAAAGAGCATAGTAATCTGAGAAGTTTGATCTTCAAGTTGCATCTCCCAACATTACAAGTTAACGAATGTTTGCCATATTTTCCGAGACGGGAGTTGTGATTAGGGATGTCAATGGGCCGCCTATCCGCCCATATATTTTTTAATGTTAAAATACACAAAACGGAGTCGTTTTGGACAAAACGACGCCGTTTTATCGGGCCGCGGGCCGGGCCGGGCCGGCCCGTGGTCGGCCCGGGCGGACCATGGTCGGCCCGCGGCCCGCCAAATTCGGGCCAAAAACGGGCTGGGTCGGGCCAAAATTGACATCCCTAGTTGTGATAGATTTTTGCTAGGAGTTAAAACATCGACCATTTCTTTCTTTCCATATGGATTGGCCAGTCATGCACAATATTTTTAAAACTGAATTGAATCGGTCTATTTTACTGGAATAAATATAAATCAGCCTAATTTTCGGTTCGGATTAAATTGATAATCTCTTATAAGAAAAAATTGGTCGGTTAACTAATAAATTGGACAATTTTTCCGGATAAACCGACTGATTCTTAAAAGACCCGTAGAGTGGTTTGAAAAATTTTCAAAATGTGGGGTTCACCAATAAATTTTACACATCAACCCATAAATGCCTTGAAGTTGCATTAATTGCTGCAGACACTCTTGGTTGAAGTTATTCTTTTCTTTTAGCATTACATATTGTCCGTGCCAAAATTTTCACTTTTTTTAAAATTCTTTTATACAATTTAATTAACATATTATATTTTTCAAAATTATATTTTTGTTTATTTATTTATATTTTAATTAAAAATTTTGATTAAAAATTATTATTTTTAAAAAATAAATTACTATTTTTATTTATTTAATCTCATTAATAAATTGTATTTATCAAAATTTAGGTTCTTTATTTATCTCCCTATAATTTAATTAAAAAATTTTAAATTATTATTATTAAAAACTAATTATTATTTTATTATAAATTTTTTTAATAAATTGAATTATTAATTAATATAAATAAGTAATTTTGCTTAAGATAATTTAAAAATATATTAAAATATAATATTTAAACTATAAATAATTTTGTTTAAAGGATATTAGAAAAAAGTTAAAATAAAGTTAGAGATTTTTTATTCACTTTCTTTAAACATAATTTTTGTTTTTATTATTATTCTAAATTTTATGTTATATTCAATCTTAGTTTAAATTATATGATTTAATATTAGTTTATTACACATTAATAGACATTATTAATATATTTTTATTTCAATAAAGTATTTTATTTTATACTATATTTTACTTTTTCTTATAATTTTTACTTCTCATTAATATTATAAACCAGTTTTATAGCGGTTTAAGATCGGTTGAATCTTTAAACCTTAAACTTTTTACTTGACCGGTTCGATATCCGGTCCAATTTTTAAAATATTGGTAATGCAAATAGCTGCCTACACTTCCTATATTAGTTTATTTGCATTCAATAAAATCTTGCATGAACTGTCGATAGGGGCAACGTCCGATCTCCCCACTAGGATAGGTACGTGGCTAACGCACTCACTGCCAATGTCAAGGCTGTTTTCTCGATTAAGTTCCTTTTGAGTAGTTTGGAAGAAATTCCGGTTCTTGTCCAAACCCATGTTCTTATTTGTGTTATTCTTCTTCTTCTTCTTCCTTCTCTTGTAACTAGACAGAGTTATGTATCGCTTTCTAGCTTTACTTCTGTCTTCACCTTTTTTTTTTTTTTTGCAGTTTTGGAACCAATATTAATGCCACTGTGCTTCCGTCACCGACACCACTGTCATTCACTGCCAGTGGGTGTCCCACGATCATCGACCCAGGTATGTGTTTACCCATTCCCCAACTGGTCTCTGTGGCCTTTTAAGTAAGAATACACTCACCAGTGGATCCCAACCGTGTGTGGAGGTAAGGGTGGCAACTCCTGCCAACCTTGTATTTACTTTTGATATTTCAGTTCTGCATGATTATCTGTTTTTATTTATAGTTTGTAGTGTTTGTTAAATTATCTTTCCCATGTCGTCTGTGTGGTATGAAGCTCGTGGTTTAGATTTCTGTTGAGGTTGCAACCAAGGTCAAATACATTCTTCTTTTTTCTCGTTTTTTCTGAATTTTTCCCTTGACTATCTTCTGCAAACATGGACTAGGTGTTTTGATTTACTGAACAAGATAGCTCGGCAACGTTGTATAGGACGTTGTTTCTGGTAATACTTTAGTTAATTGCATATTTGCTATCTCTATTAGCATTTTCGAGCCCCCTGACAAGTCTACTACTGTCAAAAAAACCATAAGTCTTTTCCTATTGCTTCCCGTCACTGCCCCGCTCATTTTGTCTTACACGACTTCCTTTATAAGATAATGCTTTTATTTTCTTAGTTATAACATGTTTTAATCAACATCCTCTAGAAAATTTTCTCTCTATAGACCCTCTCCTTACCGGACACAAAGACCTTTTGCCACTTTAGTAAACTCTCAGTGAGCTCTTTAACTTTGACAAGAATGCTGATTTCCTTTTTTTCTACAGGTGCTTCCACTTGGACTATGTTATTGTATTCTTTGTGCATTGCTAAGGCTCCCTTCGATTGGCAAATTACTTATTATTTATCTTAGTTTTTATTTTATCACTATTTTATTATTATTTAATTATTTATTGATTATGATTATGATTATTATGATTATTATGATGATTATTATTATTATCATCATCATCATCATCATCTTTTTTTAAGGAATTCTTAGGATAGTACCTACAGGAAAGTGTGAAAGCCACGAGGTAGGAGGGATGCCTTTAAATCTCGCGGAAGAATCAGTGCAAGCAGTTCGATGCGTGCAGCATGCAGGAATAAAAAAGAAGTGACTTAATAAGAATAGGCTCTTGGAATATTGGGACCCTCACGGGAAAGTCTTTGGAATTAGTAGAGATTTTAGATAAGTACAGGATACAAACATCCTGCATTCAAGAGACTAAGTGGTCAGGAGCTAAAGCAAAGGAGATAGGTGTAACACCCCCTCACCCTAGGGTACGCACCAGGACGCCCGTAGGTCGTTCCGACACATATCCTAAGGTAAGGAAGC